>JAOEGL010000010.1:14263975-14623670 GCA_034509955.1 Urosaurus nigricauda
GATGATGATGATGATTATTATTATTATCATTTGTATCCTGCTTTTCACAAAATTGGGACTCAAAGCTGCTTACCATTAAAATGGAGTCAGACTATTATAGTATTAAAAATGCTTACGATGCTTTATTTTATTTATTTATTACATTTATATGCCGCCAAAGAGAACCCAACGCAATGACTCCAATGCTGCGGCATCCTGGGATTTGCAGTTTCGGAAAGGTGCGCCAGAGATCTGAACCCCTCCCCAAACTACAAATCCCAAAGTTTCTGTAGGATGGGAGTCCCAGGGTTGCAAAGGACACTGTGGAAATAAAGTAGTTTGACACCACTTTGACCCCCCCATGCTACGGGATCCTGGGATTTGTAGTTCGGTGAGACGGCTGGCCTCCTCTTCCAGAGAGCTCTGGTGCCGCGGCAAACTACAAATCCCAGGATTTCACAGGAATGGAGCCATGGCATATATTATTGTTATTCTTATAAAGCAATAAACCAATTCAATCAATCAATAAACACATTGATCCAATGCGCAACTGGACAATGGAGCATGCGCCGTGGAACCGATGCACAAGGAGTTTATCCCACGGGAGGAATTTCTCCCAATTTCGAACGGAGCCAGTTCGAATTCACTTAAATTCGCTACTTTAGCGAATTTACGTGAAATCCGATTGCGTTCGGAACGCGTTCAGAATGACTTCCCGTTTCCCGAAAATGACCCCCCCCCGTTGCCCGAAATTGCGTGAGATGCTTTAATTCGCAATAACGTGAAACCCACGATTGCGTTCGGAATGACTTCCCTTTTGCCCGAAATTGCGTGAGATACACTCATGCGCAATTACATGAAACCCCAAACTACAGATCCCAGGAGGCCGTGGGATGGACCCATGCCAAGGAAGAGGGTCCCCGCTAGGCCCAGGGACCACCCAAAGCGGCCTTTCGGCCGGAGCCATTGTCCGAAGCCCTCGGCCTCATTATTCTCCTCCTTTGCCCCCCTGGTTTTCGGGGATGCCACCCACAAGGGCCAATGAGATCATCCCCCGTCTCTCGGGGCCCTGGTCATTACGGCACCAATGGTCAAGCGGGCAGCCCAGAAACGCCACCTCGCATTACGTCCAGGCCTCCCTTCAGCCGTGCGCCGGACACTCGGCGCACAAACAGACACGTCTCTCGGGGGCAGCAAAGCAAAGAGGATCATCGCAGTCCGCTTCGGGACCTGGACCTTTGCGAGTGGACTTCTTCGGATGAATGGCGTTGGGATTAGGAAGGGGACCGACGCACAACGGGAGCAACGCACAACAGGATAGTGTGCAATGGGGCCGGCGCACAATGGGAGGAACGCACAACAGGATAGATGTGCAACGGGACCAAAGCACAACAGGAGCTACGCACAACTGGACAGATGTGCAATGGGATTGACACATAATGGGAGCAACGCACAACAGGATAGGTTTCCAATGGGACCGAAGCACAACAGGAGCAATGCACAACAGGATATATGTGCAATGGGACCAAAGCACAATGGGAGCAATGCACAACAGGATAGGTGTGCAATGGGACCGACGCACAACGGGAGCAACGCACAACAGGATAATGTGCAATGGGACCAACGCACAACGGGATCAATGCACAACAGGATAGGTGTGCAATGGGACTGACGCACAATGGGAGCAACGCACAACAGGATAGGTGTTCAATGGGACCGACGCACAACGGGAGGAACGCACTACAGGACAGAGTGCAATGGGACCTTCACACAACAGGAGCAATGCACAACAAGATAATGTGCAATGGGACCGACGCACAATGGGAGCAACCCACAACAGGACAGATGTGCAATGGGACAGAATGGGACCAATGCCCAAGAAGAACGAGGCACGTCCCGTGGATATAAATTGGCACGCGCCACCCTGTAAGCACATGCCAAACCTATGGGCATCTCCATGCCTTCCCCTGTGATTCATTTCTCAATTTTGCAAGGCCAGAAAGGCTTTTGGGAAACCACCCTCCGTTCCTTCTGGCCCTGGACCTTTCCGTCTCTTTGCTTTCTTAAAAGCAGAGTCGGCAGAGACGCGAAAAACACAGCCGAGGAAAAGCATGGATTTGGGTTTTTTTGCTCAAAACAGAGTTCGGAAAAGTTGGCCCGCTGCATTCTCCAAAGCGCTGCTTGCGGAGAGGTTTAAAAACACACTTTGGAAAAAGGCGTTCAGAAAATATTACTCTTGGCCCTCCATATTTGTTAGGGACGGGGCACAAGACCCCCTTGAACGTGGGGAAACCGCAAACAACAAAAACACCCTGTTTTTACATGAGAGGACACATCTCTCTAGGCATCTCTAGGTCCTCCAGGGCAACTCCGTGGCCAACGTCCGACAGACACCGACCATTGAGTTGCGCCGGCGAAGCTACAAAGGCCCAGTAGAGTATCCTCTCTAGGAATCTCTAGGTCTTTCCGTGCAACTTTTGGTTAAAGTTGACCATAGAGTTTCACCGGAGGAGGACCTAGATGTTCCTAGAGAGAACGCATCAAATCCGTGAACAATCAAAGCCGCAAATAGCAAAGCCGCAAACACGGAGGGATGAGTGTCATTCCAAGCCGGAGAAAAAAAGATTTAGAAAGAGACTTTTGGATGGGGTTCATCGATTGCTTTATTTGTTATTTTTATTGTGGGGCTTATATATATATATATATTCGTAAACCACGCATCTGTCAAAGCCTTGCGCCTCTTGGCGGCCGTTCCTTGCCGACTGGATCGCCGCCACCATCGCCGACTATTTTCAGCCCTGGCTGGCCAGCGTCTCCTTCAAGGCTCCTCGGAGGGCTTTGGACTGCCTCTCGATGCTCCGTACGATTTTGTCGCGCAGCCTTCCTTCGTCGCCGTCGCAGATGTTTACGGAGAGGCTAGAATGGCGGCGGCGGCAGTAATAGTTCTGGATGATGATGACCTCCAGGCTCTGGGGACGCTGTCCTCTAGCTTGGCGTGAGACGCCAAGGTCTTCTTCGGAGGGGTCTCCGAAAGACGCTGTGCTTTCCTCGTAGCTTTGCTTGTCGCTTTCCTCGTCGCTATCCTCATAGCTTTGCTCATTGCTTTGCTTAGCGCTTTGCTGGGCGCTTTTCTGGGCGCTTGGCCGTCTCCTTCTTCCATGGAAATACACCACCAGGATGGCTAGGAAGAAAGCCGCCACGGCAAGCGTCGGAACCAGCGGGAATTTGACCCACAGTTGGGGACGCTGGGCCCGGGTCGAGATGCCCGCTAAGGCACTCCCTTTAGCCATGCTTAGGGCCCCGGTTGCCTTCCGTCGTCGAGGTGCGCCGGAAGAAAAGGCCCACAAACCATCACAGCCCCAACCCAGCAAGGCTCCTGCTCTCTGAGCCAAAGCAGAAGTGACTCTGTCTGGTGGCTTGGTGACAGTCTTGATCCTCCAAGAGGGTCCCATTGTCACCTCACTCTCCTCCATTGTGACAGCTGCCCCTGAGCTGGCATCTCATTGTTCCCATTCAGGATATGAGCACTTCTCCTTTTGGACACTAGATGGAGACAAAGTCCACACTTTGGAGGGTTTGGGGTTTTTTTGGGTTTGCTCCTAAAACAGCTGGAAACACTCAAAAGATCAGAATAGGAGGCACAGCTGCAGGCAATGTCCATTGTCCACAGGGTTCAAGGATCCAAAGGTCCAAAGGTCAAGAAACACAAGGGTTTTCCACCAACATTCATTGCAGCTGGGTTTCAAAACCATCTGTGCTAACCCCGAAAAATAAGACATCATCCTCTGAAAAATAAGACCTGGTAAAGGTTTTGCTGGATTGCTAAATGTAAGGCCTCCCCCGAAAGTAAGAGCTAGCCAAGTTTTTGTATATAAATATATATGCAGTATAGAATAAATGTTCATTTTTTAAATTCAGCAATAAATGTGAATATTCTTCTTTGTGGAAAAATAGGATGTCCCCTGAAAACAAGACCCCCAGCACATCTTTGGGAGCAAAAATTAATATCTTGTTTTCAGGAAAACACGAGTTTGAAAACAGTCGCAAACAAGAGTTTAAATCCATTCAGAGCAGGGTTTGAAACCTTAAAACAAAAGCAAAAACCCGAAGCCGGCCTTTGAAATCAGTCCAGGTTCTGCCTAAAGGCTTCTAGTGGGAAGAGGGTTGCTAACCGAGGTTGTGTCCGCACTGCGCGAACGATGCAGATCGACACCGCTTTAAACCGCCACGGCTCAATGCAATGGAAATCTGGGTTTTGTAGTTTGGTGGGATCTTTAGCCTTCTCTGTCAGAGAGCTCTGGCGCACCACCAAACTACGCGTCCCAAGATGCCAAAGCCTTGAGCCGTGGCAGCAAAAGTGGTATCACACTGTATTAATCGTCTCCTGTTTAAGAGCAAAAAGGTAATGTCTCCTGAGTACGAAGGCCCTTGTAATGGTGGCAAGACGACAACGCTCGGGTTCTTAGAGTCATAGGCTGCCTCCGCACTGCAGAGTCGATCCGGTTTGACGCCACTTTAACCTCCTTGGCTCAATTCTGGGAATCCCAGAGCACCACAACAACGAACACCCGTTCCAAAAATATCATAGCATCGAGCCAGGGCAGTCAAAGCGGTGCCAAGACGGATTGTTTTCTGCATCCTTTTAGACATAAAAACTGAAGTCAGGGACACAGTTGTTTTCAGAGAAAAACGTCGGACTCTCCAAAGGGTCCCGAGCCGTGGGGAGAAGGGGGCCACAGCCTCCCCGAAGATCCCAAGCCGTGGGTCCTAAGGAGAGCCCTATGGAGAAAGCGCTGGCCTTTGGGCCTGGCTTCTGCAAAAGGCCCAGATCCGTGGCAATGGGGCAGAGAGGTCATAGAAGGAGGGAGTGACATCAGCGGCCGGGTCTCCCACCAAGAGCAAGGGGACAGGGCTGTGGGGCCACCGAGGGACTGCAAAGGGCCACCAGGACGGGCCACAGAAGACCAAAGGTCAGTCGCTTGAACCCGCCGCCCCTCCGACCCTTTGGGTGAGCTTCAATATGGGAAACTGGGGGGCCGTCCGTGGGCTCCGTTCAAGAACGCCCTCCAGGGCTGAGTCCATCTTTAAGCAGAGGCTGGATGGAGGTCTCTCGGAGATGCTTTGACGGAGAGTTCCTGCATGGCAGAATAGGGTTGGACTGGGTGGCCGTTGGGATCTCTTTTAACTCTATGGACCTTATCGCACCAGACCAATTCGGACTGAATCTGAAGAGACCTTGGGACTGATTTCTGTGCATTCGGTTGTTACTGAATTCACTGAATTCTGGGGTGACTTTGGATTGGCTTCGGATTGGTTTCATAGGCCCTTATCAGACAAGGGTTTTTGCAGCCCCAATCCAGAGTCACTCCGCATCCATCCAAGTGAATTCACATGGATGCGCATTGAATTATCTCACGTGAATGCTGTTACTATGAAGCCATTCCAAAGGCAATCCAAAGTCATCCCAGAATCCAGTGAATTCAGTATTTCAAGCTTTTTCTGGGTTTTGGTGTTTCTGTGAGCCCCCTGTGATTCCCTACTTGGAGAAAGCAGGACACCAAATGAAATATTTACTTCTCTACATACTCTGGGACCAGGGTTTGAACTCACTGGGTGACCTTGGGCAATAGGTCACACTCTCTCAGCCTCAAGGGAAGGCCATGGCAAACCTCCTCTGAACCAATCTTGCCCAAAAGACCCATGACACCTTGGCCTTTGGAGTCAGAAATGGCTTGAAGGCACGCAACAACGGCCGACTACTCACCACCGCTCTAACCACTATTCTCTCCCCGCCAGGCAGGCCTGGAAGAAGGAAGATGGCGAATAAGTCTCAGCCCCTCAACGTCACCATCGGCAAAGGCCTCTTCAACACGGACATGGGTCCGCTCCAGCGCCAGCTCCGAGCCGGGGAGTACAACATCTTCAAATGGGCCTCCATGTTCGAAGGCGACTTCGTCCAGGTAAGAAGAACCAGTTTGGAAAGGGACCATCCGCTGGATCTCTGGGTGGGAGAAAGAAGAAAGAAGGTTGATCCACCAGGATCCCGCAAAGACACTTAATACTATTAGCCTTTTGGATTATTACGGCCACAATGAGATTTATTTCATACCGCCCCACATTCTGGGACAGACTGGATTAATCCTCTGCCATCCCACTTTCCCATCCATTTGCTTTTAAAATGTCCCATATTCTCTGTCCTCCTCCCACTTTCCTTTTTGGTCCTTGCTGAGAAAGGAGTTGACATGGAGATTCTGGGAGCTGTAGTGCAAAAAAAGGTGCCTTTCTCAATGCCCTGGCTATTGACACACACATAGTTGTGCCACAGTTGCTTTTCTTTACCTTCCCAGGTGAGCAAGCGCGGGGGGACGCTAGATGTCCACAACCAAGTCCGGCTGGTCCGAGTTGCCATCGTGGCCACCAGCCCGGGGCTCCAGGTGCCCAACGTGCTTTTGCTGGCCCGACCCGTCCTCTCGTCCGAACCGCCGCCCGCCGTGAACCTCCAGCCCAAGCTCCAGCCCACCTCTCCGAATACGAAGTTTGAGCTGACCAGGTGAGGCTCAGGCTGTCTACCGAATCCTCTTCGAGCAGACCCAAAACGGTTTCCATAAATAAAATTGGAGTCAGCCCCCAGACATGACCCGCCGCCTCCAAACTTTCCCTCCGCAGGCTGCTCCCGTTGTGCTTCGTCAAGATCTCCGTCCACAACCTGGAGAAGCAGCAGCTGCGGTTCAAGATGGCAACCGGGCGGACCTTCTACCTCCAGCTCTGTCCGCAAGCGGAGAACCAGGCCACCAACTTCGAGTCCTGGGTCAAAGTCATCCACCTCCTGCGTCCGCCGTCGGGAGAAGGGGAGGCCAAGGACCAGCCCTACAGCCAGTCCCCGGGGATCTCCCTCCTCCACACGCCTCTCGTGAGTGCCTTCGGTTCGGAGGGATCGGAGCCACCACCGAGCGGCACAGCCGGCCGCTTTTCTACGGCGGTCCCAAGAAGGAAATACCTCTTCTGACATCGGAGACATGCTTGTTGCCGGAGTCGGACTGGGTCTTCCGCTGCAAAGGGTGGCATACGCTCTGGTTTTTGGGGAGTTCATTTGGGACATGCAGAATTGGGGGCCGCCACCGAGCGGCACGGCCGGCCACTTTTCTACGGTGGTCCCAAGAAGGAAATACCTCTTCTGACATTGGAGACATGCTTGTTGCCGGAGTCGGATTGGGTCTTCCAATCTGAGGAAGGAAGTATCTCCTCCAACATTGGAGACATGCTTGTTGCCAGTGTTGGACTGAGACTCCCGTTGCGAAGGGTGGCATATGCTCTGGATTTTAGTCCAGACTTTAAATGGGAGTTCATTTGGGGTGGGAAGAATTGAGGGCCGCCACCGAGCGGCACAGCCGGGGTCTTTTCTGGAGTGGTCCGAGAAAGGAATGATCTCCTCCAACATTGGAGACACGCTTGTGGCCGGTGTTGGATTGGGTCTTCCATTCCAAAGAGCAGAATATCCTCTGGGTTCAGTTTTGTTCTAACACGTCATCTCTTCTCCGCAGCCCCCCACCCCGGATCCGGCCCCCGAGCCCCCCGTCCCCAAAGAGTGCACCGTGACCCAAATCCTCAGCCCTTTGCCGGAGGAGAACCTGGAGAAAGAAAACCCAGCGGAGCCCTCCCAAGCTCCACACTTGAGCCCCGGGACCGCCAGTCTCCAGCCCTCTTTGGACACCAGCCCCGAGGGCCCCATAGAACCGGAGAGCCCCCCGCCGTCCGAAGGCCAGAGCTCTTCCAAGGAGATCTTCCCAACGTCCTCCAAAGGCATCGAGAAAGCCAACGAAGGCCCTCTTCCAAACAGGTAGACTAGAAAGTCCCTACTCAGGGGTTGTGGAAAGCAGGGTGAGATATTGGGGTACAAGGTGCAGATTTAACCAAACCCACCTTTCCTCGGTGAGCATTCACCGGCGGAAACAGTTAACTTAACATCCTTGCTAAATCCTGGAACAAAAAATATTCTAAATTCCAAATAAATGGTTGGTCCCACTTACACAAGGGAGTCTGCAGCAAGGAGGAACTATAGCAAACATAGGACAGAGCCGTACTTGGGGACGATGGGCCTCCTGACCAAAACTGTTTCCATTCCAGGAAAAACACCTCCAGGAGCACGGCAAGCAAACCCCGCAGGAGTCATTCGTCCAAGAGAGGTAAGTCTTTGCCCTGTCTGCTCCCTCTCTTTCCTCCTCTGATCCTCATCCATGGCAGAACAGCCATTGAGCCGCCAATGTCTCCATTCATGCGCCAATGAAAACTTGAAGCATCAGGCGTCAGTCTGGGAAGGAAAGCGTGTGTGCATTTGTGCTTTCACTTGGAGGCACTGCTGGCTTGCGTTACTCCTGCTTCTCTCAATAGTCTCCATCCCCGTCCTTCCTTTTTCCTGGGGCCACTCTCATATTTGATGGTCGGCTTTGCATTTCCATATCTGCCCCATCAAGTTCCAGGCAAGAGAGTGCTTGAACGCCCACCTTGCAGAGATCATTGGGATGTGGATCTCCTGCCCAAAATGGGAGGGTTTGACCATACGACCCTTGGGGGTCCCTTGTAATTTTCTGTGATTCTTCTCCTTCTCTGTCTCCAAAGCCGCCAGCCGGAGCCCCAGCAAGATCTCCTCTCTCTTCCTGAGCTCCTTCTCCAGCGCCAGCCACAGATATCGCAAGGCGGCCGGCAAGGGACGCGAGAAGAAGCGCTGAAGAAGCCCAGATGAGAACCAGAAAGGCCCAGAGAGGGAGGACGGGAAGCCAGCCACCTCTGACTTTAATAAAGACAATGGTAGAAGAGGGAGGAAGCGTAGGAGAAAAAAATATCCCACGCGTCGGAAATCTTGGCCAAAATATTCCCAGGAAGGAGGAAAGTCTCTGAGGGTCAGCGGAAGCGTCACTAAGATTTCATCCGCACTGCAGAAATAATCCAGGTTGGCACCACCTTAATCGCTGTGGCTCAGTGCTATGGAAGTCCTGGGATCTGTCGTTTGTGGTGGCACCAGACAGGAAAAGGCCGAACGTCTCGCAAAATTGCAAACCCTGGAATTGCATAGCACCGAGCCACGGTGGTTAAAGTGGTGCCAAACTTGAGTAATTCCCGCAGTGTAGATGCAACCTAGACCTGGTGCGGTAACTCCTAGCATTACCCCCCAAGGGACGACCTGGTATGGGGATGGGGATGGTGAAAAGGGTCTCATCCCATAGAACCCATCATCCTTCCGCCACCGCCGATAGCAAAGAAGGGATGCCTCCCCAAGCAAGGATATTGTATATACGCGAATATAAGTCGACCTCATGTATAAGTCGAGAGCAGGTTTGGGGGCCCAAATTATGGATTTTGATATAGCCTGTGTATAAGTCAAAGGTGAAACTTAGAGGCATGCAACCAAGGATGTAAATTATGAAGGAAAAGAAAATGATTCCAAAGCACACTGCTATTTTCCTATCCAGATATTTTCCTATCCAGCTAGAAGTAGCACTGCAGAAGAGAGAAGAGGGGTTTGGTGTTTCTTTTAGTTTCTCCTGGGATGGACTAAGCTTCCACCTTTTGCCACTCAGCCCCCCAAAAAGGGGATGGTTCCTTTTAAAATGGTACATTGGCCCATGGATAAGTCGACCTAGGTTTTTTTGGAACTTTTTTTTACTAAAATTTCTAGACTTATACATGAGTTTATAGAGTAGTCTTTTCAGTTCCAAAAGATCTCCAGCTTTAAGGAAAGAGGGAGTCACAGCAAAGAGTCCTTCCAGAGGACAACGGTGGAAAAGAGCAAAACAAGGACGGAAAGATGGAGCAAAGAAAAAGGTCCGTGGTTCACTCCCATCCTCACCCCCCAAACGGGAGACAGCACTCCAAGAAGAGTCCCTCTGTTCTTTCCATATTTGGGGATCTTGGGACCCCTCAATTCTGCCTGGCGTCATCCGCACAGCTCAAGAATATCATTTCCATCCCACTTTAAGTGCCACGGGTGCATCCTGTGGGATCCTGGGATATCTAGTCCGAGACATTGGAAATCTCCAGCCGAAAATATGAAATGTGAAACTGGCCAACCCAGGATTCGAGAAGCTGCGCCGTGGCAGTTAAAGTGCAACCAAGGTGCTATAATTCTGTAGCGCGAAAGGACTTCAGGTCTTTTCCAGGCTACGTAATGATAGAGGTTTAATTCCACTTTAACTGCCATGGCTGCATCCTGTGGGATCTTTGGGATCTGTAGTTTGGGGAGATGCGAAAACTCTCTGCTGAATATTGTTAAACTGCAAAATCCAGGGGATCCGCATGGTGGAGCCATGAGAGTTAAAATGGCATCGTTGTGCTAAACAGTTCGAGTATATCTGAAAATTCAAGCTCCAAAATGCTCCAAAGTCTGAAACTTTTTTCCATGGGTGGCAGAGAGAGTGACACTGTTGCTTTCAATGAACGCAAACTTTGTTCCATGCACAAAATTATTTTTAAAAACGTTGCATAAAAATACCTCCAAGCTATGTCTATATGGTGGGCTCTTTATGAAACAGATGAATGTTGTGTTTCGTGTCCAAGAGATCTCAAGTATATGCACATACTCCAAAACCTGAAAGGCTTCTGGTCCCAAGCATTTTGGATAAGGGATATTCAACCTGCAATTGTGGGGTGCAAAAGGGGTCCTGGTTTATGGGACTGAAGACGCAAAAGGCCCCAGAGGAGCCTCACTAGCCCAACAATGCTCAACAATACTCTTGTCACACCTTCCAACATTGCACATATGAAGACTAGTACGTGTTTGGCCAAAGCAACATCCGAGTGCGGTCAAGTTGGCAAAAGTTAATGAATGAGGAACAACCCACAAACGAGGAGAAACCTTTGAGAGTCCTGACTTTTGCCACTGTTGTGTGCCTTCAAGTCGATTCCGACTCAAGGCAAACCTATCACAGGGTTTTCGTGGCAAGTTCCTTGAGATTTGCCCTTGCCATCCTCTGAGGCTCGCAGAGCCCAAGTGAGTGGGGATTCGAACCCGGGTCTCCAGAGTCGATGTCCAACACTCAAACCGCTGCGCCCATTCAATTATGTCCCCGTCTTTCTGCATTAATGTATCCAAACTCCATTTAATGTCATCCAGGTCCAAATCCCCTTGGCGTCTCACTCCAGACTCCAAGATCCTGTGATTCTTGGTTTGCATCGGGAGCTCCAGACCATCTTTTGGTTCTCTACCCCTGAGGTTGGGCCTCTCCGAGCGCTGGTTCTGATCCAAAACCGTGTTTGTGTTGCATCCTGAACCCCCTGCAGCCTGAAGAGCAGCTGGCAGAGGGCAGTGTGGCCTCAGTGGCCGCTTGGGACGGAGGATGGAGGAGCCCCATCTGGCCCTTGGTCACAGCTGCGCCGGGCGCAGACCTTGTTGGAAAGTCTTCAGGGATTCCCTCTGGGAGAGCGCATGAAAAAACATAAAGCAGCAAATATCGGAGGAAGCGAGAGCGCGTTTTCTGGAACGCAAGCGGCAGGATCAACAGCGCGATCCTGGAGCGGCAGAACTCCATTTTGAAGACTGAGAGTAATGTTGAGACAAATGTTGTGTTACTTTATAGTACAATCTGTTGGTTGTTATTGTTGTTGGCATCTTCGCCCATCCATAACTAGTCTGCGGAAAACGCAGTGTGAGTGAATTGCAAAAGATGCACGTATGGGCCCCGGCAAAGATGCGTCGATGCACGTTCTGATATGCGTTGGTTGCTTTTGATCCTCTTTGGTCACTCTTGATGCATGTTGGGCACTTCTGACCCGGCCAAATCCATTTGTGAAAAACAAACAAGTACCCAAATCCTGCCGTTTTCTTTGCATCGAAAATAGCTTTTGTGCACGCTGCAATATTTTCTGCATTAAAAACAAATTGACAGGGAAAAGTTGGGGGAAAAAATCATTAAATGTTCACAAAATCGTTCCCAAAGGCAAAAGATGAAAAATGACACATGCCAAAACGGAAACGGACGCACACACTACAACCAAACTCAACCTCTCCGAGGCTGAGCGTTTTCTCAGCGGCTTATCTCGGGGTGTCCGGGATGATAAACATTTGCTGTCATAGATGGAGAAATGTTAAATATTCTGTGCGAAGTTTCTTGGTTGCCAATTTGCGTGTCGATCCGCCTCGCAGGAGGGTTGCCAAAACGTTCCTGATAGGATTGGGTTGTGTGCTTTTTTTTTTTGTCGGTCGGTCAGAAAAGATTGCCAAGGGAGGAAACAGGGAGGACATTTGTACCAATAATGCGCCGTAAAAAGCCAACCGTGGTCCCCTTTTCAAGTCCACCCGAAGCACAAAAGAGGATGGTTTAGACAAGGAGGGGAACCCAATCTGTCAGGAGGGACGGCAAGGACGAAGCCGGAGGCCAGCATCCCTTAGCGGGGAGCGTGCCATTGTTGTTGCCTCGTGTGAGCCCACAATGAGGCCCATATGTCGGGGGATTGTGCGACGGGCGTCGAACAATGGGGCCGGGGAAAGCGACAGCATGCTCGCAGTAAATTTTTCTTTTTTTGCAAAACATGATTAATCTATCCGCCCCACACACCCTTTTCCCCACCGCCGGAGCCGAGTGTCTCCGTGCAACCCACCTTTGGATGGACGTGTGCCCCAATATCCAAGGGGAGAAAACATGGCTGTAAAGGGTTCTGGGAAGAAGAGACGGAAAGGTACAACTGGCCTCATTCGTACCTTCTGGCGCGTCCCTTGGGGGCTTCCAAAAGGGGCCCACGGCTGAATTATTAATTGCCGTTAATGGCGATCCTCTGTGTTTCCAAATGTGCCGGAAAACGGAGATACTCGGTTGTGCTCGGCAACACAGCTTTGGCCATGGGGTTGGAGGGATGGTTTGGGGTCTGGGTACAAAGCCCCATCCCCAGATAAAGATTTGGGGTGCCTTGGGGGGGATGTTGCGGTCCTATTGTGCATCAAGACACCAGCCACGGTTTGCCAATGCGCATCGGTAGAGCCCGAGGAACATTGGGAACGTTCTTGCTGGTTTCCCGTTGTGCACTTTTGCAATTGACGCAGAGGGTTTCTTAAGTGCCTTTGCTATAAAATGATATAATCTGCACCATGATAGAGGACTCCAAACTATAATGATAATAATAACTTTCATCCTAAAGAAGGATTCTATAGGATTCCTAAGCTTGCCCGCTGTGTGGTTCTTTATGGCCCTATATTCCCAAAAGGCAGCAAATCCCTGCCTGATCTTGGAAGCTGAGCAGGGTCATTCCTGGTTAGGAGTTGGAAGGGAGGCCGCTCAGGTGCCATCGATGCTATTTCAGAGGAAGGAATTGGAAAAAAAACACCTCTAAGGATCCCTTGCCTAAGAAAACCTAGTGAAATTAATAGGGTCACCATATGTCAGCAGGCGACTTTAAGGAACCAGATCCTGTCTGGTCTTGGAAGCTAAGCAGGGTCGGCCCTAGTTAGTCCTTGGATGGGAGACTGCCGATGAATACCAGGCCATATTTCAGAGGAAGGAACTGGCAAAACCACCTTTATGGGATTCCCTGCCTAAGAAAACCCTCTGAAATCCGTAAGTGAACAAGTGGCTTGAAGGCACAGAGACATACATACCCTAAAGACACTAAATCCCATAGGATCTTGGAAGTTAAGCAGTGTCAGCCTGGTTAGCACTTGGATGAGAGACCGGCAAATTCTGTAGGCCCTGTTTCAAGAAAGAACCGTCCAAACCAACCCTGAGTATCCCTTGCCTAGGAAAACCCTATGAAATTTATGGGATTTCCAAGAGTCGACAGGCAACTTGAAGACGCAAACACAGAATGCTAGTTTATAATAATAATAATAATAATAATAATAGAGAAAGAAATGGTATATTTAAACAAAGTCTTTGGGGACTCTGAGATTCAGACCGACAAACAATTAGTACATAATACGCCAGACACAATTTTCTCTGCTGCCGAGAAGGAGGAGGAAAAAAGCAACCGTGGATTATGGATGGGGCAATCCCAGGGGACCGAAGCCTCAAAGACAAAGAGAGGGACCGGATGATGAAATGTCGAGAGCTAGAAATGGAAATTTCGGGACCTCTGGGGGGAAAAAAGACAATGAACGAGCCACGGCTACCGAGAGGAGAGCTGCTCGGGGATTTGCAATTGCAAACAGACTGACAAAACCTCCCAACGAAATGGGCCATAGATATGATCGCAATGGCACAGATAACAAAAGGCAACCTCGCTCGGAACGTGCCACGTTCTCTGATGATATCTCCCAGATTCCTAGGCTGCATCTACACTGCAGAATTAAAGCAGTTTGACGCTGCTTTAGCTATCATAGTTTGTATCTTGTAGCACCTTTGAGATTAACCGAAAGAAAGTCGGTTGGCAGCATGAGCTTTCCTAGACGGCATTCGGTGTTTGGGATTTGTAGTGTTGCGGGGGCGCCAAAGCTCTCTGACAGCGAAGGGTAAATCTCTCATCAATCTACAGATCCCAGGATTACATGCCACTGGAGTCCTGGCAGTTAAAGCAGTGTCAAACTGGATTAATTCTGCAATGTAGATGCAGCCCTAGATTCTGGGAGAGAATTCCAATCATGGATGGCTCCAAGTTCCTGTTGGAAATACCTGGTAGACTATGAAACGAACAGAGGATGATGACGACGACGATGACGACGACGATGATGATGATGATGGAATGCTTGAATGTCTATGGCTTAATTCTATTTTTAAAATAAAGTGAGTGCAAATGCTCACGGGGAATGGGCTACATGCAACATAATCTGATGATATCGCCATGATTTCTCGATTCTTGGATAGAATCCAATTCAACGATGGTCCAAAACTCCAAGCGAATCATCATCATCATCATCATCATCATCATCATCATCATCATTCTATGGGAGCATCTCCAGTTTAGAAATAATGCGGTTCGAAGGAGAGGAAGAAGGAAGGAAATATCTAATCCGCCTTTAGTGCTGCAGCTCCACGCTATGAAATCCTGAGATCTGTAGTTTTGCAAAACCAGCCTTCCTCTGCCAAACTGCAGATCCCAGGATTCTGTGGGATGGAGCCCTGACTCCTAAAATGGTGACCAACTCCATTGTTTCTGCAATGAAGGTGCATTGGTCTTTTAATTAACCTAACTTTACTTATACTTGGCTGCACAACGGAAGTGCTAAGAAACCCTGTTAGTGAATTGCAAAGACGCATTTTGGGACAAGAGCGTGCGATGCAAAGCGGTGCACCGCGTGCATTAGTGTGCGACGTGCATTGGGGTGCAATGTTCACGTTTCCGGCTTTGCAACGGAGTAAGATAAGAGCAGCCCTTTACTGGATACGGATGCTATACGAAACCATCTAATTATCTAATGATATCTTCCCGATTCCTAGACTTTTATCTTGGCTACATAGCAGACGGGATAAGGAACCCTATTAGCGAATCGCAAAGCTGAATATTGGGACAAATTTCCCAATTGTCTGATGATATCTTCCCAATTCCTAGGTTCTTGAAGAAAACCAGAAATAGCGATGGGCAAAAATATCCACTTGGTAACACTTGGGAGACGGAGGAAACCAAAGATGAAGTATAAGATAATATGGCCCCGTTTAAACTGATGTTTAATACGGCTTATCCAAGATTTTGCAGCGATGTATTTTTTAACGTTTCCACTTAACCGCGCATACGCTCCTGGTTCCATGTTCCTCGTTTCCATTAGGATTCACCGTATGTCTTAAGCCAGATCGTAACCTCTGAATCTTTGGATGCCTGTACCTTAATTCTGATTTATTTTTATGGTCGTCGCTTAATGAAATTGCAAATGCAACCAACTGGTACGAGGGACGGCTTAGCTAAATGTAAAAAATCCTCCAAGAGGAGGAGAGCGGGATGATGTTTTTGTGGGGGAAAGCCCCTCCGTGTGCAACCTGCACCCCTGGGTTGTTGTTTCCTCCTCGTCCGCCTCTTCGCGGATGCGTGTCCAGGCATGTCCTCCCCAAGGAAAACTATCGGCCTCCGTCACAAAAACAGGGGAGCAGCTGTTTGGAGGAGGACCAGGAAACCCTTCCAGCCCTGGGTTGCAGAATGTGCCAAGGAGGGACCAGCGTTGGAAGGAGATGGTGCCACCTGAGGCTCCGGCGGCTGATGGCCTGGAACTGATGGCCTCCGGTTGGACAGAGCCGCTGGGCCATAATGGTCAAGCGCTGGGTTTCGACTCTGCAGAACAGGGTTCGAATCCCTGCTCACTCACGGAAACCCATTGCACGGCCTTGACGGGGCAAGTTATGTTCTCTCTCGGTCTCGGAGGAAGACCAAGGCAAGCTTCCAAATCTGGAGAGACAGCGTGGTGTTTGAGTGTTGGACTGGACTCCAGACCAGGGTTCGAATCCTTACCTGGCCGTGGAAACCCACTCGGGCTACTCACACTCTCTCAGCCTCAGAGGAAGGCAGTGGGAAGCCTCTTCTGAAGAAATCAGGCCAAGAAAAAGCTATTGGAGGCAGTGGGGTGTACCTGTGGGAGTGTTGGGCTAGGACTGCGAGAGACCAGAGTTCGAATCCTCTCTGCTCAGTCTTGGAAGCCTACTAGAAGCATCTTGAGCAAGTCACAAACTGTCTCATCTCTTCTACCTTTTGCCCTAGATGATAGATAGATGATAGATAGATGATAGATAGATAGATAGATAGATAGATAGCACAAGGGATAAGAGAGACAGATTAGATACTGTAAGAATGGGTAGATCAAGATGATGGATGGATAGGAAGATAGACTGATAGATAGAATGGAGGCAGAAGAGGTTAGTGATGGATTAGATAAGAAAAGGTAGGTAGGGACAGGGGTAGATAGATAGATAATGGCAGAAGAGATGAAAGATGGATTAGATAAGAAAAGGTAGAGACAGGGATAGATAGATGGAGATAGATAGATAAAAGATAGATAGATAGATAGATAGATAGATAGATAGCAGAAGGCATAAAAGATGAGAAATGGGTTAGATAGGAAAAGGTAGAGACAGGGATAGATAGATGGGAGATAGATAGATAGATAGATAGATAGATAGATAGATAACAAAAGGCAGAAGAGATGAGAAATAGATTAGATAAGAAAAGGTAGAGACAGGGATACAGGGATGGATGGATGGATAGCAGAAGGCAGAAGAGATGAGAGATAGATTACATGAGGAAGCAAGAGAAAGAGAGAGAGATGACAGAAGACAGAAGAGATGAGAAATGGATTAGATAAGAAAGGAAATAGAGATAAGGATAGAGAGATGGATGGATAGACAGACAGATAGCTCCTTAGCCAGAAATAGATGGCATGCTTTGTTTACATCATTATTGTCCTTTAAATTTTTTACTTCCAATGCTTCTGCAAACTATAAGGCAGAAGAGGTGAGAGATGGATTTGATAAGAAAAAGGAAACAGAGATAAAGATGGATAGATGGAAGAATAGATATAGATAGATAGATAGATAGATAGATAGCAGAAGAGGTGAGATTGATGGATTAGATAAGAATGGATGGTTAGAAGAGAGGATGGATGGACGGATAGCAGAACGAATAAAGACAGAAAAGATGGCTAAGTAAACAGAGAGAAGGCAAAACTTGAGACACGGTCCTTGGTTGTAGTAGCATCATTCCGGATGGCAAAAGGAGAGAGCTTTGTCCTCTACCAGCCTCTCTCTGGTGGGACGCGGTTCAGCCGGATCCAATCGATTATCCGGAAAAATTTGGAGCCACTTGCGAACACCTGCAACCAACGTTTTCCTTGGGGAAGACCCTCGGCTTCATCATTGCATGCCCCCCTCTCTGTCGAGAAAAACAAAAACACATGGCCTGGCCCTTTGTCTACTTTCTTGGAGGATGGAAAGGAAAAAAGAGCCAAGGCTAGGCTCTTCTGCACTACTTAATGGCACCACTTCCATCCCACTTTAAGTGCTGCATCCCTTGGCAATCCAGGGATTTGTAGCTTCCTGAGATGTTTTGGTACGGTGGGCCTTTGGTAATCGATGGGGTTTGGTTCCAGGACCGCCACAGATACCAAAATCTATGGATGCTCAAGTCCTTTTAAACGCAACGGTGTCCTTTATTTATATCAAATGGCAAAACCAAGGTTTGCTCTTTGGGATTTATATGCTGCCAGCCCTCTGCATTCACCGATTCTTTATCCACGGCATGAAAATATTCATATATATATATATATATATATATACTTGTCCTTCCATATTTGCTGGGTTAGGGGCACAAGACCCCTGTGAATGTGGAAAAACTACAAATAGCAAAAACACTATGTTTTTACATGAGAGGACGCCTCTCTAGGAATATCTAGGTCCTCCAGCGCAACTCTGTGGTTAACGTTCGACAGAAATTGACTATGGAGTTGTGCTGGAGGAGCTACAAAAGCCTAGTAGAGTATCCTCTCTAGGAATAATCTCTAGGTCCTTCAGTGCAACTTTTAGTTAAAGTTGACCATAGAGTTGCACTGGAGGACCTAGATGTTCCTAGAGAGAACGTATTAATCACATCCGGGAATAATCAAATCTGCAAATATGGAGGGAGGCGTGTACAAAGAGACTTCGCCAAGTGCGCCAGTGAGGCGGGTGCCATTTTAAAAATTTCTCCTCAGGAGAAAAAGGGGGCTTTACCAAAGGCGCCAGCGAAGGGGCGACCGTTTTAAAAAATTTACCTCAGGAAAACAAAGGAATTCTACCAAACAAACCAACCGAGCAGCCATTTTATTATAAAAATTCCCTCAGAAAAAGAAAGGGCCTTGCCAAATGCGAAGGCGAGGCAAGCTGCTGTTAAAACAACTTTACTTCAGAATTTAAATTCACATTTAAGTACGCGATTCTCTAAGGACTCTTTCATACGAGGCTAAATTGGAAGTATAATTTAAGGTCAATTCGAATGCAATCATGGGTTTTACGTTATTGCGAATTAACTCTTCGCACGCAAATTCGGGCAAGAGGGAAGCCAATTCGAATGCAATCATGGGTTTTACATTATTGCGAATTAAAGCTTCGCATGCAAATTCAGGCAGGAGGGGGTTATTTTCGGGTAATGGGAAGTAATTCCGAACGGAGCAGGGGTTCATGTAAATTCGCTAAACTAGCAAATTTACATGAATCCGCATTGGCTCCATTTGGAGTTGGGAGAAATTCCTCCCCGTTTGAAAGAGTCCTAAGAAACTGCAGTGCAAGCTGTCCTTATAATTTTGCCTCAGAATTTAGATTCATATTTAAGTACGCAATTCTCTAAGAAATCGGAGCGCAAGCTGTCCTTAAAACAACTTTACCTCAGAATTTAGATTCATATTTAAGTATGTGATTCTCTAAGAAACTGCAGTGCAAGCCGTCCTTAAAATTTTACCTCAGAATTTAGATTCATATTTAAGTACACGATTTCTCTGAGAAATCGCAGCACAAGTTGTCCTTAAAACAACTTTACCTCAGAATTTTAAATTCATATTTAAGAACGTGATTCTCTAAGAAACTGCAGTGCAAGCTGTCCTTAAAATTTTACCTCAGAATGTAGATTCATATTTAAGTACACGATTCTCTAAGAAATCGCAGCAAGCGCAAGCTGTCCTTAAAACAACTTTTACCTCAGAATTTAGATTCATATTTAAGTATGTGATTTCCCCAAGAAATCGCAGCATTTGGCTTTAAATATGAAGAATGATGTTAAGAAATGGCCACCAAAACGCGGATAGGTCCTGTCAAAAAGGATTTTAAAAGTCTGACAGGAAAATGAGTCTCTGAAGAGTTCCTAGAGGCTGTTAGCGTGGCGGACAAAAGGAACGGAGGGTTTAGGCGGGAAACTGTCCCAATATGGCAGTTGCTACTGCCAAAACGCCTCTAATAGCGCTAAGAAGGTTCCGGAACTAACTGCGCAGGCGCAGAATAACCCATTTGTGTGCATTTGCAGAGAACCACGAAGAAGAAATATATATACATTTGTCCCTCCATATTCACTAGGGTTAGGGGCACAAGACCCCGTGAATGTGGAAAAACCGCAAATAACAAAAACACCATGTTTTTACTGGAGAGGACACCTCTCTAGGAATCTCTAGGTCCTCCAGCGCAACTCTGTGGTTAGCGTCTGACATACATTGACCATAGAGTTGTGCCGGAGGAGCTACAAATGCCTAATAAAGAGTATCCTCTCTAGGAATCTCTAGGTCTTTCGGTGCAACGTTTGGTTAAAGTTGACCATAGAGTTGCGCTGGAGGACCTAGATGTTCCTAGAGAGAACATCTCCCTCAAATCCGTGAATAATCAAATCCGCAAATGCCAAAGCCGCAAATATGGAGGGAGGAGTATATTTTCAAGCCATGGATGCTCGAATCTGTGGATATGGAGGGCAAACCGTATTCTCTTCCCCGAACTGCAGACCCTAGAATTGCATAATAGCCATGGCTTTTTAACTAACCTGCTCCTTGTGTTTGCAATTTATTTTACATGCCGTGAATTTGGTTTTGATGGGTCTCTGGATGGCAATAAAAGAATTATTGTTCTTTAAGTGGAATCGTAACACTTTTGCGGCATAACTTCCAGCGGTCCTGATTTGGAAGGAACAGTTTTGGCTAATCCTTTGCCGTCCTGCTTTCTCCGCTGCTTTTAAAATGTCCAGTTTCCTCTCCTCTTTTTCCACTTTTCCTCTTTGAATCAGGGCTTCGATGAGGCCGAATCCATTTCCAGCCCCTTTAAAGTTTGCACTAAATGCCGGACATTGCGACAAGACCGCCACGTTGGCTGCTGCAACCGACTTAACACGGTGCATGGCCACCACTCTTGTCTTTTAAAAAGTAACTTCCCAAGCCCTGGGTGGAAATAACTTTATAGATACCAATGGTGGCCAAAATGAGGTTTCTGCTTGACCTCCCTCTGGACGGTTGGGGGGCTTTTGGGGTGGGTTTTGGGAGGCCTTTGTCACCCCGCCATCTTGCCCTCCGCTGCGCCACGATCATTTCACGCTTTGGAGCGGAAGATTCGATTAAGCCAGTCCTCGCAGTTGCGCCCGTGACCGGCAATTATTGCCACCGAAATTACCCAGCTGCGGCCCAAAAATGCAAAAAAAGGATCGCTGTCCATTAATAAAAGGAAGAAACGGAAAGAAAAGAGACGCAAGACGGCCTTATCTCCCTTTTTCCTCCCCTTCTCCGCTGGACCTTTTTTTGGCACCTGCGGAGAAGCGTTTAATTATCATTTCGTTTCCCAAATAAAAAACCATCATCATAAATAACAGCGGCGATCGGAATCATCATAAACTCTGGTCTGTTCTAAACCAAGTTAACAGAGTTAACATCGTGGATCGACAAACGCAAGAGATACGGTTTTCTAAGAAATAAAGATGCACCAGAAATCAATCCCTTCCTAAGACCCCCTTTTGGGGGGGAAAAGTGCATAAAAAAAGACTGCGGACCAATAACATTTTTAGAAATAAATACATTGCAATAAATAAACAATAAATAAATAAATAAGCAATTGTTCATTTGTGGCACACAGACATCACACAAGAGATTCACAACCAGCTCCTACTAAGCCCTCATTTCCCGCAAGGGACTTTCCTTGCCTATTTTCAACTAAAGAGGTGGTTCTGAAAGGATTATTTTTGGGAAGGGGGGACTGCAAATCCCAGCAGCCTTAGTCAATGGAAGGAGGCATGATAGCCATGCCTGAGTTAAAAGGGAGGTGGGGTACAACGGCTAGTAGCCGTTGAGCAAGCCTCCACGAACAGGAGCAGTCCAGCTTGCAAAGAGGACGTATAGCCATCATTGCAACGCACACGTATAGCCATCATTGAAACAGGCTCCTGAACCCAATACCCTCCAAATGTGTGGGACTACAACTCCCATTATCCCCAGCAGGGGTGGCCCCAGCCAGCAAACAGACCACGACAGGCTGGGCGAGGCTGGTTGGATCAATGGCTTTGTCCTCATTGACCCGACGGCTTGCAAATCTGCCCGATACGCCAAGCAAATTTGGGCCCCTGGCGTGCTCCTTGCCCACCATGGCAGAGCAATGGGTTCAAATGATGCCACTCAGGGGTGTATTTCCAGATGCATCTCAGCCTAGCAGCAACTGAGGGCCCTGGCATGAAATTGGGAGAGAAGAGTCAAACGTGGGCAAGCAGATTGGTATGAATGGTGGCTAGTTGCCGGACTTGCAAGGTAGGGCAAGCTTGCGTCCCTGTGCATTAGCCATTCAATAAGCGGTGTGATGGTTGTGAACATTGGACTACGACTCTGGAGACTAAGGTTCGATTCCCAGCTCGGCCATCATAAAACCCATTGGGTGGCCTTGGGCAAGTCACACACTCTCAGCCTCAGAGGATGGCGATGGCAATGGCAATCCCCCTCTGAACAAACCTTGCCAAGAAAACCCCATGATAGGTTCGCTTTAGGGCTGCCATAAGTCGGAAATGACTTGAAGGCACACAACAAGACCATGGAGATTCTTACTAGCACAAGGTCTACTCAGAAGTGCCTTCCATGCATCCAGTTGCATTTACTCCTGAGTAAGTATGCACAGGAGAGATGGATGGCATCCTTTTTTATTTCCCAGGGACCCCCAAGGACAACTGCTGTCTTAATATTTCTAAGTATTTTGGACACTTCGGTGGTTGATGTTTGCAGAGAAGGCGCAGCGACGGAGGAGTTTTTGGGGCTCCAGTTCTGTCTGATCAATTCAAGGGGGCTCAAAGTCACTCTTTGCACCTTCTGGTTGCCATATTTACAGGTTTACTTGCAATTTTGCAGCTGCTGGGTCTAGGGTTGAGACCCGCAGACAAGTCAGGCTGGGTTAAAATGGGGTCTTAAAGGGAATTCTGTTATGGGATCCCCATCCCCTATCAGCACCGCAAGAAAAACACCCTGGTCATTTTAAACTATATCATGCTTAAATCTTAAATATTTTCTACAAACTTAAAAAGTGCCCATTGAAACCCAAGAGGTATCTGCGCCACTGAGTTGCAGCAGTTTGATTCCACTTTAACCTTCCTGGCTCCATCTTAAGGGATCCTGGTATCTGTAGCCCAAGAAAGGGTTTGGGGTCCCTTTGCTAGATTGCTTTAGTCCACTGTCCTGCGCTGAAAGAACTAGAGCTCTCCAGTACTGAATTCACACCTATCCATACCACTGAGTTGTTGCAATTTGATCCCAAGTTAACTGCCATGGCTGCGTCCTGGGATTTGTAGTTGAGGGGACTTTTAAATCTCTGACAGAGGAGTACCCAGTTGTAGCAGATAGACTGTGGCTCCTTTTCGAAGGAGCCCTGGGATTTGTATTCCCACTTCGCTACTAAAGAGCTCTAGTTTCCCCCTCTGTACTAGAGCTGCCAAGGTTTTAATCTTCTGTCCCTTCTCTTCTGAGGATTCCCTGGAAACTGTACTTCAAGGAGGGGGAAGGTGCACTAGAGCTCTCTCTAATGCAAAATCCTACGCAACCTTTCCCTGAACTACAAATCCCACAACTGCACAAGATGGGAGCTACTGGGATCCATGGAATTAGAGTGCTATAGTTCCACTTTAAGTGCCATGGGGACCTCCTGGGATTGGCAATTCAAGGCATTCCAGACTTTCTCAGCCGGAGTGTTCTTGTGCCTCTTCCAAACTACAAATCCCAGGATTCCACAGGACACAGCCAGGACAGCTGGAGTGGAATCGTGACGCTATGACTGTGCAGCATGGAAGTTGAAGGGGTACGAACCTGATGCAACTGTGAAGCACACAGAAATATTTATATACACACACAGAGAGAAAGAAAGGTTTGGAAGTTCTTTTGAAAAAGGAAAGTCCAGTCTGGTGGAATTACTTGATGCATCCCAGCAAAAGCCTCTCAGGAAAGAGACGCATCCCATTTTGCTGTCCCATGCAACAGACCCAAAATCCTTGAAATGGGATCAGTGTTTCACCTCCACTGTTTCCTCAAAGCCCCCCCCCCCCCCCCCGAGTTGTGGCTTCAAGTGCAAAAACATATCGAATCGATGGCTTAGCTGTTCATTCTGTTGGCCAAAGAAATTATGAGAATGAGTCCAAAACAAAAAACCCAGATGCCCATTATGCCCACCATTCTGGAGATGAAGCAGAAGGCAGAAACATCGGTGGGTCACGTTTTAAGAACCACAGAGTTGGATGGAAACCCCCCAAAGGTCATCCAATCCAACCCCTTGCCACTGCTGGACGCTTGCAGGCCACAATGTTGCTGAAGCAGAAACTGAGCCCCGAGAGAGACGGTGAGACATGGTTTGGGTTGGCTGCGATGGACACCAGACTAGAAGGTGACCACCGCCGTCATCCCTCCAGAGGGTCAAACGTCCAGCACGTGGTTCAGGTAGGAGATGTAGCAGATTGCGAGCCGCAGGATCTCGATTTTGGAGAGCTTCTTGTCCGGGGGCAAAGTGGGCAGGAGCTTACGGAGCTCGGCAAAGGCCATGTTGAAGGCCTCCACCCGGATCCTCTCCCGCGTGGCGTGGGCCGTCCGGTACTTGGCCGTGGCACGGCGCCTCCGCCTCCGCTCTTCCCGGCTGAGGTGCTGGAGGTCTTTCTTCATGGCGTCGCCAGGTTCGGCCACCCGGGACTGGCCGCACAAGCTGTGGGCGCCCGCCTCGTCCGCTCCGACCCCTCGTCCGCCTCCGCAGTCGCTGAAGACCGACTCCGTCTCCGAATGGGTGGGTTGGAGGTCGGTCTCCGTCTGGTCTGAATTGAGCATCATGGCTTGAGGTGGAAAGATGGTGGAAGAGAAAGGGAAGGAAGGATGGGGAGGAACAGAAAGACCAGGCAAGAAGTTGGCTACTCGAGGAACAAGATTTGGACAAAAATGAAGGCAAGGGAACCAGAGAGGAAGGCAACAGGTGAAGAATGAGGAACAAGATTTGCATAAAATGGAGGCAGGAAAATCAAAGAGAAAGTCGATGGCTAAAGGAGAAACAAGATTTGGAGAAAACAGAGGCAGGAAAACCAGAAAGGAAGTCAACAGCTAAAAGAGGGAAAACAGAGGCAGGAAAATCGAAGATGGAGTCAACAGGTTAAAAAAAAGAAGAGAAGGTGGAAGAAGATTTGGACAAAACGGAGACAAGAAAACCAGAGAGGAAGTCAACAGCTAAAGGAAGAGGAAGATTTGGGCAAAATGGAGGCAGGTAAATCAAAGAAAGAGTCAACGAGTAAAAGAGGAAAAGAAGTAGGCAGAAGATTTGGAGAAAATGGAGACAAGAAGACCAGAGAGGAGAGTCAACAGGTGAAGACAAAAAGAGAAGAGAAGAAGATTTGGACAAAATGGAAGCAAGAAAACCAGAGAGGAAGCCAACGGTTGAAGGAGGAAGAAGGAAATTTGGAGAAAACGGAGGCAAGAAAAACAGAGAGAGAGAGTCAATGGCTAAAGGACGAAGAAAAGAATGGAAGTCCAATAGATGGCTGGAGGAGGAAGAGTTTGAGAAACCACTAGAAATGTGGAAGAGCAGCGTTGGGTTGAGGAACCACACCAAAACCCTACCGGTTGAAGGGTTTTTGCAGTGCAATGACTCCAGTTTATGGCATTAAATGAAGGAAGCAAACCACTCTTTCCATCTCCCAAGTTGGCGCGGGTGCAAGGGGCGAGTCGCGGGAAGAGACAGTGTCCACTCTTCAGCCATCAGCCTTGCAAAACAAAGAGAGAGAAACAGATCTTATATTTTCCAAATGGAGGAAATGCACCCAGATATTAAAAAGAAACCATACTTACCCATTCACATATCTTGGGACCTAACTCTAAACACGAGATTCACTAATGTTTCATATGCACACCTTATACACCTAGCCTGGGGAGTGACTTTATACATAATATTCCTAATAATTCTGTGCCCGACACAAAGTTTGTGTCCATCGAACCATCAGAAAGCAAAGGCGTCACTCTCTCAGCCTCCAATGTGAAGGGTTTGGGATTCTGGGATCTTATAGGTAGAAATAATAATAAAATAATAATACTGTATAGATCTTGGAATTCAAGATAAGGGAAATTCAATCTGTATATCTCTTTGGCAACTGAAGGAAGCAGAAGTGGGAACTTCTTTGCTTGTGATGCACGTTTTCTAGCTCTGTGAATTGCATCAATCAATAAATATATTCTACACATAAACATAGAAATATAGATATATTGAAACGATTAACAAAACAGACTAACAAAAATAGACATATTTTCTAGAGATTAACATCAGGCTTCTGGGATCCAAGACAAACCTGGGAGAAGTGTGGCTGCTTTGCTTTCTAATCAGAAATAGATATATAGATATTTCTTATGTTTTTAATCCAGTTTTAATCATTTGCAAACCACCTTGAGTCCCAGTGGGGGGAAAAGGGAGGATATCAATGAATATTAACTAATAATAATAGAATTTATTTAAACGGATTCAAATCAAACTGAGCTTTGTTCTACTTTATCCATTTATTTCGCATCCCAAATAAATCAGGTCCAACAACTCTTTTCTGGATCTTCCAAAATTTCACTGGAATCAACCTTTCGTTGGAAGCAACTGGAAAATTTCATCGGAAATATTAACCCTCTGCCCTAGTCTTGCCTTGTTTTTACACAAAGATTGCCAACTTTTAATAATAATAATAATAATAATACCAGGGGTTTTGCTAGCTGTTCGATCTATTCTAGAGAAATTAAACGGGTGAGTAAATCTACCTTTCGAACATGAAAAGATCCGTTTCCAAGATGCCTGGAAATCATGATGCTTTTAAAGGAGCACAGCTGCATAAATCAAGTTTTAATTCTATGATTCTAAGTTGATCAGTTGGCAACTCTCTGACCCAAAGAGCAACAGCAACATCCATGCAATGGACTCCCAATTTTGCACAAATGATAAATCTGAAAATCTTCACGAATTGAGACATTAACCAAGGTTTTTACATGGCAGGGGGTGGCAAAAATTAGGACATTGCTCCCCAAAACTGTCATTTTCCTGAAGTCCCTAAATTTCTAGCATTTCGGAGAGTTGTTGTTGTTGTTGTGTGGCTTCAAGTCATTTTGGATTTATAAGACATTGAAAATCATTCACCCCAGAGTTCTCACATTGGAAAATGAAGGAAAATCTTCATTCCAGGAGGTCGAGTTATTTATTTTGGGGAACATCCGTACCCTAATTTATTTTTCCGCCTCGTCCCTGGTTCCTCCTCCTTTCCTTTCAGGCTGAATTTTTTTGATTGCCAACTAATAATAATATTAATAATAATAATGATCTCTGCCCAGGTTTTTTGCGAGCTGTCTGATCTATTCTACAGAACAGGTGTGTAAAGGTACTTTTCGGGCATGAAAAGATCCATTTCGAGATTTACAAAATGTAAAAATTTACAAAATAAACCATTCACTATGGTGTGCCTGGCAAAGGTTTTGAAACTGGCCAAATGGCTAAGTTGGCACATTATAATAATAATAATAATAATAATAATTATTATTATTATTATTATTATTATTACTATTATTCTTTCCTAGAAGAGATTTAAAAAATGACATCGGCTCACCTGCAAATAAAATAAAACAAATCTGTCCACACAGAAATAATTTTGTTAATTGTTATCTTCCTTCTTTCCCTGCATCTTTCCAAACTTGAGAGTCTGAAAGAAAGTTCCTTTCGTTGCACTTCTTCTGAGTTTTCCTCCAATTTTTCTTTCTTTTCTCTCACTCATCTGTCCTTTCCTGCCATCTGCACACCTTTTCAGCACCACAATAAAAAATGTCCTTTGGAGGGACTACCGCTCCCATCACCCACAGACACAGCCAGGGCTTGAGAAAAAAAAAATCCTTCCCTTCAACTCCATCACCCCCAAATCCCCCTTTTGATGACAAGTACCTTCTTTGGAGCATTAGAATGACCCGGCCGGGGATGATGGGAGTGACAGTCCCAATGTCATTTTCCACCAGAGTTTTGGGAGGACAACCCAAAACTTCAGAAGAGGATGCACTTTGCAATTTTTACATAAACCCCCCTTTTAAAAAAAAATCCCTTACCTTTCAATAGAGGATTCCTCTCCTTTTCTTTGCAAGATGATGATCCTCTCTTCCTCCTTGGAGCTGGGTGCAAATCCTGGTGTGGGGGAAAAAGCTGGCCCATTCCTCTCCTTTTATTTCATGCCCCTATCTGGGGTTCACCTTCAAGGGGGAAAACTGGCAGCTGGAGCTGCTCTAACCATTGCATTGCATTGCATTGCATTGCTCACTGTCGACCCCTTCTGTCCGCTTCAGTTACTGCAACTCCTTCAATCTTGGCTGGTCCAAAAGATGATGCTCCCTATATAGCAACCCTGCATCCCTTTCATCCCTGCCCCTAAGCTTCCCATTGGCCACTCCGGCTCCTCATGAATATTAAAAAGCCAGGACTGGTTGCTCATTGGCTGGAAAGGGAAGAGAACCCTTGGGAGAGGTGGGGTTTGGAGAAAGAGAGACATCTGTTCCCCATCCATCTTTCATCAGGGACTTAGAGAAAGAGAGACTGGATTTAAGGCACATCCCTTCCGCAGTGCGGAAGGGACGGGGTCCAAACCGGTTTAAGCAGAGGATAAACGCCGGCAGGGTTTTTGCAAAAGGAAACCTCTCTGGGTTTTTTTTTTTTTTTTTTTTTGGGTTTTGTTTCTTTGGACTCAAAATAATCTCAGCATCCCTCGCAGCTAGGTTTGGGGTTTTTCGGACCGCAAAGCTCCCACTGGCGTGGCTGATGGGAGTTGCAATCCGAAAATATATAAAACAAGGACTCTGCTCCTTCCCCGAAAAAAGTCCTGCCGTTTATTGCAAAGGAGTGAAGCAGAATGGGACTCTGATGATAAATGCGGAGGGGATTCTGGGTGTCCGAATAAAACAAGATAGTGCTGTCTTGTGTTTGGGGTGGCTTTAATAAAAGCATCCCTTGAATGTAATAGCATTTAGGAGCTTTGCTTTTAAAAGCTTCCTCCTTGGATTTAAAAAACCAACTTTGCACCTAAAGCAAGTTGCTTCGAAAGCCTTTGGAGCTGGAAAGCGGAGCATAAAGACGCTCACTAAATAATAAATTAATACGGGAATCGCTTTTGTATATCTCTCGCGGATATTTCCAGATTAATTTTGCACCTGTGTTTGAATCAAAAGAAAACCCCAAAAAGGCTGAGTCCCATCAGCCACTCCAATGGGAGCTGCAGTCCAAATGCTGAGATTATCTCGACTCCGAAGGAACAAAGCTCAAAAACAGAGAGGTTTCCTCCAGCAAAACAGAAAGGTACCTTTTTTGGGGGGAGCCGCCTTAAAAGCGATGGAGCCGTGATGCTTTTATCCTTCCTGCCCTTCCCTTTAGGAACCCAAACGGAGCCTCTCAGGGGTTAATGCCGTCTGTTCGGCCGCCTGGCAAGGCCTCCGGTGGGACTCCTCCTCGGCAATATGTTGCCTCCCCTCTTGCCAAATGTTGGCTTCTCTCTGGTGCTTTCTCGCACTCGGTCCCCTTCCCGGCCCAGCTGCGCCCATCGCAACCTTTGGCCTTTGCAGCCTCGCCAGGTTGCAAAAATACATATATAAAACGCAGCCATTCTTTTTGGAGAGGTTCTGACCAAGTGCACAAAAAGGACCGCCCGCTCTCTGGCGGAGATCCGAATTAAGGAAAAGCCCAGTTCTCGGAGCCTCTCCTGGAGTCTCCCGTTTTTGTAGGGTCACATCCAGGAGAGGTTCTTCTTCTTCTTGTTATGTGTTTCTGACTTTAAGGCGGTGAACCTATCCTGGGGTTTTCCTGGCCAAGTTTCATACAATCATAGACCCCAAGGTCCACCAAGTCCAACCCGCTGCCGTGGTTCAAACGAAGTCGTCCATGGCCTTCTTCTGAGGCCGAGAACATTTAGTTGGCAGGTTGGCACCACAGAGTTGACCCCAAAGGGTCATCCAGCCCTTCTGCAATGCAGGAAGATACACAACAAACAAACAAAGCATCCTATATAGATGGCTATCCAGCATCTCCAAAGATGCCTCCAAAGAAGGAGACTCCATCACCCTCTGAGGCAGCAGCGTCTTCATCGTCAAACAGCTCTTACTCTTAGGAAGTTCTTCCTAAGGTTGAGCTGGAACCATAAAATCCTAGAGTTGGGAGAGACCCCCAAGGGCCATGAAGTCCAACCCTTCTGCTGTGCAGAAATACACAAAACCACAGACCCTAGAGTTGGAAGAGACCCCAAAGGTCCTCCAGTCCAACCTACGTCTGCCCTGCAGGAATACACAAAACCACAGATCCTAGAGTTGGAAGAGACCCCCAAGGGTCATGAAGTCCAACCCTTCTGCCGTGCAGGAATACATAAAACCACAGAGTTGGAAGAGACCCCCAAGGGCCATTCACTCCAAACCCCTTTTGTCCTAAAACCACAGACCCTAGAATTGGAAGAGATCCCCAAGGGCCATCCAGTCCAACCTCCTTTTGCCCTGCAGAAATACACAAAACCACAGACCCTAAAGATGGAAGAGACCCCAAAGGGCATCCAGTCCAACCCCCTTCTGCTCTTCACCATCCAAGCTCTCCGTATGACAGATGACTACCCAGCCTCTTTCAAAATTTCCAAAGAAGGAGACTCCAAGACTCCCTCATCCTACAAGTCAGCAGCATCTTCCACTATCAAACCACTCTTGCAACAAAGAAGTTCTTTCCTATTTGTAAGTGGAATCTCTCTTCCGATAGCTTGAATCCATTGCTCCTTGTCCCATTCTCTGGAGCAGCAGAAAACAAGCTTGCTCCATCTTTGATATGAGCGTCCTTTCAAATAAACAAGGCTCTCATATCACCTCTTAACCTTCTCCTCTCCAGGCTAAACATCCCCAGCTCCTCATAGCAAGGCGGCAGAGGATTAATCGGGAGGGTCCGTGCCAAATCTGGGCAGCCGGAGGGTGGGATCCTCGAAGGTCTGAAAAAACGAGAATTCAATTTTGTGCCCGACTGAGGTCAGAGGTCAGCCCGCTCAAAGACCAGGACCATAATAAAGCAATCTAAATTCGGCTAAAAGTGGGCTGGAGGAGAACACAGACTATTACCGCAGGAGGAGAAATCCAAAACTACTTGGAAGGCTGGAGGGGGCAAATGAAGTAATAAATCGGTGCCACGCTGCGGGGCTTGACAGGGCCCTGTCAACTTTCCAGCCCCGTCTGACATCTTCATTATTTACTCCGAGAGGGAAAAAGGAGGGAGATTAAGCTCATCCTCGGAGGATTTGGGGGAGAGGTAACAAGGGAGGATTTTGCAAAGGGTGCAGACTGGTTCAGGTTCAAATCCAAAGAGCCGAGAACTTTAGCAAGGGCCAGATTCAAATCCAAGTCGGACTGAATCAACTGAATGTTAATGCAATTCCTATTTTGGGCACCACCATCCATGCTGCACAGTTATAGAACCTATATAGTAGCAAGCTGGCTGGCTGGGAATTTTGCGGGCTGTAATTTCCAAAAAGACCTTTGCTCCTAAGTTTGTGGAGCCATCTTCTCAAGTATAGATTAGTGTACTTCAGTACCCCCAAACCCTTGCCACCCCTAAATCCTCCACGCTTCTCCCTGTTTCGCCTTATTACTTCCCCCAAGAAGAGGTCCATCTACCCACAGCAGCTATTTGGTACCAACGCCAACACCACAATCTGTTGCCCGGCCTGCTGTTTGGGATTTGCATTCAAAGGAAAACACACACAAACCCTTTGCACACAGATAGAGAGAAGGGAGATGTGCCTTGCTTGCGTGTCCCTACTGAACCCGCTCTCGGTGCCTTTGTTCCCCGGGAACCCAAGGCAGCTCCTGGGCCCTAATCGAGGCTGTCATAATCGGATCCAAGCTAATTATGCGCCCCGGCCGCCTCTTCCAGGGACTCCATTGCCTGTCCATCTGTCCCTCCTCCCCGCCACCCACCCTCTGCCATCCCCAGCCTTTGTGTCTGTCCATCTGTCAACCGGAGAGAGACCCCCAGTGCCACCTTGCCCTTCCCTGGGCCAGCTTTCGCTCATTGGCCTGCCAGGGAAGATTGGGTGTGTGGGGGGGGTCCATCCCTCCTTTCCCCCTCCACTCCATCAATCCACTTAGCCCCCCCCTTCCCTGCCCCATCTGCTCCTCTTTTGGGGTGAGGGGAGGGAGGGAGGGAGGGCCAGCCTCTTGGGAAGGCCCCTTCCGAGTCTCCTGAAATGTTCACCCAAGTCTCACTAACCTACAACAGAGAGAGGAGAGAAAGCGCCAGTTGGAAGGATGCACGATACAAGGGTGGCTCCCCCAAGACTGGGTTTGCAGGCTCTGGGTTCCTCCTCCAGACTTTTCAGAGTCCTCCTTTTCTGGCCAAAATGGTTAAGCCTGCAGGAATTGCAATTTCCTTTTTAGATAAGTTGCAAGACAATGCTCCACTTTTTGACATCAAAAGACATACCATCCATCCATCCATATTTATCTATCATATCTATTTATCTACTATCTACCCATCCATCTATCCATCATCTATCTCATATTTATCTATCATATCTATTTATCTATCTATCTACTATCTACCCATCCATCCATCATCTATCTCATATTTATCTATCATATCTATTTATCTATCTACTATCTACCCATCCATCTATCCATCATCTATCTCATATTTATCTATCATATCTATTTATCTATCTATCTACTATCTACCCATCCATCTATCCATCATCTATCTCATATTTATCTATCATATCTATTTATCTATCTATCTACTATCTACCCATCCATCCATCCATCATCTATCTCATATTTATCTATCATATCTATTTATCTATCTACTATCTACCCATCCATCTATCCATCATCTATCTCATATTTATCTATCATATCTATTTATCTATCTATCTACTATCTACCCATCCATCTATCCATCATCTATCTCATATTTATCTATCATATCTATTTATCTATCTATCTACTATCTACCCATCCATCTATCCATCATCTATCTCATATTTATCTATCATATCTATTTATCTATCTATCTACTATCTACCCATCCATCTATCCATCATCTATCTCATATTTATCTATCATATTTATCAATCATACCTATCTACTATCCATCCATCGTATCTGTTATACCTATCTATCCGTCTCTTTCACACACACACATTTTTCAAAACCAGAACTTGAATTTAATATATTGTTGGACAGTAGCTCCCATCAGCCCTGGTAGCTGGGTGCCTTCAAGTCGTTCCCAACTTGCAGAGACCCTAAGCAAACCTATCATGGGATTTCCTTAGCAAGATTTGTTCAGTTTGACATGGTTTCCCTTTGAGGCTGAGAGTTTGTGGCTTCCTCAATTCAGTGGGTTTCCATGGCTGAAGGGTGATTTGAACCATAGAGTCCTAGTCCGACGCTCAAACCACTGCACCATGCTGGCTGTTTTCTTGGCCAGACTTCTCCCAAGGAGGCTTGCCATCATTGCTTTCCTTTGAGGCTGAGAGAGTGTCTCCTGCCCAAGGTCCCCCGGGGGTTTCCATGGCTAAGCCTGTTCCTCTGGAGTCCTAGTCCAACACACAAACCAGTACACTATTCTGGATCCACTCTACTAGCCTGGAATTTAGGATTTAGCCAGTTTGCAGCAATTAAAACAAGCACAAAGTAGGAGAAAGAGGGAAAATGGGATATTTTAAAAGCAGCCGAAAAAGTGTGACAGGAGAGGATTATCCCTGCCAAAGTGGAAAAATTGGAGAGTATTGATCAGGGGTCCCCAATCATACTTCTAGTCCCCGCATCCGAAGCACTGCCCAAGGCTGGAATGCAGGGAAAGGCAAGACAACTGCAAGAGACAAGCACAATTTCCTAATTTTCATCAACATTTTACAGGTGTGTGTTGCCTTCCTGGCTCCCTGCTGGGATCACCCACCCTTCCAGCTCCCTCCCTAAACCTCACAGGTGAGCGCAGAGTCTGTTTACTCCGTTTGTAAAGCGGAGGAGCCACGTAACCGCCGCCAAGGGTTGCATCACTCCGCAAACATCCTTTGGCGACAGATTGCGGGTCTCTCAGGGGAGCCCGTCTCCCCCTTCTACCCTCCAGCCCGGGTTTCGTTCCTACTCTCCTCTCGCTTTGTTATTTCTCAAGCCGGGTCTCTAAAGATGGTAATCGTTCGAACAGTCTGCTCGATGGGAGTTAGAACAATCGGCGCTATCATTTAAAGTGCCTGGCCCTTGTCCTCTGTTGCTGTTATCGTTGTGTGCCTTCAACTTACGGCAAGCCTATCTTGGATAGATTTGTTCAGAGGGGCCCTGCCATGGCCTTCCTCCGAGGCTGAGAGATTGTGACTTGGCAAAAGTCACCCAGTGGGTTTCCGTAGCTGAGTGGGGATTCAAACCCTGGTCCCAAGTCGAAGTCCGACCCTCAAGCCACTACGCCACACCCCGTCTTTGTTAAGACGTACAAAATTCAGAAACCCATGTGGCATTAAAACCCCAGAAGCCTCAATAAGACTGTCCTCACTCGAACTGGGGCTTTGGCCATGTAGACCTGGTCATGGCGAAACTGGTGTAACTGGTCTGTGTAAACATGCCCCTGGACACTAGCCTTTCCTGCTTCTTCATTGTTCCCTCGCCTGCATCTTCGCAGAGAGATGCTCAGAAGGCAAGAACCAAAAAGTAGCCGCGCAAGCGAGCCGGAGAAAGGGTCAAGCCCGGCTAGATCTGGGCCGCAAACCTCTCTGCTGCTTCTGCTGGATTTCCGAATTGTGCGTGCGGTTGTGGGGAAAAGAGCCTTCCTGTGCTGCCCAGAGGGAGACCTGTTGGCCGTCCACGGAGCGGTGGAGCAACAAAGGAACAGCGGCAGCTGGGACTTCAGTTCTGCCAACCATCAGATCCAAGGGCCGAGGGGGGATAAAAAGCTGTGCCTCTCACTCAAAGGATGGCGGGGTTGGAAATCAGGAAATAAAATCCCCCAGTGCCAAGATAAATTGATACCCTTTTACCCAACAAATTGTTTCCAATGAATTTGGGGGGAGGAACCCATAGGGGTCAGTCACCCCATAATCAGAATACTGCTAAGGAGTTAAAGGGTAGTCAAAATTCCCCATAAGGAAAGGCTATGCGAGTTGGGGGCTTACTTCTTAGATGGGAAACGACAGATAACTAGAAAAGTAATATGAAGTGTGAATTCTATTGTTTGGATTAATTAAGAGACCCACTTGATCCATAAACACCTGGCAAATCAACCACGTGATCCAGTTTGGTGTAGCCGCCTGAGTGTTGGATTAGGACTCTGGGAGACCGGGGTTCAAATCCCCATTTGTTCAGTTATGGCAAACCTCTGCTAAAGGAATCTGAGGGCCAGCATGGTGCAGCGGCTGGAATGTTGGACTTGGGACTCTGGGAGCCCTGGGTTCAAATCCCCGTTTGCCCAAGGTAGCCATGGCTAAGTCCCCTTCTCTCTCATCCTCAAAGGAGAGTCATGGAAAACCCCTCTGAACAAATCTTGCCAAGAAAACCCTGCCATAGGTGTCTCTTAGGGTCGCCACTGCATGTGCAGCCCTTTTTCGAGGCAGGATGGGATGGCTTCAAGTTTTGTTTCACCAACAATAACCCATAATGCTCCAAGGGACGAGTGTATGTCTGTATGTGTGCATACACACACACACACACACACACACACACAATATAAAAATAACCCAGCGGCACCCACGGATTTTAATTTGTAAGTATTTTTTTAATTAAACCAAGCTTTTTATATAATATGTACAAAAACCCTATTATCATCATCATCATTTGCGGTTTTGTTTTTTTAAAAAAGGATTTTTTTACATCCAACTTCGCCTTTCCAGCTTCCTCGCGTCCCCCTCTGAATTGCCACCTTTGCAATACAAAGATCATACCATTGGAGTCATTTCATTTGCTAATTTGGATTTTGAAAATGAGGAGGGGGGGATCAAGAAGGACAACCCTTCAGCCACACAAACACCTGGAAAGGAGTTTCCCAGCATCCGACAGCTCTATGCTCACAGCTGTGGGTGCCAGGTATCCAAGCAAACAGAAGGTGAAAGAGTCCTGGACTTCACCAAGCCATCTCCCAAATCAAATTGCTCCTCTGCTGCCAGTATCTTTTTTTCTGGACAAGATTTTTTGGGACGGGGGGGTGAGATCGGGGGAGATGGTTCCTTCCCATTCCATGGTCTGTGTCAACCCGGGAAGGAACTCCAGTGTTGTTCTACCAGCATTTTCAAGTTCATTTTTGCGGCCCATGATTTTCCAAACCCGTGTTCAATAGGCCACAGACCCAGAGTCCCCCGGGCTACCGAAGAGCACATCCGCTTTGGCGTTGATGAAGTAGGTGGCGACGAAGGAGACAATGAGGATGGCGATCCCAATGACGAGGGTGATAATCTGCAGATGGGATTGGAGAAGCAAAATTAGGAAAAACCAAGAGGCGACGGAGGTAGTGGTTGGAGCTGAACCTCTTGGAGGGTCCAGTCCAGTCCAGTCTTGGGGAGGGAAGCAGCTCTGAAACTGGGAGATAGGGCTCTTAAAATACAAGCAAGTGGAGGTTAAACCGCTTGGGAGAAAACACACCAGCTGCTGAAGTCAGTTCCCTGAGAGTGTAAGCACAAGCTAGTCTTTACCTCTGAAATCAGGTGCTACCCCCCCAGAGACCCCAAAAACTTTAAAGTTGCTGCACAGAGACTTGAATTCAAATTCTGAATAAAATGAGCTCTTTACCGGCCCATTTAGCAGGATGCAGGATCTCACCTCCAGCTGTTTGCTGGCCACCAGGAAGATGCGGGCGTGAAGCTCCTTCCAGCGGCTCTCCGTCCAGGTGGAGTACTCCGAAGACCCCCAATCTTGGAGCTCAAAGGCCGGGGAGGTTGCCAGGGCCAGGCGGACCGTCGACCTGACACAAAAGGGCTTGCGAGGGGACGTGGCGTTGGGGTACGGGGAGCCCTGGACCCAAGCGTATTCGTACAGCTGTGGCGAGAAAGTCACCCTTGTGAAACCAATAGGAAACCTGCCTATTTTGTGCTTTGAAGCTCTAGCTGGAGTTCCTGCACTGAGCAGGGGGCTGGACTCAGTGACCTGTGAATCCTGTAAAATTGTGAATTCAGAAGCGCCATGGGATCAAGGACCCTGGAAAACTATTAAGATCCCCATTAACTTGCCATGTGATTCAGATATCGATTGGACGCTGGCTAGGAGAGGAAGGCTGACTAGGCCCCAGGTCCAGAAGAAAAAAGACACCCCCAGGATGGAGGTGATCAAACTCACATCATCCTTGGAGGCCTTGCCCAGGTTCTGGCACTGCTCCTTGGTGATGCTGTCATTCAGCCTGGTGCCCGTGAGGTTGGCCAGGACATACTGCACAAGGAGGGTTGTGTTCACGGGGCTGCTGACTGCAATGTAGTACTGGAGGGGTTCGTCACCTGGCAAGGAAAAGGTTTCAGGAGAAGTCACTCAGAAGAGGATTAAGCCTCTGCTCAGAAAAAAAAAAGGTGAGAATCGGGAGGGACAGATGCAGTCCAAAGGCTGGTTCTGTAGGTCAGGTATGGCCCACCATCCCTCCCACCGAAATGTCATGACCACGACTCCAGAAGGTACAATATTCCTCTAATACAAGGCAATCCACCCCTGGTACCTTGATTTATTGAAGAAAACAATGTTTTAAGACTGCAAGTGCCCTCAAACACTTATTATTTGTTCCCTCAGCCAAAAAGTGGTAACTTGTTGCATTTTGACTGTGTATAACAGCAAATGGATGGATTACAACAAATTTCTCACTGGTCTCTGGGCTCTATAGGAGGGACCCATGTGGTCCACAGTGGGTCAGAGGAGGAAGCAGGTCCTCCAATCCCCCAAATTTGCTCACCTCTGACCCCAAACCAAACCAGTTCCCTACTGCCTCAATGTGCCCCAGCCTTACCGAGATAGCCTTTGAACTCAGGTTGGACTATTGCCTGGAACCAGGAGTTGTTTGCCTTCACCAAGAAGCCGTACAGCATGCGGGTGACCTGGGCAGAAGACGAGACCGTCAACAGGAGGGACAGCCCCAGGACCGCATGGGGAAAAGGGACAATGGTGGGGGTGATTTAGCCCAGAGCTTGGGCTGGCACCTGTGGGAGGCTAGAAGGCTATATTAGCCACCCTCCAGGAGATCTTGGAAGGCGGCATTCCCTTCATAAAAATATAGGAAGGGCTGCCATCATGTGGAAGGCAGAGCAGGATTCTTTTTGTTCGACCTGAACTTAATGGTTAGACCTCAACTTAATAGACTCAATTTACAACAAAAGAGATTCCAACCAAGACATTAGGAACAACTTTCCCAGTAGTAAATCCTCCAAATGATAAACAGAGCAACAGAGAGGTTTCAATTCATATAAAAGCTGAGCAGCCTCTCCTGGAGGCTTGAAGGAGAGGCAATTATTCCTTTTGGCTGTGGGGCAGAGAAAGGGTTGGGTGGGATGTTTGGTGGAGGATGGGGGCTGTGGAAATAGTGTTCAGGGACCCACATAGTCCCAGGGCCATATCTTGCCCACCTGTGCTTTTGAAGGAAAGAGCAGGAGGGAGTGTCTGTCCAGGAGACAACATGTGGTGTTGACACAACAAGGAGGGAGACAAACACACACATGCACGGACAGAAGGGAAATACACCCGGGTCCAGCCCTGGCGCTGGGCCTCTGGAGCCCATCTGCTCGTACCGTCACGGGATCTGCCTGAACTGCCAAGACGTCGCCCTTTCCCCCGGCAAGCTGGTAGAGCGCACGGGCAACCACTGTGGCCACTGCTGCCAGGGACTGTGGGGAAACAGAGAAGAAAAATGGAGAAAGGAAGAGAGGGCGCCGTGTTAATTGAGACAGACAGCCCGGCACAGGCCAGGAACTCCCCCAAGAGGTTTGGCGGGCACACCGCTGGCGTGTCTCTATGGCAACTGAGCACCCAAGACGATATGAAGTCGCCTCCTCCCCCCTGCCCGTCCGCAGGAAGGGACAGATGGAGACCGCCCGCCCCATCCCGGCAGCGTGCCGAACCTTGGCCGTGTCCGTCACGTGGTTCAAGGCCTCCTCGGGGCTCATTCCCTCCGGATATTGCAAGAGGATGTTCTCCGCCGTGTCGTAGATGCTCTGGTAGTACCTGGGAAAAAGAAAAGGGGGAAGAGAGAACAAGAATGGGGAGGGAAATCAAGAATGGGGCTCACCCAAAGCAGCGCCGGGAGATTTCCCTTGGGGAGGAGCAGAGAAAAGGGGGGATGAAGGCCCAAGCCAAGAGCCCAGCCTCTCATCTCCCTCCCTGCCTCCTCCAAGTGTTTAATGAGGCTCTTTAATTAACTTGGCCTCTCCACAATTCTGTCTGTTTGCTGAGCTCAAGCCACTTGCTGGAAGAAAGAGGAACCCTTGCAGCCGCCTAAAATGCATGTTACTCACAAGCAAACCCTGCAGATTCTCTTAGGGACGCAGTCAAGCAGCCTCTTGCTGTCAGCAGAAACATGGGAGGAGGGGAAGAAGAAAAAACCCTTCCCCACACTGAAATTGCACCACTCCCAGATTCCAGACCCAACGCCAACAGCAGCACCTGAAGCACGCAGGGTCTGCTTGGACCCATGGATGCGCTGCTGTAGGGCGCAAGCCAATTCTAAATCAGGGGGCCTTTGCCAAGTCAGGCAGGGACCCCCTACTGTGCCAGAGAGTAGACTGGCAGCTGCCAAGTGGGTTGTGAGCGGCTATAAGAACGTACTTTTCAGGTTGGTGGAGCACTTGGGAAACGTCTGCGGAGCTCCTAAGCCATTCTTTTATGGAACGCGAGCTCCTGTGCCACCCCCAGAAGGGTACTTTTTTGAAGAGGTTTTTTGGGGAATTAAAAACTGGGAGGGTTTTTAAGGGTGGAGGGAAAAGGAGAGTCTTTAGGGACCAGTGGTGGAAAGGCTTTCTTGAAGGGCCACATTTTTCCCTTCCCCAAGCTGGGGAATCCCAGTCCAAATACTCTTTCTTTGCCTGTAGCAACTGGACCTCTGCCTCCGGACAGCCCCCATTTCTGGCAGTCCTGCTTTTGTATTTGCTTCTCCCTGCCCTCGCCTGTCTGCATAAGCTGCAGAAACGAAAAGCACAGGAGCTGACAGAGAGCTTCCCTTCCTGGAAAGCTCTGGTTCTAAGACAGCAATGAACATACAATCTCCCTGCGGGAATGGGGCGGCAGTTTCGACGCCTGAGAGAGGGATACGCTCCACTGCTACAACATCCAGATCCCCCCTTCCTAGCAAATATGTTTCTTCCTCATTTCTGTTTGTTTCAAAACAGACCATGAACGACAGATGAGTTCTTTCCCTCCAGTCTGCCTCTCCCTTTACTCACACACACACACTTTGATGCTCAATTGTGGCTTGCTAACCTCTGGCTGCCAGCCAGTTGTGGGAATCGTTCTCCATCCGAAAACTGGATTTCTCCTGGCTGTCAGAACAATTACACTGCACTTCTTTAATTACACGCCACACGGCTGCTCCCCCCTGCCCTCTCCCGCTGAAACCAAGGCGGCTGCGCTCTCTTCCTAGCACCCTCGACGTCCTTTTCGACGTCTCCCCACCTTCCTCTTCCAGCTCCCTGCAAAAAAGGGGGCCGTAACCCCCTCTACCGGCTGCGGCCAGGAAGGGTTTGGCAAAATAAATGGCACCAAAACCCTACAGAGTACTTTTTGGGCTATCGAGAAGTTGCACAGTTCTCCAGGTGATGTGAGGGTCAGCGCCAAATGCGGACACAGAAATTGATCTTGACCCAATCCTATGACAAACCTGGTTGGCATGGGATTTTTGAAAATGAACCCCTACTTTTCTGAAGGAAGGGTGTTATGTGTCCATCTGTTGTATTTTAATTTGTTCAACGGTTAGGAATATCGGCTACCCAGCCCAACTCTCCAAGGTGTCAGGTAGGATTCTTTCCTGGTCTTATCTCAAGACTGATGGTGCTACTTTCTGACAGTCTCTCATCCAAGTACGACCAGCCCTGCCTCTGCTGAGCATCCAAAAGCAGAGCAGATCTGGCCAGGATGGTAGTGTCTGAGCACAAAAGCCCCACTCTGGTTGGGAGGGATTACATTTTGGGACCCATTAGCTTTACAAGGTTGGTAGGGCGGCTTGTGTGGCAAAAAAAGAAACGTCTTTCTGTCCTAACATGCTGGCATCTGAAGAAAAAAAACTTGGTAGAAGATTGCCCTCACTCACATCTACACTTGCGCATATATGGGGGAAGAAAGCAGTTTGGAAATGCTCAACAGAACAAGCATTTGAAAGGCCCTACCTCAGGTCTCCAGCAAAGGAGGAGATGGAAAGAAATAGCAAGGAGCACCTTGAGAACTAGGAACTGAACTAGCCAAATGGAATTCTAAATAAACAAAAATTACAGTAGGGAAGAAGCAAAGGAATCATTACAATAACAGAGACACTAGGAAGGAGATGAGTTCCCACAGGAGGTACACAGCACAACACACAGAGTTTGCATCTAACACAGTGAATAATGGAAACTGATGGTTAGTTACTTGTTGTGGAAAGAGGACTGGTGGTCAGCCAGTACCACCCCAGGGAGCTGCTGGGCCCTCAGGAACCGCTGGAAGGAGGACGGCGGAAGAGGCTGGGACACCCCGGCCTCGTTCATGGCCACGCCGGTTTTACCGCTGCTGTTTTTCAGCATCTCCACCATGCTTTGAATGGTTGCCTAAGGAGCAACAAGGAAGTTAATTTTGACAATAAAACTGAGTACCCAACAACTTATCAGTTGTGAATCCATGAGAGAATAATGTAGTTGCACAATAGGGATAAATGAACTAGATGTAACAACTAAAAGGAAAACACAGGATGGTGATGGTGGCAGGTAAGCGGAATTCAGACTCTGCTTGTTCTACAGGTCAGTGGCTTTTTAAAAGACTTTTCAGCAACTAAAACAGAGACTTGGACATGCAGCTGGGTAAGGCTGCAGAATCATATTCACCCAGTGGTGCTCACAAACCACAGATCACAGCCAAGAATCAGATTCACACACTCAAAGGCACGGATATGTTCTCAACTCCAGAAGTGTTTTGCTACCAGTGTGGTGTGGTGGTTTGAGCACTGGACTACGACTCTGGAAACCAGGGTTCAAATCCCTGCTTGACCATGGAAACCCACTCTCTCCACCCCAGAGGAAGGCAACTACCAGAATATACCTTCCTCCAAACTTTGTAAGAGGCAGCAAAGAGGTGTAGTGCTTTGAGCATTGGACTAGAACTGGGGAGACAAGGATCAAATCCCAGCTTAGCTACAGAACCTCAGCAGATGACCTCGGGCAAGTCACACTCTTTCTTAGTCTTAGTCTTAGAGAAAAGCAGTGATAAACCTTCTCCAAATGAATTTTAAGACCAGTGAGGTGTCATGGTTGGTTTGTTTCAATCCCTGCTCAGTCACGGAAACCCACTGGGTAACCTTGGGCAAGTCCCACTCTCACAAGCTGCATCTACACTCCAAAATAAATGCAGTTTGACACTGCTTAATGCTATGGACTTCTGAGATTTGTAATTCTGTAAGATACTTCTCTGTCAGAGAGGTCTGGCATCGCAATAAACTACAAACCCCAGGACTCCATAGGATGGAACCATGACAGTTAATGTGGTGTCAAACAGCATTAATTCTGCAGCGTAGCAGCAGCCTCAGTACTAGAGGAAGGCAAAAGTAAACCTCTTCTGAAGAAACTTGGCCAAGAAAATCTTAGTACAAACTGAGGTTGACTTAAAGACAAATAACACCAACACCAAAATTTAATAAACTTGTTCATTACCTCCACAGAGCGGCTCTTCTGAGAGACAGGATCAGTGTGTATCCACAGATTGGAGCCGCTCCTGAGTGCAACCTGCAACATAAAACATGTAAAGGCTCATGCCAGCATCTGCCTCTCTGGACAGAAAAGGTTCAAGAAGGGAAAGTCTTTGTAGCATGGAGGTTGCAGGGGACTAAATGGTCTAACAACAAGGAAGCTTGTGGTACCCTAAATATTAACAAGACTTGACAAATCTGCACCAATTTTAACCCCTTCTAATGGTTAAATTCAAAGTGCAAGAAAGAAACAGCTTTTGATTTTTATTCTACTGCCTTACAGGTGAAAGCAGCAAGCAGGCCACCACAGTCTCTGATACTGTAAATGCTCCTGTGTTTGGACCCACATCTTACCCAGGTATGGCAACAAAAGGCTAGGGCTAACCCTCAGGCACACAGGACTGAGTCGACCAACTGGGCGGCAAAAGAAATTTCTGTCATGTTTCCAGTCGAAGAATGGAGGGGAAAAGAGCTAAACGTAGCCCCCTTACCTGACTGAGCTCCAGGAAGGAGTGGATGCTGTCCAGGCTGACCGGGAATTTCTCATTCTGCATGTCATACACCATGCGGGAGCTGCCAATGTAGTCAAAGGTCTCCTGCAGCAGGGGAAGGCAATATTCAGAAACGTTCTTGGGAACAAGAGTTGTTCATTCATCCAACCTCAGCTACAAACAATGTGATGAAACACAGGATTGAGCACAGAAATGTAGAACTTCTCACACATTAACCTTACCACACGGGAGGGGAATCGTGCCATTACAGGTTGGAGTCTTTTATTATCCAAAATGCTGGGGACCAGAAGTGTTTTGGATTTCAGATTTTCGAATATCTGCATATGATGGGGCTCAAGTATGATCACAACTTTCATTTCTATTTCGTATTCACCTTATACACACAACCTGAAGGCAATTTTATACATAACATTTTTAAATAATTTTGCGCAGGAAGCAAAGTTTCAGAAGCACGCGAGCCGTCAGAAAGCGGAGGTGTCACTACCTCAGCCAGCCAAGCGGACGATTTTGGAGTATTTTGGAGCTCCAGATAAGGAAGGCTCATACTGTGTCTGCAATGGAAGGGAGGAGGCGAGATCATGTCGACATTTCACAAGGTTTGGGAGCTGACAGTGCGAGCGAAGGAGGGCCTCGGATGTGATGCCCGGAGGGGAACATCAGCTGCTAACCATCACTAAACCCCCGCTGTGCCAAACCCCCCACCCCACACATCTCCAAATATCCTCTTGGCTGCTCACAGCTGCCAGCTCTATGAAACGAACAACATTTTGCTCCAGAGCATCCATATATTTTTAATCCTCTCCACGTGTCTTTTTTTGCCTTTCCATATGTGGCTGCTGAGGGTGGGGAGGATAGCAGGAAAGTTGCTGGGCTGGGCAACCTGGGCTACGAATAACTAATGAAATGTTGCCTGCTGACTTATGATGCCCTCCCATGCCCAACCTGAATTTCACAAGGTTTTCTTAAGCAAGGAGTCCTTGCACATGGCTTTGTCAGTTCCTTCCTCCAAAACAGAACCTACAGCTGCTGGGATTCTTGGGTGGTTTCCCATCCAAGGACTCACCAGGGCTGGCCCTGCTTAGTTTCCAAGATCAAATAGGAATGCAAATGTAGGGTTTTTAGGATGACCTGGAAAGACATATAGCGGACCCTTTGTATCTGCTGGGATTTGGTCGCAGTATCCTCCACCCCATGGATACCAAAATCCAGGGCTGTTCCAAGTCCCATTATATACAATGACATTGCAAAATGGTGTCTCTTATACAAAATTGCAAAATCAAGGTTTACTTTTAAGATTATTGTGGGGGTTGGAGGGGGGTCATATTTTTCACTCCACGGACGGTTGAATCAGGGGATGCAGAATCCGTGGATGTGGAGTGCCAACTGAACAAGACTGAACTGCATAGCCTTAAAATATTAATATATCAATAAAAATAATGTCCCGGAAAAGCTCTGAACTCATCTGAACATAACAACCATCCTATTGCCAACCCAGTCCTATGCCTGACATTGAATTACTTTCATGTTGACTTTTTGTATGTTAGCAAATGTATTATAACTTTAATCTGCCATCTGTTTGAATCCAAATCTGAGGAAAAGACAGAGAGGTATAACTCAGAGAATCATACATTCGGATAGGGCCACCAAGGGCCATCTAATCCAACCCACCCTCCCTCCTGTCATGCAGGAATCCGCAGCTAAAGTACTCCTGAGAGACAGCTATCCAAAGTCCGGTTAAAGCCTTCCGAAGGAGAGTCCACCACTCTCTTACCAGTTTGTTTTCTCAAAACTAAACCCTACTGAGTCCAACAGGATTCATTCCCATGTGAATCTGTAATACCATTGTAGCCCAGGTCTGTTTGATTCACCCCTTGGCCACCCCCACAAAACATCTCAGCTCAAACCTTTCTGGCTTTGGGGACAAACCATTTGGAAACCTTGATGCAGCTTGTCAAATTTAAGGCGGGAGTTTGCTCGCTGAGCCTCGGTTGCGCAAACACGCAAGATGGGTTCCCAACAGATGCACAGCATCAGTAAAAAATTCTGCAAGGTATTCCTGTTCAAGGCATTTTCCAGAAAGCTGGCCTCCCCTGCCAGCTCCCTGGAGAGACTGAGACTGGGTACATCTGCCTCTCTAGTCTGCTCTTTCCCCTGAGGGCAAACACATTTCTTCCAAAGCGCCACAGCCACGTTTGCCAGCTGAGAGGCAGCTGAGGTGATTCCAATTCCCGGTGCAGAAAATGGGGATTCTCATTCTCTCTCAGCCCTGGACATCAAACCAGTGGTCAGCCTCAGTCATTAACATCTACACTGACCAGCAGCTCCACGTTGAGGCTTGCAGAGAGATTTTGCTGAAGCTTCTCTGGAGCTACTTCTCGGATCTGAATCCAGAACCTCCGTGCAGGTGCCCTGCCATACTGAGCCGTGATCCCACCCTTTACAGTTAAACAGAGAAATACATGGCCACACGACGTCGCGAGGACCTCCAGCTTGAATGGTTTTGAAAGGGAATGGATGAATTCATGGAGGCCAGGGCCATGAGAGGCTACATGTCACCTCCACTATCAGAGGCAAGATACCTGGCAACACTCACATGCTACAGCCCTCATTTCCTATACAGCACACACACAAAAAGGTTGAGGCCGTACCCCTTGGAAGAAGGCAAACATGATGTTTCTCGGCAAGGACTGGATGTTGGGGATTTTGTGTATGGCTTCAGCTGCAGCCAGGAGGGTTACGAAAGAGGCAACGGCACTCTCTGCTCCGGGAGCCACATTCCAGAAGAAAGAGTGGCTGTCGATCTGGCAAGGAACAAGGAGAGAGAGATGAAAAAAGGATCTAGCTGAAGTGCTAAGAATCTGCCAGGCTTTACATCCTGTGACTATGAGCAAAGCATTTAGTCTAAGGAATTGTTTTTCCTTTTAACTGGAAGCTGATGCGTAGACGTCACTCCACACATGTCTGGAGTCATATGTGAAAGAATAGCTGCCCCCCAAATGTGCCAGAGAGGGCTAAGGATCAGAGCACAACACTTACTCGAGAGGAAGCGATGACGACGCTGTTGGGGCTCAGCTTCTCAGAATCGTTGACGGGTTTCACAGCACTCCATACGTTGTAATCGGTGAGGGGGTCACAGACTACCTCTGGAGAGAAGGGGCAAAAGGGATCAGCATCAAGTTAGTACAAACCAACCAGACCTCAGCCTCAGAAGTATGCCTGCCTGAGAACTGAGATCTCTTGAAACTCTGCCAATGGGTTACTGGGGCAGAACTATTTCACAGCAGGGATAGGAAAAATGTGTCCAAGAGGCCATAGGTAGCCCTGCAGAAATACACTCAGCCCACATATGAGACAAGCTCATACTATGCAGTTTCAATTATACATGTCCCCCCCCCCCCAAAAGAAGTTCTCTTTAGGCATTTTCTAGATCCTCCAGTGCAATTCTATGGTACCCATTCTGCCGGACGTTGACCACAGAGTCAAGCTGGAGGACCTAGAAATGGCTAAAGAAGTCTTCACTCTAGGAATCTCTAGGATTCCCAGTGTGACTTTATGGTGAACGTCCAGCAGAAGCACATCTCGGAATTGTGCAGAAGGACCTAAAAATGCCTAGAGAGAGCAATCTGTTGTTCATTTTCAATTAAAAAGATAGTGTTTACGATTATGCAGTGTGCGAAGAAGTCCTGGAATGGATCTCTTGGGGCTTTCTAGATTGGCAGGAAAGTGTGACATGAAGTTGCATTTTCCTTAAAGGCTTGCAGCCTTTAGATGGAGCTGCGCTGTTCCGCAGTTTTTAAAAAAGAAGCTGGGAAAACCAGCACCTTTTTAAAGGTGCTTCTTCTCCCCTAAAACACAAAAAAAGCGTTTTCATGGCACACTTTCCCTATTTCTCATCTAAAGGCTAGACTTTCATGCAGCCATGAACACACTTCTTTTTGCCAATCTAGATCAGGCCCTTGTGTCAAATGGGGTCCCACTGTATGTGAAAATGCTCTCAACCAGTACATCACAACCCTGTCCTACCCCAAAATCCTTCTGTTTTCCTCAGCAGTCCCCCTCAAAATGCAAACATGAAGTGACACAACGTCTTCTTATCCCCACAGGATGACAAAGAACGGGTGAGGATTGAGGGTGCTCATCTTCCCTTGGGACCTGGCGCCATATGTCTATAGCACAAGAGGGACTTCCTGCCCAAACTAGGTGCCACCCTGAGCATTTCTCACCTGGGTTGAGGCTGAAAGTGTTCTGGATGGCACTGCGGCGCATACACGTGACTGTGCTTGTCACTGCGTGCATGTGGGAAGAGAGCTGCATGGCACACAGCGGGTATTGTGGGATAGAGCCGTTGTGAGGGTGGTTGTAGGTTTGGTAGCACTGCAAGGAGATGGAGAAAGAGAGAGAGAGTTGTGAGGGGGAGATGCATGACTCCATAAAACTGGCATACAAATAATGCAGTTTGACACCAGATGGATCATCGTACAGAGTGTAAGAATTTGTCGTTTGGCGAGAAGGCTAAAGACCCTGTAAGACTACAGATCCAAAGAGTTACAATACTCAAAGTGGTGTCAAACTGCACTATTTATACAATGTAAATGTCCCCTAGGACTCTATAGAGACCAGGGTTCGAATGCCCACTCGGTCCTGGAAACCCTCTGGGCAGCCTTAAGCAAGTCATATGTTATGTATTTTTTGTACTGTATTCTTATTATGTGATTTTGATTTTTGTATTATTACTTTATTTTGTAAACCGCTTTGATCTAGTTGGAAAGGCGGTATATAAATATTATTATTATTATAAGAGGACAATGACAAATCCCAAGGAATCTTGGCCAAGAGCATCCTACGACAGCTTCGCCTCGGGGCGCCATAAGTTGGAAATGACTTGAAGACACACAACAACAACAACCCCAAAATCATACCAATACTGCCATGAAATTGGCATCGATTTTGGACACATTCTGTTGGCGAAGATTGTGACAGTTCCCCATCTCTATATAATCATACGTAATTTTTTTAAAAAAGCCCCGCATCTATAGTACCTGCTTGATGACTTCTGTTTCATTCTCGTCTTGGAGGAGGAAGATGGGAAAGCCGAAGTCCTCATAGGAAAGGCCATTGCCAAGCTGGTTCCAGACCGTGACCTTGCAATGTGCATACTCGGGGCCGTAAGTGCTGTTGTAAATGCCTGGAGGAGTGAAGGGAAGGGAGCATAGATGAACCGGGCTTCTTGAAGGGGATAGCAAATGGCCGGAGCAAGAGTGGGCAACCGCCGAGAGAAGGCCCTCATTCAGAGGGTTACAAGAAGTGAAAACTAAGGATTTCGCCCATCGCCACAACCCAAAGAAGCCGTAGCAACATGGGCAAAGTCCCATCTCCTGAAATATAGTCCCCAGGGAAAGGTTTATCCTTACCAAAGCCGTCGTTGGGGCATTGTAAGCCAGGAGAGAATCCTCTAGAGGGGCTGGGCTTGGCGATGGCTACTGCTAGCCCAGAAATCCGAGAGCTGCCTTTCAACCTCTGCATCAGTTCCCTGCCGACAGAAAAAACCATGAATAGATGGGCTGCATCTTCCAATGTTGGGTTATTGTATTTTTGACAGCGTTAATAGGAAGGGGGAAAAAACGAGAGCCTCGGAACCATGACTAGGGAGAAAGCCTAAAGCAAATAATTGAAAGAGTATATACTGTGGCAATATCAACATGGAAACGTATAAATGGGGAAGAATCATAAAATTGCACGTCTATAGATTAGCTTATTAAGTTATAAATCCTTTAAAACTAATAGCTACAATTAGTTATAAAGTCTTATAACATAGAAGCAGACACACTGCAGAAATAATCCAGTTTGACCACCCCTTTACATGCCCTGGCTCAATGTTAGGGAATTCTGGGAACCGTAGTTTTGTGAGACATTTGAGCTTTCTCTGAGAGCTCTGGGGCCACAATAAACTACAACTCCCAGGACTCCCTAGCACTGAGCCAGGGCAGTTAAAAGGCTGTGTCCACACTGGAGAAATAACCCAGTTTGGGTTTAAGTGTCTTGGCTCAAGGCTATGGGATTCTGGGAGTTGGGGTTTGTTGTGGGGTCCAGAGCGGAGCGGAGCTCCGCTCTGGACCCCACAACAAACCCCAACTCCCAGAATCCCATAGCAAGTGAGTCGGACAACAAGTTAAAGTGGTCCCAAACCGGGTTATTTCTCCAGTGTGGACGCAGCCAAAGTGGATTATTTCTGCAGTATGTTTTGGACCTAAGTCACTGCTTGGCCATGGGAATCAACTCTCTCAGACCCTGAAGCAAACTTCCTCGGAAAATTATCTTCCTGTGAAAACCCTAAAATAAAGTTCTCGTAACTCAGGAGGCTGGTAGAAAGGAAGGAGCACACCTTACCCGGTGAACAGTTCCCCATCCAGGAGCACCACGTAAGGGGCGTGCGGCCCATCTGTCAGCACCCAATTCAGATCTGCTTCGTTCTCCACGACGTGGATGACTCCCGTGTCCCCGTTCATGGAGGCTGCGAGGAGAAAGATAAGAGAGAATAAGTAAATAAGTGCTCTATGAGGCAAAGCAGTCATAGATGTGGATGGGGCCACGATGGCCATCTAACTGAACTACAACACTCCTGGAAGATGCCCATCTAAGCTCAGTTTAAAGACTTCCAAATATTGAGAGTCCATCACTCTCCCGGACAGTTGATTCCATGATCGAGCTGCTCTTACGCTCAACCAAGTCATTTCTAGCATTCCAGACCAGTCTCTGGACATGCTCCAGTTAGAATCATAGAATTGGAAGAGACCCCAAGGGCCATCCAGTCCAACCCCCTGCCATGCAGGAACTCTCAATCAAAGCATCCCCATTAACATGGCCATCCAGCCTCTGCTTAAAGACCCCTAAGGAAGGAGACTCCACCACAATCTCCGAGAAAGGAGTGTGTTCCACCATTGAGCAGCTCTTACTGTCAGGAAGTTCTTCCTAATGTAGAGGTAGAATCTCTTTTCCTGCAGTTTGCATCCATTGTTCCGCGTTCTAGTCTCTGCAGCAGCAGAAAACAAGCTTGCTCCCTCCTCAATACGACATCCCTTCAAATATTTAAACAGGGCTATCATATCACCTCTTAACCTTCTCTTCTCCAGGCTAAACATCCCCAGTTTCCTAAGTCGTTCCTCATAAGGCATGGTTTCCAGACCCTTCACCATCTTAGTTGCCCTCCTTTGGACATATGGCTCCAGTTTCTCCACATCCTTTTTGAATTGTGGTGCCCAGAACTGGACACAGCATTATTCCAGGTGGGGCCTGACCAAAGCAGAATAGAGTGGCACTCTTACTTCCCTTGATCTAGACGCTATACTTCTATTGATGCAGCCTAGAATTGCATTGGCCTTTTTAGCTGCCGCATCGCACTGTTGACTCAGGTTCACCTAAGACTCCCTTTCACACAACAGTCTTCGTTAAGCCGTCCTACAAGAATTCATTTTATTTTGCCTCAGTGCGTAACCTTACATTTCAGTCGAAGACTCGATCCCTAAACTGACTGTGATTCCCTTTGAGACCAAAAGGGCCACCCAGCCCAACCGCAATCTACCATGCAGGAACTCCCAATCAAAGCATCCCTGACAGACGGCCATCCAGCCTCTGCTTAAAGACCTCTTGAGAAGCGACTATCAAATTAACCATTTCCAAGCCATGCTGGGAGCCTTTTATAAATAACCAGCCCCTAAAAAAGCCAGGAATGCCCTCCGACTCACACTGGCAGCCGATCTGATGGGTGGCGTTCAGGAGGCGGACGCAGGTTGCTGTCCGGTTGAGGGGAATGTAGATCTTCCTCTCCACGGAGTTGCACCATCCAGAACCTATATAGATATATATATATAGAGAGAGAGATGGATGGGTTTATTAAGAAGCGACTTCAACAGGAGAAGCTTGTAAGTGCAAACAAAGACACCGAGTATCTTATTAGAGGAGCGGGCTATAAATAAGCTTTATTATTATTATTATTACTTGTCCCTCCATATTCGCCAAGGATAGGGGCACAAGACCCCCGTGAATGTGGAAAAACTAGCAAAAACATCATGTTTTTACATGAGAAGACACCTCTGTAGGAATATCTAGGTCCTCCAGTGCAACTCTGTGGTTAAAGTTCGGCAGAAATTGACCATAGAGTTGCGCCGGAGGAGCTACAAAGGCCTAGTAGAGTATCCTCTCTAGGAATAATCTCTAGGTCCTTCAGTGCAACTTTTAGTTAAAGTTGACCATAGAGTTGGCACTGGAGGACCTAGATGTTCCTAGAGAGAACATATGAATCACATCCGGGAATAATAAAATCCGCAAATATGGAGGGATGAGTGTATATCCGAATACAAACGAAGGTGAAATGAGTCTCTCTACCAGGAGACCCGAAAGAGGACCTCTTGTCCCCCTTTTACTCTGCTGGCCTCCCTCACAAGGCTGTCGCGACTCTAAAGGCCCAAAAACCCACTGCAGAAAACAACCCGGTTTGAGAACACTTTAACTGCCCTGGCTCAATGCTAGGAATAATAACAATAATGATATAATTATATATTATAATTATAATAAAATAAATATATAATATTATGATTATAATATAATAAAAATATATTTTCTTATAGTTATAATATAATGAAATATATAATATTATATGTTATAATATATAATTATATACAAATATAAATATATATTTATATATATATATAAATATATAACTATATTTATTTACATATATATATATATATATAAATATATGTATATATACGTATTATAGTTATAAAATAATGAAATATATAGTATAATAATATATTATAATATATAATTATATAATAATAATAATAATAATAATAAAAGTTTATTTGTATACCGCCCTTCCTGCGATCAGGGCGGTGAACAATACACAATAAAATTCACATAGAAATTAAAACATATCAATAAAACAGCATAAATATAAAATCAAATGCAACAACAGTAATATATTATAATAAAGTCCCAGTCCAGTCATAGTAGTGGAGAAGTAAAAAGTCAACAGGGGGGTGAGTCAGGGAAAGCCTGCTCAAACAAATGTGTTTTTAGTCCTTTTTTGAACAGGTTCAGGGAGGCAGCCAGGTGGAGCTCTGTTGGCAACGAATTCCAGAGGATCGGGGCTGCAGTAGAAAAGGCCCTCTTCGTTGTGAGGGACAATCTAGCCTCTGGGACTCTTAATGAATGTTGCCCAGTAGATCTGAGTGTGCGGGGCGGATTGTATGGGGAGAGACGGTCCTTCAGGTGCTCTGGGCCCAAGCCATTTAGGGCTTTATAGGTGATAACCAGCACTTTGTACTGAGCCCGGAAGCGGATAGGCAGCCAATGTAGATCTTTCAGTATTGGTGTTATATGGGCGGCCCTGGGAGCGCCAGTGACCACCCGGGCTGCCATATTTTGCACTAGTTGTAGCTTCCGAGTGTGGTACAAAGGCTGCCCCATGTAGAGCACGTTGCAGAAATCCAACCGAGAGGTTACTAGAGCATGTACTACAGTTTCAAGGTCCCCCCGGTCCAGGTAGGGACGCAGCTGGCGTATCAGCCGAAGCTGATAACAGGTGCTCCTGACCGTCGCGTCCACCTGAGAAGTAAGATGGAGCGATGAGTCAAGGAGCACCCCCAGACTGCGTACGGTGTCCTTCACGGGGAGCGTGACCCCGTTCAGGACTGGTGGAACCACCTCCGTCCCTGGGCCGGGAGAACCTATCACAAGTACTTCCGTTTTCTCTGGATGCAGACTGAGTCTGTTTTCCCTCATCCAGTCCATTACCGATTCCAGACAGGCCACGAGAGGAGCGATGCCATCCCTGGTCACTGCATCAGTCGGAGACATAGAGAAGACTATTTGGGTGTCATCAGCGTACTGATAACCCCGCGCCCCATGTCTCCGGATGATCTCTCCCAGCGGTTTCATGTAAATGTTGAATAGCATGGGGGACAGAATGGCTCCTTGAGCGACCCCAGATTTTAGGGCCCTCTTGTCAGAGCAAACGTCCCCCAGCTGCACCATCTGGAACCTCCCAGAGAGGTAGGACCGGAACCACTGGAGCGCAGTGCCTCCGATTCCCACCTCTGCCAGGCGCTCCAGAAGGATACCATGGTCGATGGTATCGAAAGCCGCTGAGATGTCCAAGAGCACCAACAGGGACACGCTACCCCTGTCGATGCCCAGGCGGAGATCATCGACCAGGGCGACCATGGCAGTCTCCACCCCGTAGCCTGCCCGAAAACCGGTTTGAAATGGATCTAGAAAATCCGTTTCATCCAAGACCGATTGAAGTTGGAATGCAACTGCCCTCTCAATCACCTTCCCCAAAAATGGCAGTAGCGAGACTGGCCGATAGTTATTGTGTAACAGGGGGTCGAGGGAGGGCTTTTTTAATATAGGTTTTATAATGGCCAATTTTAGAGTGTCAGGAAATTGCCCTTCCCTCAAAGATGAATTGACGATCCGGTGCAACAATGTGGTTACAACCGGTCCCCCCTGGGCCACTAGCCACGAGGGGCAGGGATCGAGGGAGCAGGTTGTCTTCCGAACACTTCTAAGGATCTTGTCCACATCCTCGGTACTGACAGACTCAAACTGATCCAGTACAACAGAGTCCACGGAAGCTCTGGACACCTCTATTCTGGATTCTGCTTCAACACTGGCGTTCAGACCCTCGTTTATCCGAGAGATTTTATCCGCGAAGAAGTTGTTAAATTGGTCACAGCAGGCCTTGGTGGGTTCAAGGATCTGGTTCGGGGCAGGAGGGAGCTGAGTTAGCTCCCTCACTACCCTGAACAACTCTGCTGGACGCGACTCCGCGGACGCGACACGAGCAGCATAGAACGAATTCTTAGCTGCTAGTATCGCCTCTCCATAGTCCTCCAAATGGTGGTCTAGGAGAGCCTTGTCGGATAAACGATGGTGTTTCCGCCAGGCGTGCTCTAGCCGTCGCAGGACCCGCTTCCTGGCCCGGAGATCTTCCGTGTACCAGGGCTTCTTTTTGGAAGCAGGCCTGAGAGGGCGCTTGGGAGCGATGCTGTGTATAGCCCTGGAGAGATCCGTGTCCCAGGTGTTAACTAGGGCATCAACAGTATCGCCGTCGCTTCCAACCATATAACCCTCTAGGGCTTCTTGGAACCTATCAGGTTCCATCAGCCTTCGAGGGTGGACCATTCGAATAGGTCCGCCACCCCCGGGGGGATCTGGGTCGATGCCTTGATGCTTGCCTCTACCAAGAAATGATCCGTCCATGACAGGGCGGAGATGTTGGTAATTTCCGCCCACGGAGTTTCCATGTCCGAACAGAAGACCAAATCGAGTGTATTCCCCGCGAAATGCGTTGGACCCGAAACCAGCTGAGACAGGCCCATGGCTGTCATGGTCTCCATGAATTCCCGAGCCGCACCCGATGGAACATTGTTGACCGCGAAGGGGATGTTGAAGTCTCCCAGGATTAGGAGCCTGGGGGACTCCAACATCAGCTCGGAGACCAACTGTGTCAGCTCCTTAAGGGAGTCTGTTAGCGCACGGGGTGGCCGGTAGACCAACAGAATCCCTAGACTGTCTCTAGCCTTCAGGGTCAGGTAAATGCACTCAATATAGGAGGTCTGACGAACGTGGTTCCTGGTTAGAGACAAGGTGTTTTTGTGCACCAAGGCAACACCCCCCCCCCCGCCCACCTAACCTGTTCTGGTCCGTCACCGAGTACCCGGATGGGAGGACCTGAGCCCACACAGCATCCCCTTCAGGTCCGAGCCAGGTCTCGGTTATGCACGCCAGGTCGCAGTTATTATCTTCTATCAACTCATGCAGGATATGGGTCTTGTTTTTAATAGACCTGGCGTTGCACAGGAGCAGAGACAGGGTTTGTGGTATGGTTGGAGTGACCCTCAGGTCCCTTTGGTTAGGAGAAGGGCTGGAAGGAGAGATAGGTATTAAACATCGATCTCGCCTTCCCCTGCAACGCTGGTCCTTACTCCTACCGTCATACCTCCTCTTGCCCCACACAACTCGAATAGGAGCCTCGCTCATAGTAAGATGAATTCCTCTTTGCCTCCCCACTCAAACCCCCCACAACCAACAATAGTAGCAAAGGGGAAATTAACAAGATGAAAGCTGTTAAAAATAGCACACCCATTATAACAAAGGGATGACCGGTAAGCAAAACCAAGTTAAAAAACAATTGCCCTTAGGCCCGCTCTCACCCCCCCCCCCCCCACTGGCACCCTTCTCCCAAAATCTATCGCAGCTATGTCGCCGAGCTCTCCGCCTCCTTGCCCACTGTGGTTATTGTAGCCCTAGCGCAGACTATATTTGTTTATAAATATATATATATACTTACATATATACATAAATATATATGTATATATATGTATTATAGTTCTAATATAATGAAATATATAATATAATATAATAATATATTATAATATATAATTATATACAAATATATATATTCATACATATATAAATATATAACTATACTTATAAATATATATACTTATACATATACATAAATATGTATATATATATATATATGTATTATATATATATATATATTTATAAATATATAAATATATAATATATAAGGATACAATATAACAATATAAGAATAAAAAATATAAGAAAATATATTATAATTTAATACATCATATTATAATATATTATATTATAATGTAATAAAATATAGTACACTATTGTAATATAATACAAAATATAATATAATAAAATGCATTATATTATAATATATTATATTATAATATAACCATACATTGTAATGATAGCATAAACATATATATATATGGTCCATAACACACTATAGGAATAGCTCAGTTTGATACTGATTTAACCGCTAGGGGATGCTGGGATTTGTAGTCCGTTGTGCCTCCAGAGCTCTCTCTGTGGCAGAAGAAGGCTCAATGCCTCACAAAACTACAGTTCCCAGGATTCCCTGAGCCAAAAGGCCTAGTGCTGGGAGGGAGGAGTCCCCAGAGGCTCAGCCTGGAACCTGAGGGGCGTCCCACCTCACAGGGCTGTTGTTCCTCGTTATTATTGTTATTGAGGGACCTCCCTTGAACTGAAAGGGAGCCAAAGAGGGGCCAAAGAGGGGCCCTGGGTGGCCTCACCCGCCGCCAGGGCCAAGAGGAGCATCCCCCGCAGCAGCAGCAGCAGAAGGAGCCTCCTTTGGCAGGACTCCCCTTCCAACAACACCGACGCCATTTTCTTCCTCCTTCCGCTTTCCTTCTCACTTTCACACAGGGACGCTCTAGCCGCACCTCTTAAGCCTCAGCCAACGCGTCTCTATGGTCGCGATAGGCTCCTCCTCCTTCGCCGCGGCGACGCTCTAGCCTCACCTCTGTGGTCTTCCTTCTTCTCCGCGTCGACGCTCTAGCCGCACCTCGACACTCTATGGTCGCAATAGGCTCTTTCTCCTTCTCCGCGTCGACGCTCTAGCCTCACCTCTATGGTTTTCCTTCTTCTCCGCGCCGACGCTCTAGCCGCACCTTGACACTCTATGGTCACAATAGGCTCTTCCTCCTTCTCCGCGGCGACGCTCTAGCCTCACCTCTATGGTTTTCCTTCTTCTCCGCGCCGACGCTCTAGCCGCACCTTGACACTCTATGGTCACAATAGGCTCTTCCTCCTCCGCGGCGACGCTCTAGCCTCACCTCTATGGTTTTCCTTCTTCTCCGCGTCAACGCTCTAGCCGCACCCCGACACTCTATGGTCGCAATAGGCGCCTCCGCGGCGACGCTCTGGCCGCTCCTCTATGGTTTTAGTTCCGCCGCCATCTTGTTCGGAGGAGGGACGCTCTGGCCGCCATTTCAAGGGAGATTCCTTTGACTCTCTATGATTTTTCCCCCCTCCTTCCCGACCGGAACCGGAAATACCCGCGTTGGCTACGTGGAAGTGGCTGAGCTCCTATTATTGAAACTACAGATCTTTCTCCTTCTCCCCGAAGAGGATGCTGACCAAGTTCGAGACCAAGTCTGCTCGGGTCAAAGGTCCCCCTTTTGGCTAATTAGTTGTTATTGTTAATTAACAGGGCTGGGAGGGGGATCAGTGGGGGGCTGGGTCTTTAAACTGCCCTGGCTCCATGCTGTGGGGTTCTGGGATTTGTAGTTCTGGGAGGCATCTAACACACTCTCTGTCTTTCTCTGTCTGAGTGCTATTACTGCTTTTAACTGCCATTGGTTCCATCCTTATGGGATTCTGGGATTTGTAGTTTTGCTGTGGCCCCCAGCACTCTGTGGCAGAGGAGGCTAAAAACAGCCCACAGAACTACAAATCCCAGGGTTCCATAGGAAGGAGCCGTGGCAGGGAAAGCAGTGCCAAGCTAAACTCTTTTGAGGAATGAGAAAGCTAGCAGTGTGGATATAGTTGTTAATAATGTTAATAGTGATAATAGTTATTACATATTATTATATATATAGTAGTTATTATATATATTATTAATATCATATAATTATAATATATAATTATTGTTATTATATATAATTATATGCATATAATAATTATTATGTATAATAATTGTTATAATAATAATTATTATTATATATTATTATAATGTAGGGAGAGGTGGGCTAATAATAATTATTATAATTAAATATAATTATAATAACTATATATATAAATATTATATAATTATTATATGTATGTAATTATTATTATGTATAATAATTGTTATAATAATAATAATTATATATTATTATTATATAATGTAAGGAGAGGCAGGCTAATAATAATTATTATTATAATTATATATAATAACTACAATAATTTTATATATATATTATATCATTATTAAATGCGTATAATAATTATTATGTATAGTAATTGTTATAATAATAATAATTATATATTATTTTATATATAATGTAGGGAGAAGTGGGCTAATAATAATAATTAAATTATATATAATAATTATATATATATATACATATATTATTATATATAATTATTGTTATTACTATTATTAGCCCACCTCTCCCTACATTATATAATAATAATATATAATTATTATTATTATAACAATTATTATCATAATAATTATTATTATACGCATATAATAATTATATATAATAATAGTAATAATATATAATTATATAATTATTATTATTAGCCCGCCTCACCCTACAGATTGAGCCGGCTTACAGTAAAAGTAATAAAAAATACACAATGCAGCCTAGCCACAAAATTACATAGTCCCCAACCCTCCTGCCGACGTAAAAACAGAACAAATCAATTATAATTTTGAGTCAAAATTAAATTAGAAAAATAATTAAAAGACTGGTAGGCAGCGAAAACAACTACAGCGAATACCGTTAGCATAGGCCTAATTGGTCTTAATTAGTTGGATTTGGAAAAGGTCGAAGAATATATTCTTTATTAATCTCGCTTATTTGTTGTTGCAGTTTAGACGGAGGGAACCAGAGTGCTATAGTTTCTTTTTGTCTCCTCTCTTTATTCCTCCTTTTTGAACGCATTTTAACACATATGTCCTGAACGCATAGGGGCATGCATTCAATTTGTAATGTTACAAATCTTTAAGCAAATATATATATTTTTAAAACGTATAGGGACCCCCACCACCCCACGCTCCAATGCTTGGTTTCCAGGGATCAAATATGCCTTTGAAAATAATTGTTTTTCCCATTCCAGGGCTGAGCTTCCACCCAAAGCGGCCCTGGATCCTGACCAGCCTCCACAATGGCGTCATTCAGCTGTGGGACTATCGGATGTGTACCCTCATTGACAAATTCGACGAACACGACGGTGAGTTCGCGAGCGCGGCCTCCTAAGGCTCGTCAAATCGTACGGTTGCTTGAATCCAAGTGGTTTCAAACAGTTGAGGACAGTGCGATGCGGCAGCTAAAAAGGCCAATGCAATTTTAGGCTGCATCAATAGAGGTATAGTGTCTAGATCAAGGGAAGTAATAGTGCCGCTCTATTCTGCTTTGGTCAGGCCCCACCTGGAATACTGTGTCCAGTTCTGGGCAAAACAATTCAAAAAAGATGTGGAGAAACTGGAGCATGTCCAAAGGAGGGCAACTAAGATGGTGAAGGGTCTGGAAACCATGCCCTATGAGGAACGCCTTAGGGAACTGGGGATGTTTAGCCTCAAGAAGAGAAGGTTAAGAGGTGATATGATAGCCCTGTTCAAATATTTGAAGAGATGTCACATTGAGGAGGGAGCAAGCTTGTTTTCTGCTGCTCCAGAGAACAGGACTCGGAACAATGGATGCAAGCTCCAGGAAAAGAGATTCCACCTCAACATTAGAAGGAACTTCCTGACATTTAAGGGCTATTCGACAGTGGAACACACTCCTTCCTCGGAGAGTGGTGGAGTCTCCTTCCTTGGAGGTCTTTAAGCAGAGGCTGGATGGCCATCTGTCGGGGATGCTTTGACTGGGAGTTCCTGCATGGCAGAAGGGGGTTGGACTGGATGGCCCTTGGGGTCTCTTCCAACTCTATGATTCTATAAGAGATGTTTTTTTTCCCTGTTGGGAAGTTTCCTAGAATCTTTTCTAAGGAGCAAATTTAATAGGCGTTTCATTGCCGTTGTGTGCCTTCGAGCCATTTCCGATCTACGGTGAGCCTAAGATTGAACCTGTCGTGGGGTTTTCTCGGCAAGATTTCATCATAGAGTTGGAAGAGACCCCAAGGAGGGCCCTGATCGAGTCCAACCCCATTCTGCCATGCAGGAACTCTCTATCAAAGCATCCCTAAAAGATGGCCATCCAGCCTCTGTTTATAGACCTCTAAGGAAGGAGACTCCACCACACTCAAAGGGATTTTGTTCCTTACTGTCAGGAAGTTCCTCCTAATGTTGAGCTGGAATCTCTTTTCCTGCAATTTGCATCCATTGTTCCAGGTCCTGTTCTCTGGAGCAGCAGAAAACAAGCTTGCTCCCTCCTCAATGTGGCATCCCTTCAGATATTTGAACAGGGCTATCATATCACCTCTTAACCTTCTCTTCTCCAGGCTAAACATCCCCAGCTACCTAAGACGTTCCTCATAGGGCATGTTTCCAAACCTTCAGCATTTTAGTCACCCTCCTTTGGACCTGCTCCAGAGGAGGTTTTCCATTGTCTTCCTTTGGAGAGAAGAGATCCCACTAGATCTCTGGTGTGTTTTATTTTTTAGGCCCAGTCAGAGGTATTGATTTCCACAAGCAGCAGCCTCTCTTTGTGTCTGGAGGAGATGACTACAAAATTAAGGTAAGGAGGTTCTCCTCAGTGCTGCTGCGGCCCTGAAATGCTGAGCTTGGAAAAGTTCATTTCATCCATCTACTGTACAGTAGATACTCAAGTATAATTCTAGAAATTTTAGTCCGCTGAGTTGCCAGAACGTCTGCCATGCTCCATCTGTTTTTCTCTTCTTAAGGTCTGGAACTACAAGCTCCGTCGCTGCCTTTTCACCCTCTTGGGGCACCTGGATTACATCCGCACCACTTTCTTCCATCACGTGAGTCTTGCCAGTCCAGTATCGTGCCTCCTGTTACTCTGAAAAGCTTCTGTCTGGTGAAAGACTTCGGTGGATGCAAAGACAGGCTTAGAATCCTTGCCTTGGAAATATATCTGCCTTCGTTTTCCTTATTTTTGTAGGAATACCCCTGGATCCTCAGCGCTTCAGACGATCAGACAATTCGGGTTTGGAACTGGCAGTCCAGGACTTGTGTTTGGTAATCAGGAGAAACGGTTCTTCGTGGCATACCTGCAAAACCGGATCCGTCTGTTTGCAGTTCCCAAACGTTTTCGAAAGCGGTTGCTGAGTGTCCAAGTGTCCATTTTCTAGCCATGAGGCAAAATCATAGGCTTAATCACATTCCTTAGCACCTTCCAAGATGTTTAGAACAATTCATATACCTGATCTTTAGATTGTAAATGTTGTCCAGGAACATGGTAGGCAATTCCACTCAAGCATGAAGCCTACTGGCTTAGCTTTAGCTTGGTCTCTCTCCCCTTCTGCCTTTACAGCCACTAAGTAAGACTTTGGAAATACAGTCAGACCCCATATTATGCCTGGAATCTGTTCTCGGATCCTTTGTTTAATATACGTATAATCTCAATTGCTATTTTTCTGATCTGAAAGGAACAATGAAGTGTTCTCTCTTTGCATTTTCTAAGTCCTCCAGGGTAATTCTATGTTAGGATTCCACTATTGACTGGAGCACCATGCCATGAACCCTGGAATATTCTTCCAAGTGAAGATGAGGCCTTAGATAGAGCCACTTCCATTGCTCTTGCCAAATATCTCTGGCCCTAGATAGGAAAGGAAAGATAGGAAAGAGCCCTTGCTAATAATGCCTGTTTTTTCTTCCTCGCCTCCTTCCTAGTGTGCTGACTGGACACAACCATTACGTGATGTGCGCCCAGTTCCATCCTTCGGAGGACCTCGTCGTGTCAGCCAGCTTGGACCAGACTGTGCGGGTTTGGGATATTTCTGGTGAGCTGCGCAGGTCGAGGGGGTTGTCTGGCATCCGTGCCTCGCTGAAAACGGCAGTCCTTGAAAGCGGAGCGCGACTGAGCTGAGACAGGAGATAAGGAGATGGGGTGCGCTCTCTGAGCGATGTGGAGTAGCAAAAAGAGATATGTGTGCATGCACACATATGCATAGCGACAAACCTGCTTAATAGAAGATGCTGTGGATTCTCAGGATAACAAGCTACAATGGGACCATGCGTAACACGGGTTCACTTACTTGCATCAGAAAAAATATATTCTGTTTACACATTTCTAGATACATCAGTGAGATTCTGTGGTATGTTTCTGCCAGATGTTGACCGTAGAGTCATGCTGAAAGAACTAGAGAATTCCTATGGAGAAGACTTGGTTCATTTCAGAGAAAGAAATAACGTTCCAGATTGTATGCAAATACTGTGTTACGCTGAGGGTCCTGGAATGGATCCCTTGCTTAATACATGGTCCTTATGAACTGTGCTCTTGCCTGGTTCGGTAGACAGAATTTGTTAGAGGACAACATGTGAATTTTACTACTTTGCACTCAGAGGATCAGTTGCAAAAGTATTCAGCTGTTCCGTCAGCACAGCCATGATGTGCAACCAGAATTTAGGTAGACCGCCTCCAGATTTGGAGATTTGGATTACCCATCATCGGTCATAGCTGTAGACAGATTCCCACCTCCTCTAGGATTTCTTCATTTCCTATTCAGTACCTTCTTTTAGAACAGCGGTTTTCAACACAGCTAGCACCGAATTTCTTAAGAAAAATTTGCAGGTTTCTTCTTTGAGAAAGTGAGCCCTGGCTTTCTGTGGAGACACAAGACTCGCCACTTTCTGGACTGCAGTTTTCAGCTGGGTGGTTGCTGGGGTTTTGTAGCACACATTCAGACATGACCCAGCTGTGTCGGGGGAGAGGGCGGTGGGTGCGCAAGGCGCATGTGCTCCTTAACCAGGAGAGCTTCATAATCTCTTCTGTCGGTGCCTCTGCTGTTCCATCCGTTCGCTTCCCCTCTTGGCAGAATATGCTTCCCTTAAACTGCATTAAAATATCCCAAAACATTCCGGCAAAACGCTAGTTGTAGAGCAAACCAGATACATCCCTCCAACAGTAGTTGTGCAGAGTACACCTATATTGCTGTGGCCTTGCCATAAACCAGTGGTTCCGAAACTGTAGTCCTTTAGGTGTTTTGGACTTCAAGTCCCAGAAGCCCCAGCCAACTTGGCCGAGTCGACAGCTGTATGGATGGGAACTGTTCCCTCCTGCTCTGTTTCTGGGACAGCAGACCGCAGCGTATATTTAATACATATCCTGCTTTTCTCCCAGTATAGGATTCGAGGCAGCTTACAGCCATTTAAAAACACAGCACAGCTAAAACCGAAAAAGCCTTTTAGCAAAAGTTACAATGCAGTGATTCCTGAGTTGCATTTTTAAAATTCCAAGTTAAAACACATGTACAATATAACAGAAGCGCAACACAACCCCGCCATTAAACACTGTATCTGAAAGCATCCCCTTGTTCTGCCAAGAGGAAGAGAGAATGAGGGAATGGACACAGGTTGGGTCTGGCGTCCGGTTGCTATATTAAAACGCATGGCGGGGAGGGGGTCACCTTGTGTTGTAATGATGAAGCTGCCTTTGCTTGTGACACTAACCACAGCCTCTTGGCAGAGTCTCGTAATGACCTCTTTCTTTCCTGCCCTCATTTTAATCCAGGTGGAAGCAGCGCTTGCCCTCGATGTTTGGATGGTGGGGAGGCGGGCAGGTGGGAGGCTTAACTCCATTGCTCTACCAGCAGTCTGGCGTCCTTTTGAATGGCTGAAGCTAACCACAACTAACCACTTTTTTTAACCAGGGACTCTTTCTTCTTACAGTCAGGGTTTGGTGAGGTTTCTGGCAGTAAATAAGCAGGAACGGGGCAATTTTGGAGTTGCTCTAGGGCAGAGGTGGGTTTTGTGTAGCCCTCTGGGTGTCTTGGGGTTGCAAGCCCCAGCAGATGCCCATCCTCATGGGTAAGGAAGCTTGCTGGCTACGTCCGGCGCTGCTTTGTCTTCAGTCTTGACCTGGCCATTCAGAATCCAGTTTAATATCAGCTCCTCTGCCTGTGCATGAATCAGCTCTCTGTTTTTTCTCTTAACACCGCTCTGCACAGCACTTCTTAATCTCCCCTCTGCTCCCTCCCACAACATGAAAAAGCTGGTTCATTCTGTAGGTGTCCTCCTTTCCCTCTGGACTTGGGTAGTTACTGCAGAAATTTCCCATCCGCCGTTCAGTCCCCTTTGCTGCCTTCTTGCAGCCTCGCGGTGGTACGGTTTCTCCTTGGACCAAACATTTCCTATTGATCCTTCTGCTCCCAGCTCAGAAAGAAAGAAGAGATGATCCACACGCCTCTACGCCTTACAGGATTTCTCTCCCTTGTGTCTGTCTGGTTTGTGAGCGGCCATGTTAATAGTAAAGCTGGTCGTTCAAACTTTTCTCCTCTTTCTCCTCTTAAAAAATATCAAAATAGTTCCGGTCCAATCAGCTAGCAACAGATTTGCCTTTTTCATTTTCCTCTCTGATTTTCATTGTCATACTCTAGATGACTTTGACAGCAGCGTTCCTGGCTTGGTGAATTTCATTTCCAGTTGGAAAAAAGTGTTAGTTTTCCTAGCAAACCGTGCAATTTATGTTGACAAAAACTAGAAATAGTTTTTTATGTTAGCAGATGTTCTGGAGGGGAAAACAGTGTGGTCTCCTCTTTGTGTTCATGGTTTTATGTCCGGCTCTGTTTCATTTGAATGCACAACCATTCCCTGGATTTTGCAGTAGGCTGTCAGTAACCTTGTATTTGCTTCCTCTGTCGCTGGTTTCCTCCCCTCCCCTCCGGAAGGCCTAAGGAAAAAGAACCTCTCCCCTGGAGCTGTGGAGTCTGATGTCCGAGGGATCACCGGAGTAGATCTTTTTGGCACAACGGATGCGGTGGTGAAGCATGTCCTCGAGGTACACCTGAGGGTTTTGGTGGAGAGGGGAATCACAAAATCGTAGGATCCAAGAGATGGTAGGGACTTTCAAGGCCACCAGGTCCAGTCCTTTGACCACATTCCAGTTTGTCAGTTTCCTTCTTGACCTGTAATGCCCATAACAGGACATGATATTCCAGGTGACTACCCATAAAGTCCTCCAACTCAGTCACTTCTAGAAGATACCTAGCAACCTCTGTTGAAAGACCTCCAATGATGGAGAGTCCACCAACTGTTCAAATAGTCTGTTCCACTCTCGGACAGCTCTTATGGTAAGAAAAGATAGAATCTCTTTTCTTGGAATTTGAATCCATCGGTTCAGGTTCTAGTCCCTGGAGCAGCAGAAAATAAACTTCAGCCTCGACCTGAGACCCTTTCCTCCTTTTAGGGACATGACCGAGGTGTGAACTGGGCTGCCTTCCATCCCACCATGCCTCTCATTGTGTCGGGGGCCGACGATAGGCAAGTCAAGATTTGGCGGATGAATGGTAAGCAGCCCTTTTTCTTTCTGGAGAACTGTCCTGTTCAGTAAAACTCACAAACAGGGTGGCATACCCCTGTGATCCTGGCAGGATCCTTCTCGCTCCGCTGTCTGTATTGGCAAAAGATGTGCGGAAAACCTTGGAGTCTCTGGGGAATGTTTTTCACTGCGTGTCCCAGGTGTTCAAAAGAACACACCTTTGCTTCCAGAAGGAGTCACTTGTCCATTTTTAAACTCCTTTATAAAAAGTTGGGTGGAGTTACTAGAACAAGGCGCAAGAGATTAGTGTGGACCTTAAGCATGGCCCTTCTTCTCCAGAATCAAAAGCCTGGGAGGTGGACACCTGCCGCGGCCATTACAACAATGTCTCCTGTGCCGTGTTCCACCCCCGCCAAGAGCTCATCCTCAGCAACTCAGAGGACAAGAGCATCCGCGTCTGGGATATGTCCAAGCGGTGAGTGGCCACTTGCGCTATCCCTCCCGTGCTTGAGACAATGGTCTGAACTATGGTTCACAGTTTCAAGCAAAAACTCTGTTTGGCGTTGGCTTCTGCATCAATTCCTCCATCTCAAGTTTCTCATTCTCTTCCCCTCTTCCTCCTCAGTACTGGCGTCCAGACTTTCCGCAGAGACCATGACCGCTTTTGGGTGTTGGCAGCTCATCCTAACCTCAACCTCTTCGCTGCAGGTAAAGAGATCTCTTCTGAATGAGTCAGGTGCCATTCCATGACTGAAAACCATCTCTGGAAGACTAATGTTAGCCATATCATATATAGAAAGCATTATCCTCACATTTCAGATATACCTGTGCACTGGATAATTTTAAAACATAACGGCAGAGGGAAACCTCTTTGGAACAAGTCTTGCAAGAAAACCCCTATGTTTCATTTCTTCATCTCCAGAATCAATCTACTATGCAAACCACTATACCACCCTTGGTCTATATAATGCCTTTTGGGTAGTAGTTTTTTGTGAGAGTACTAGTTTGTATCCTAATATCTTGATTTAACAAGGCACTTATTGTGAATGAATTAATAAGCAAGTCCTTATTTCTGAAGTTCTGTTTATGTTTTCCCCCTCTTCCCAAGTCTGAGGGAATACTTCTTTCAGACAGGCATCTTTAACATGTTCAGCAAGGGAATGAAGAGTTCCTACATACCAATGCTGTGATCTTTTCTGGTGTAAATCTATCTAAATCCTTTTTACTCTGATGGACTTGAAAGTCAGCTGCCTGTCTGGAATTTCTCTCCTTGTTGGTTTCCAGGCCACGATGGAGGCATGCTTGTCTTCAAGCTGGAACGCGAGAGACCTGCCTATGCCGTACATGGCAACATGCTCTACTATGTGAAGGACCGCTTTCTCCGCCAGTTGGACTTCAACAGCTCCAAAGATGTCGCGGTGATGCAGCTGAGAAGGTAAGGGTGGGGTGTCTGAGGTCCCTGGCAACTTTTGAGTGGGTCAGTTCAGGCTTTCAAACTGAGCTTTGGAAGTCCTCCGGGCCATTATTTAGTTATTTATTTAAATCCAGAAGTAACCAAATCTGTGCTGACTGTGAAAAAGATGTTGTTCCCCCCTCCCCCCCAGTTAATTGCCAAGTGCTTCTTTTAATAAAAAGATCTATAGCTGCTAGAAGGGAGGGGCAGAGCCAGCCCTAATCTCTTGTGGCAGGTAGTTCCACACTCTTTCCCCCTCCTGGTTGCTGTTCATGCTCCTCGAATTCACAACTCCCTCTTCTCCTCCTCAGCGGCTCCAAGTTCCCCGTGTTCAACATGTCCTATAACCCTGCAGAGAATGCCGTCCTCCTTTGTACGGTAAGTTGAGGCTCACATTCTGTATCATCAGAAGAAAGGCTTTGTTGAGCTCTCCGTGTCTTTTCCACATCTGGGGCATCTTTCAGCATTGTAAAGACTAACTTCTCTTTCTCTCTCTCTCTCCCTCTCACCCTGCAGAGAGCCAGTAACCTGGAGAACAGCACCTATGACCTGTACACAATTCCAAAGGATGCCGATTCCCAGAATCCTGATGGTAGGCTGGGCAGGGTGGCACATCTGTCATTTTCTTCGTTCCACCACAAGCAGTCCCGTTCTCCACCGATCCCACAGAGCCGGCAGGCTCCTGGCAAAGCCCTTCTGACTTGAAAAATTCATGGGTTTTGTCCCTCTGTTTTTATGGCTCCGGATATATATTTTATAAATCAGTTATTAGAAACTCTCCAGCCTGCCTCTTCACACAGCAGGGTCCCTTCCCTGGCTTGCCTCTCGTGATGGATTTCCTCCACCAATCTGCTCTTTATCCTGAGTGCGCCTGGCCGCTTTCGAAGCGACTGTAAAAGTGCCCAGCATTTGCTTCTCTTTCCCTCCTGGCAAATTCTCGATCAAAACTTGTGCATCCTGCAAATCAAAACCAAGCTGCTGGAAGGCTGTCCATCCTTCCTTACGTTCCACTAGGGAGTTGCGATTCCACCTGGCTCCCCTTCTGCCTCTAACGTCACGGCAGTAAAAGGTCCTCTCTTTCTCTCCCATTAGCAGATTGATGGCTTTCCCTCATGCTGCCAGAAGCCATTCGCCATAAAGGCAGGGGAAGCATCTTCCTCTTGCAGGGTGTGGAAATTCCACTGGTTCCATTTTGGCCTTATTTCCATTGGGGTCATTCCCGCATAAGTTTTGGGGATATTTTCCCTTCTTGCTCTTATCCTGCAATAACGGAAGAGGGATTGGGGCTTGTGAAGAATTTCTTCTCTCGCTTTCCGTGTGAGAAGAATGTAGGAGAAAGTCTTTCTCCTTGATTAGAGACAAGGAAAGAAGAATGGCCCAACTTGCCAACAGAAGTCATGATGTGGTATATGTATATTCTTTATCTGCCTTCTGTAGTTTGCTGCCCTTAGTTTGCTGTTTGCTGCCTTTGAACCAGAAAGTGAGAGCTTCCCAAAAATATTCTGTATCAGTTAGATGACCTTGGCGAAGTCCCCGAGAAGCTATTGTGCTTGTATTTTTAAAGTACTCCCCTTCCAGCCTCTGTTTAAAAACTTCCAGACTCCACCACCCTTCAAGGCTGTATCTTCTACTGTCGAACAGCCCTTACTCTCAGGAAGTTCCTCTTAATGTTGAGCTGGAATCTTTTTTCCTGCAGTTACATCTGTTGCTCCGGGTCCTAGTCCATGGAGCAGAAGAAAACAAGCTTGTTCCTTCCTCGATATGACATCCCTTCAAATATTGAAACATGGCCTTCTCTTCCCCGGACTAAACATACCCAGCTTCCTAAGCTGCTCCGTATTGATCAACCATGCTGCCATCAGTTGCTTTCATTTTCTAGGGGGGCTGTTCTTTATCTTGCAGGAAGCCCCTCTTACATGTCCAGAGTTGCTGGAACTATTCCCTTGGGGCCACTCTTTCCCAGTGACGTGCTGCCTCTCCGCCACCAGTGGCTCTGTTTTTCAGTGCCAGGCAACAGCTGTTGAGGCACATGCGGTAGGCAGGAGGGGAGGACAGTTGGATACAAGACCCCCGCAAATGCTTGCTCGGTTTGGCGGCAGAGGCATCGCTCATTAGCATGACATAGTGGCCTGTCAGTCCAGGATGCCGGCTCCCTCCTGTGCCAGCCGGCGGTGGCGCTTGGCTTGCACGTTGGGTGCCCGCGTGGAGAATCCAAAGGACCTGGAACTCATGCATAGCCTGAGGTTAAATCTGAATTAGCAAGGAAGTGTTGGCAGGGTGAACAACTGATGGATGGGAATTAGGGATGAGCTGGGGGTGCCTTGATGTAACAGCCTGTCCCTGGTCTTTCTGCAGCTCCTGAAGGGAAGCGCTCATCCGGACTGACAGCGGTCTGGGTCGCTCGGAACCGCTTTGCTGTTTTGGACCGGATGCACTCGGTGAGGCCCACAAAATTGACTCCTTTCCCTCTTCTTCCTCCCTCATCCCCCAAAGTTATGACTTCCCTTGGTGTTTTCTGTTGGCAGATTCTGATCAAGAACCTGAAAAACGAGATCACCAAGAAGGTTCAAGTTCCCAACTGTGATGAAATTTTCTATGCCGGCACTGGGAACCTGCTGCTGAGGGATTCCGACTCCATCACCCTCTTCGATGTGCAGCAGAAACGGTGAGATCCTCTTGTGGCCATGTCCTTTCTCCTCTGTGATCTCAGGATTCTGCGTATCCCTGCTGTAGAGAGTGAAATAGGGCAAAAACGGGGAAGGAAGCAAGCAAGCAAGGGCTACCTGCTTCTTCAGAAATGGCCTTCTTGAACTGGTGGTTGTTCCATACAGGACTCTGGCCTCCGTCAAAATCTCAAAAGTGAAATACGTCATCTGGTCATCTGACATGTCCCATGTGGCTCTCCTGGCAAAACACGGTAAGATGAGACATGTTTTAGCAGCTGGCCCTGCATATTAAGTGTTTGGTTAGCTCAGGGGGTGGTGGGCAATTCCAGTCATTGGGGAATTGCAACTCCCAGCACCCCCAGCCAGCAACGCCAATGATAAATATCTCTGCTCTGACCATTATCCCAATGTGTCCAGTGCACGGCCTCCAGCTCTGTTTCCCTGGTAGAACCTGAAGAGCCTGCTCTCTTTTGAACTGTGTCTTTTTCTTCTCCAGCCATCATGATTTGCAACAGGAAGCTGGAGTCCCTCTGCAACATCCATGAGAACATCCGGGTCAAGAGTGGTGCGTGGGATGAGAGCGGGGTCTTCATCTACACCACCAGCAACCACATCAAATATGCTGTGACCACTGGGTAAGCCAAGGACAGGCACTCATACACACAAGAGGCCTAAACATCCAAACGGCGCCAGATTCCTAGCTGTTCTTGGCAGCTAAGCAGGGTAAACCCTGATTCATGCTTGGATGGGAGACTGTCTCTGAATACCAGGTTCTGTAAGCAATGGTTCAGAGGAAGGAATGAACAAAATAACCTCTTTAAGTATTACTTGCCTATGAAAACCTTACAAAATTAATTGGGTTGCCATAAGTCAACAAGCGACCTGTCCTTTCCTCTGCAGCTCACTCTTTCTTTGTTCCACCTCACAGCGATCATGGCATCATCCGCACTTTGGACTTGCCCATCTACGTGACACGGGTGAAGGGGAACAACGTCTACTGTCTGGATCGCGAGTGCCGCCCCCGGGTCCTGACCATCGATCCGACCGAGTTCAAGTTCAAGCTGGCTCTGATCAACCGGAAATATGATGAGGTGAGACCGGGGGAATGGCATGTTTTGTGGGCTTCCTGCTGGCCATGCCTAGCCCTGGGTTGGAGAAAGGTGTCCTGGAGAGAGAGTTGTTACCAAGAAAGTTGCGTCCTTTTCTGCCCCCTTTAGGTTCTCCACATGGTACGTAATGCCAAGCTGGTTGGCCAGTCCATCATCGCCTACCTCCAGAAGAAGGGCTACCCTGAAGTTGCCCTACACTTCGTGAAAGATGAGAAGACCCGGTTCAGCCTGGCTCTTGAGTGTGGCAACATTGAGGTGAGATATGGAGCTGATATCCAAAGGAGAAGGGAGGTGGGGGAATCTTCCACTTTCTCCAACAGCCTGAATTCACATTCAGAGAAATTGACAGGAACTGTGTTCAAGCGGTTGGCAGGGGCAAAGGCAAAAGGAGAAAGGCCAAAATAAAACCAGGGGTATTTTAGCGTGAGAGTTCTTGTTCTCAATAACTAAGCTTTGGAAGTAAGGGGGAAATGTATAGACAGCTGGGAAACCACCAGAACCATCGTGTAATGTTTTCTGTGTTGTGTTAGATTGCCCTGGAGGCAGCCAAGGCCCTGGATGACAAAAACTGCTGGGAAAAACTGGGAGAGGTGGCCTTGCTCCAAGGGAACCACCAGATCGTGGAGATGTGCTACCAGCGCACCAAAAACTTCGACAAGCTCTCCTTCCTCTACCTGATCACAGGCAACCTGGAGAAGCTGCGGAAGATGATGAAGATTGGTCAGTCTGAGACCTTGTTATTGTTGGCCACCCCATAGATCCAAAGTATCAGTAGCTGTGTTTTCACTTAATCATGATTACTTAAGAAAGGTCTATGTAGACATCTAGAGGTCCTCCTGGGAATGTATCCTGCCCACATACAAGGAAACAATGTGGATTATTTTTTACCCTTTTATATCCTTTCTAAAAATCTATCTGAATTTTAAATGGCACAGCGCATCCTTAAAAGCCCATCCTGAAAAAAGAAAATACAGTTGGCTTCGGTTTCGTAGGGAGGGGAATGGTTCCTCTCGTGGAAAGAGAGAATTTGGTTTTCTGGTGGGGTGACTTTTTTTCCTTTCTCTTTCCTCTCTCCAGCTGAGATCCGTAAGGACATGAGTGGCCACTACCAGAATGCCTTGTACCTGGGGGATGTGGCTGAGAGAGTGAGGATCCTGAAGAACTGTGGGCAGAGTGAGTAAACCAGCAACATCTGATCTGGGGAGTCCAGCTTCTGTAAACAAAAAAAGGCAGTCCAGCTTCTGTGAACAAGAGCTCACCTTGCCCTACTTCCCATCCATTTAGGGCAGAAGTGGCATGCAACGCAAGTGGCAGCAATCTAGACTTGCTTAAATTAGCTTAGTGAGACCTCTGGAGTGAGCTTTGTCTCATTTTGGCCTTCCTCTTCCTTTGCTTGCTTCATCAGAGTCCCTGGCCTACCTCACAGCTGCTACTCACGGCTTGGAGGAGGAAGCGCAGAGCCTGAAAGAGACCTTTGACCCAGAAAAGGAAACAGTAAGTACAAGTAGAAGAGCATATCCATTCTAGTTGGGGTCATCTTCTTGTCCAGCGGCTGATGGAGAAGGGTCAGAAGTGTCTAAGTGAAAAAGAGGGCTAGAAGTTAAGACGTTTAGCTTCATTCAGATCTCAGGTCCTCCTGATCGTTTTTGCTTTCCAACTCCTCTTCCTTCAGATCCCAGATATTGACCCCAAAGCTCAGTTGCTCCAGCCGCCACCTCCCATCATGCCTCTGGACACCAACTGGCCCCTGCTGACTGTCTCCAAAGGCTTCTTTGAAGGCACAATCGCCAGCAAAGGTATGGAGATTCCCTGGAGCAGTGTTTGCTGACGCTGTTTTTCCTCTCTCGGGCCTTGAAAGCTCCTGGCCGATGCCACCCAAACATTAGGAAGAATTCCTTGACTCTTAAGAGCCGTTCAAGAGCAGAATATGGGTTGCCTCAGAGGGTGGAGGACTCCGCTCCATCTTTGGTGGGTTTTAAGCATCTCTCAGTTGTCCTTTAGTTGTGGATTCCTACATTGCAGAATGGAGTTGGACTAGGTGGCCCTTGGCTTCTGTGATTCTGTGCTGCCCATTTGTCAGGCAGATACAGTAAGGAAATAAAGATGAGTAAAATAACATCTGCTGTGACTCTGGTGTGAACTTCCAAGGCTGTCTCTATTACTGCTCTTCTCTATCAAAACAAGAAACGGCATTGCTATCCATGGGCCTACTATGGACCCATGTCCCACCAGCTGTGACTGTGGAAGGCTAGAGGGCTGCATTTACCCAACCCCAGCAAACCTTAGACAGCCACCCTCCTCAAAGAAAAGTGCCCTCCACAACCCTTAAAGGTTATTTTGTGGCAAAAATTTTTAGAAGGAATTTTTTAAAAAGTCCTTATGGGATTGCCATGATATACCCACCCCTGCCACCTGCTGTGAATGGTCTCCCTTGACAGGTCTGACCATTGAGATTTCCTCCCTGCAGGCAAAGGAGGTGCCTTGGCAGCTGACATCGACATCGACACCGTCGGCACTGAAGGCTGGGGAGAAGACGCTGACCTGCAGCTGGATGAAGGTGAGAGGGCTCAGTAGCTGGATCTGGGGCTTCTCTCTAGGTCCAAGTGTGGACAAAGACCTCCAAAGCCCCAGCATGCTTTTCCTACACCAGGGTAGGAGGACCATGCAGAGTGCAAAAGCAAACCTTTGCTGAGTTTCAACAGAGATGTTGAAAGCATCTCTATATGCATCAGTTCCATGCCTGACCTTGCTCACATTAATACACATTCTCCTTTGACATGTTGTTTTTACTTGGTTTGCATCCTGGCCATTTAAAAACTGTGGTCTGTTTTGAATTGTAAGCCATCTTGGGTCCCGTGCCAGGAGAGAAGAAAGGTATTACTATTAATATATTAATTGTTTATAAATGATAATCGTGCCTTCTCCCTCGCCCTCAGTAATGGGATTCAAGGCAGCGTACAAAAATGAAAAGAAATGACAGTTAAAATTGTATTGCATTTATTTGTATCCCAGCTTTCTTGCAAAATGGGGTTCAGGGGGGCTTGAATTCAAAACACTTATAGGTTGAGTCTCCCTAATCCAAACTGCTCCAAAATCCAAAAGTGTCCACATGAGTGGCTGAAAGAGTGACCCCTTTGCTTTCTGATGGTTCAGCGTACACAAACTTGGTTTCATGCACAAAGTTATTTAAAATATTATACATAAAATTACCTTCAAGCTATGTGTATATGTCGAACGTACATACCTTTCGTGTTTAGTCTTGAGTCCTATGTATATGCAGATATTCCAGAATCTGAAATCCCAAATGCTTCTGGTCTCAAACATTTTGAATCAGGAAGACCACCTGTTCAAAAACAGAAGGGAAATCATATAAAGGTTAAATTTGAGAATGTAATTAAATAAACAGTTTGAAGCAAACAAGATGTCTGTTGTCGCTCCCTATTTCTCACCCATCGCCCTAATCCTCTCTGTTTTACAGACGGTTTTGTGGATGCTGGGGAAGGCTTTGGGGATGAAGCCTTGGCAAAAGGCCCAGAGGAAGGAGGCGGATGGGAGATTGAAGAGGACCTTGATCTCCCGCCTGAGCTGGTAAAGGAGCTCCATGGAATTCATGGTCAAATGGTGGGGTTGGCTTGTTCTCCTTCCTCCCCACATTGTCTGGTGGGCTCATTCTTTTCCTTTTTCTCTCACCCTTCTAGGATGTCCCTGCTGGACCCACCGGGGAGGCAGAAGACGGCTTTTTTGTACCACCCACCAAAGGCACCAGTCCTGCCCAGGTAAGAGGTCCAGTTCTATCAGCCCAAAATGGCAAGAGAGTAGACGCGACAGAGAGACGCAGCAAGGGAGAATATTAGAGGCAAACGTGATGGTTTGCAGCGATCAGTCACCATGTACATAGCAAAGTCAAATAGATTTCTTCATCTGTTATTCCTCTGCTTTAAGTAAGAACATGGTGGGCCTTGTATAGAAAAGAGGTTATTTTTTGTGTTAAGGCAGGATCCTCAGAGTCAGGATTTGATCCTCTGAAAGATCTTAAATGATAGAGCAATATAATTTTTAGTAATTGGTCTTTTTTGCTTCTGGTTTTAGTTTTAGTTAGCCCACGAGTTGTAGTTTTAGCCATTCACAGGTATTGTGCTATATATAGAATGTTGTTCTTTCTTCTTCCTTTTATGTTCTTTTTTCTTTGTTTTGATCAGATGTTGTCTCTTTGTGTTTATGATTCAGAATTTAATAAATACTGTTTGAACTTTAAAAAAAATAAAAACGTGATCCTCTTGAATGCGGCGGTCCTAATCTGGGAACTTTTCTTGATTTCTTAGGTCTGGTGTAACAATTCCCAGTTGCCCGTCGACCATATCCTGGCTGGATCTTTCGAGACAGCCATGAGGGTAAGGGGCTTGCGGGAGAAACGCTGCAGTCTGCTTGATATCGATCCCAAATATTCCTACACCATTTCCTCACCTCCCTTTTCATTCTTCAGCTCCTTCATGACCAGGTGGGAGTAGTCACCTTCGGCCCCTACAAGCAACTCTTCCTTCAGACTTATGCCCGGGGACGAACCACCTACCAGGCGCTACCCAGTCTCCCCGCCATGTACGGATACCCCCATCGCAACTGGTACGTGGCAGTCTGAAAACTGTGGTGGGTTTGGTGTTCCATCTGTAGAGGTTGGAGGCTGGTCATTTGCCATGGGTTTGCACACTTTACAAGCCCTCGTTTCCGAGTTCCCATCTGGGTCAGTGAATGGCAGGTCACAGTGAGGCCAGAAATCTTCCTTTCCCTGAGCAGCTTTATCTTCAGTGCTGCCCATTGTTTACTTTTACTGTGTTCAGAGATGGAAAGAATAGTAAAAAAAATTCAACCAGTTGGTGGTTAGGGTGGTTCTCAAAGGTCGAGAATCCCTGGCAAAGAGAATCCCGCGCAAACAAAAGAGGCTAAAGCTCATGCTAGGAGTGACTCTCAAGGAAAAAAGGAAGATTTTTTTCCTCTCTCTTCCAAACCAGGAAAGATGCTGGCTTGAAAAATGCCCTGCCGGCCATTGGCTTGAAGCTGAACGACCTGATCCAGCGGCTGCAGCTGTGCTACCAACTCACCACGGCTGGAAAGTTTGAGGAAGCAGTGGAGAAGTTCCGCTCCATCCTCCTGAGCGTCCCTTTGCTGGTGGTGGACAACAAGCAGGAGATCGCAGAAGTGAGTGCCTTATGAAGAGCGACAGAAAGAACTTGTTAGGTTTAGCGTGGAGATAAGAAGACGGAGAGGAGACATGACAGAGCCACCTTTAAATATCTCTTTAAAATACCTTGTATATATTTATTGAAGCCATTTAGCAGCAGGACTGAAAAATGGAGTGGAAAACAAAACATTTCAACTTCTGCTGCCTTTCAGTTTGTAAAGATGAAATTGAGCTGCATCCAAGGAGCCTGTTTGGGATGCTTTGTTTTCCACGTTGGCTGCATCTGCACTGCAGAAATGATGTAGTTTGACACCGCTTTAACTGCCATGGCTCCATGCCATGGAATCCTGAGATTTGTAGTTTGTCGTGGCACCAGAGCGCTCAGACAGAGGAGGCTAAAAAGTACGCAGAAGTACAAAGAATAGGATTGTGGTTATGTGACATTGTGGCTCCCAGACTCGGCACATTTGCCTGCGTTTGTGCCAAGGGTCCCCACTTTTCTTTGCAGGCTCAGCAGCTGATCGCCATCTGCCGGGAGTACATTGTGGGGCTCTCGATGGAGATTGAGAGAAAGAGGCTGCCCAAAGACACCTTGGAAGAGCAGAAGCGCATCTGCGAGGTGAGATGGTGATACAGATTCTACCCATCACCATCATTTATTCATTTCATACCCTACCTTTTCCGCACCTCTGAGACTCACAGAGTAGAGTGGCTGCAGCCCTTCGAAACCAAATTATCTTTGACCCCTGCCCTCGCACCGGAAAGCAACCTGTGCTCTTCTGCTTGACAGATGGCCGCCTACTTCACCCACTCCAACCTGCAGCCTGTCCACATGATCTTGGTCCTTCGCACAGCCCTCAACCTCTTCTTCAAGCTCAAGAACTTCAAGACAGCCGCCACCTTCGCTCGACGCCTTTTGGAACTTGGGCCCAAACCTGAAGTGGCTCAGCAGGTAGGTACTTGAAATCAAGACCCGGAAGCATTGCCTGAAAAACCTCCAGCTCAGCTATGTGAAGGACTAAATCTTCAGCCCTTTATGGCTGTAAGCGCATGCAAGTAGATCCTTCTTTCTATCCCACCGTTTTCTCAGGTGTGTTTGGTGGGAACAAAGGAGAAGGCTTTCTTGGTAGCTGCTCCCAGATTTTTTATTTCCTTCTCTGGAGCGTCCTGGATGGCCCCATCCTTTCTCTCTTTTCACATTTTCATGCCGTCAGGCTTTTAGAAACTGACTGGTGGTGCTTCTCACTATTTTTAAAGATTTTAGTGTTATACATTTTTTAAAACTAGCTTATATTTCTGCATTTGTTGAAGCTTTTCCATAGTTTTAAATCTATTTCTTTAAATATGTTGCTAGTTGTTTTAAGTCTCATTATTGAAGGAAAGGCAGAGATAGAAATGAGTAGAATAAATAAATGACCTCAGCTGTCTCTTTTTTGGAAAAACTCATTCCACACACCCCCCCTTTTTTTCCCCTTGTCTCTTTTTCCAGACCCGTAAGATCCTCACTGCCTGCGAAAAGAACCCCACAGACGCCTACCAACTGAACTATGACATGCACAACCCGTTCGACATCTGCGCCGCCTCCTATCGGCCCATCTACCGGGGGAAGCCGGTAGAGAAGTGCCCGCTCAGCGGAGCCTGCTATTGCCCTGAGTTCCGCGGGCAGATCTGCAGAGTCACAACCGTAAGTCCTAAATGCCTCTGCTTCATTCACATATAAGTCCAAACCTTATAGGACTTTAGAGGCCTTTTTTGGGTATCTGGGACACTTCTGGAGCTGGGGAGAGAGAAGACAAAGGGAATAAAATTATTATTTTTGTTGTTGTTGTTGTTGTTGAGACCCCATTTGCGGGGGCATTAATGCACTCCCCTTTGGCTCTCCAGGTGACGGAGATTGGCAAGGACGTCATCGGCTTGAGGATCAGCCCCTTGCAGTTTCGCTGAGCCAGCGCCGGGATTGAGAAGCTTTCTTTCTGGGTGGACTCCCGTCCACCTACAACTTCTTCTTTCTTCCCCCATTTTTCATTCCATTTTGTTTTTTTGTACCCTGCTCCCTCTGAACCTTCTGCCTTTCTCCCGTTAACAACCAGTTCCTGTTCTTTCATACTGGACATTCAGAGGAAAATCTAAGCCTCGGCGGTCTGAGACACCCACTTGTCAGTCACTCCGCAAAAAGCAGGTGGTGTTTGGTCTCTGTGCTTCCCTTTGCGAGGCTTGTCGGGGCTCCCATAACTTCCCAGTATCTCCGTTCAGCTATATTGGTTGCCTTGAGGGGTGCTGGGAGTCCTGGAAGGATGGCAGAAGCTGCAGGAAGGTGGGAGGCTTAGGAAGGACACGTGAGGACGGAGAGCAGAGATATGAAAAGAAGCATTTGGGGTTGAATTTCTCACACATGCTGGAGTAAAAAACATTGTAGAGGCTCACACATACTTCTCCACGTCCCCTCCTTTGTTCTTTGCCGAAACTTAATAAAGTCAAGTTACTTAGTGGAAAAGCGTCTGTTGTATTTGCTCAGCGGAGAGGTTTTCTGTTGGTGTAAGAGAACACAGCAGATCTCAGCAAAAGAATGTCCAGAAATGGGGAAAGGATTCTTCATAGCCGGGAGGATCTTCAGCTGGGGACTCTGGACTTCTTGAACAGGGGAACCAAGGATTTGGGACCTAAACAGTAAGACCAGGGAGAGGGGGATTCCTGAGTTCTTTGCAGGTCGCAGAGAAACTTTCCACACCAGTTAGATGCCCGTCTATAGAAATCCCTGCATTCTCAGACTGGTTCCCCCAGATATTTTGGACTTTTAACTCCCAGAATGACCAGGCAGTATGGCTTGCACTCGGGAATTCTGGGAGTAGAAGTCCCAAAATGGAGGCTCAGAGTTCGATAACCACTGCCCTAGTAAAAAATGACCATTTTTGCGGTGGGAGGTCTGAGCCGAGTGGAGAACATGTAACCTAAAAACGGGGAGGACTCCAAATACATCCAGCCCTGTATCAAAAGCGCAGGGCAGTTTGCAAATAAAACCCACGTAAATCAATTTTTAAATTTTTAAACCACGCTTATCACAACTTATCCTTCAGGATTTGAGCAGCGGTTTCCCCCCAAAAGCCTGACTTTGTCCCCATCTGCGTAACTGGGAAGGCAAACAAAATTCACCATCGCCTCCCAGACCTTTCTACAGCAGAGTCCCAATCCAAAGACCCTGGTTTTATTGTTTATACCATAAAAAAATGTTGCATGATAGCGGTTACCAGCATTACTCTTGTCACAGTTAGTAAGGCCATGGTCTGTGTGTAAAAAATGATTAGGACCTTGACTTTTTGGAGTTGATTTTGAGTTTTTAGGGATTGTAAGCCTGAGGAAAGGGAAATGTGTAATTAAAAAACTGTAAGCTGCTCTATGAGAGCCTTTCTGGCTGAAGAGCGGGGTATAAATACAGTAAATAAATAAAAATAAAGGGAGTCTTGGAAGTGTCTCATCCATGGGGTTGCCATGAATTGGGGCTGACTCTAGGGCAATGAACAACAAGAAGTAGGTTCATATGGGGAGATATGGTCTGTCAAATAGTCTGGACCTAAGCCATATAGTCATTATTTTGGATCCCAATCGCTTGCAGTGAAAATGGATCCCAGGCCTGAACTGTTGGCTTTAACCTTCCCTCCGTTGTGCAACAGGAAAAAAGGCCTTTATCTCTTTCCTTTACGCGTTCATTTTAGCTTTCAAAAGTATTGAAATGAAATATCCTGCCCTAGCAGATGGTAGAAGGAAAGCCATCGAAACGTGGCTCACCACCACCACATACCAATGAGAAAACGTGAGGAACAACGGATCAAGATAATAATATCCCACCCTTTTCCCAAACTAGGACTCAGGGTGGCTCACAACATTAAAAAATGGCACAATTGATAGCGTACAAATAAAGGCGGGAAAAGGGATCGCAAATTGTGTGTGCCAAAGTTCACCTCAGAGAATGAACCCCTTTTTATCCAAAGTGTGGAGTAAAACATGATAATAATAATAATAATAATGAGGATCCCCAAAGCACATTTTTCTCTCCCCATCCCTTGCAGTAAACAGAGAATAAGAATGGGTTGTAATTGTTATTCTCACAAATAACAAAACACCAGCCAAGTAAACAACTGCCAATTGCAAAAGCCCAAAAGCTGAGGCAAAACGCCTCACGAAAGGTCTGAGGCCATTGCGCTGAGATTGGAAAAAATACAATATATTCGGGGGTTTTATAAGTCCAGCAGGGGCATAGGAGAATGGCAAGCTTTAGAAAGTATTAAGTATGGGAGATATTTGTTTTATTGTTTGGGCTCTGCCCCATGGGAATGCTGGGAATTGTAGTTCAAAAAAGATTTCCCCACAGTCCTGAGGGGGGAAACTTGTTTAACAGCCATCCCAACTTGTCAAGAGCTTTGGTGGGGAAAAAAAGTGGGGAAAAGGCTTGTCTATGGCACCTGTCAAAATTTACCTCAGAAAATGCTCTGGGGCCTTTCAAGAGGGCAGCCATGTCAGCCCTCAGCCTCTATTTATTTTTTTATTTTATTTTTTTGCCCTCCATTCCTTCTTTAAAGCTATAGTTCTACTAAAAGGCAGGACAAAATATAGTTTCTGAGCCATTTTGCACCACTGGCTCATGTTCGGTTTATGGCCACAATGATCCCAAGGCTCTCTTGACAGGCATGGCTGCTCATTGCCTCAAGAGTTTCCTAATATTTGAGAAACAAAGCATTTAATTCAAATTCTCATCCTATCCCTGTTCCAAACTCTTGGCTATAACGCTGGGGACTTAGGAGGCTGATGGGAGTTATAGTCCAAGAACAGCTTGGACTATAGAGTCCACTTGACCGCTTTATTTGAGCCCTAACAAAATGGAGGACATTTTTCTGAGGGAGGATACTGACTGGAAGCAGAATCCAGTCTATTACTGGGAATAATGGGGAGGGCTTTTAGTGGACTGGGAAAAACAACACTTGTTTAACTTGGGAAATTTTGTGCTTCCGAAAACTGTCTAAAAAAATGCAACACTTGTTGGAAGTTTTCCCACAAAGTAGTTCTGGAAACAGATATACACCTTAATAACCAAAACACTAAAAGTTCAATTTCTAATTATACCTGTTTAACATTATAAATGTCTTAGACAGCCAAACAGAGAAAAAAAATATTGCAAAATTTTGTTATACATAACAAAATTGGTTAACCTATACATAAAAATGGGGGGAAAACATGGAAATTCCTATGGAAGATGATGGATAAAGTTGTACAATGTGGCTGAGATGGCTACATTGACAAATCTGCTAAATGATAAAACAATTAAACAGTTCAACATGAACTGAAAGATGTGACCCTGTTATGGGAAAACAAAATGGGGAAAGTCGTTGATTAAGTAGTTTGAAGGAAATGTTCCCTTCAGCCTTGCATTAAATGTTCTAAAATCAATATATTTTATTTGATTTCTGTAGTATAGAAATGGCACAGGAAACCAGACTGGGGAACTGCTTAGCTAATGCAAAGTTTATTGTAGGAATATGGAAAAACTAGAGGTTCTCAATTACCTCATACCAGGGTGCCATGCGATTCAATTTAGGGTGAAAATGTCTGTGTGGCGACGGAATATGGATATTAATTCCTATTTTAAAGTTAATTGGTCTGCCATTAAAATATCTGCAGCTGTAATGAATTTTTTTGGGGGGGAAACCAGCAATGACAACAACAATAATAACAAAAAAATCAGCAAGGACAGGATATTTGCAACCCCAAAAGGACCAAGTAGGCAGGAAGCTTGGTGCACTTGAGTTTGGATTTCCAAAACGGAAAAAGGAGGAACCTGGTGCTATTTCATTGAAATAGAAAATGTAGCCTCTTATCTTATCACACCCTACGCAGGAGGGTGGGGGGTTTCTGAATGTATAGATCACATCATAAAGGAGGAAGGATGTGGTTTCCAGAGTCTGCTTTGCTGGAGGACACCTCCAAAGTCAAGGTACAAACAAGGACCGAAAAAGACAAGCCATGAAGCGGCTGCATTGGACACTGCTACCCTTGTCTCTTTTGTTGGGTAGGTTTTGCAAAGTAGTAGTAGGGAAACCAGGATGTGGGCAATATGGAGAAAGATGGAGACATACTTGGTTCCTTGTATTCTGCAAAATTCCAGAATTTGGTTCCTTGTATTCTGCCAACTCCAAAGCATGAAGCACACGATGCAAGCTTTCTAAGCCTCACTGGGCTTCTTCATCAGGCAAAGATGTTAAAAATCACACAAGACAGAAGGGGGGAAAGATGATGATGTTTGAGTCCCATGCCTATATTATTTCTGCCTGAGATGTTGTCAGTTGAGATGGTTTTGAGGGATTTCAGTGCAGGCCATTCCTATTACATTGTGGTCCCTTGGAATGGACCTCTTTGATGGGCCAGGATAGAAACTGAATTGGAAGCAGAAGATGGAGAAGCTGCATTCCCTTTGCAGAAAAAAGACGAGGAGTAGAGTGTGGCACAGACCGTGAACTACTAGTATCAAAATGTAGAATACGGCTGAAGAAAACATTATACAAACCATCACCTCTTTTCTCTTCCAGATCTTACAGGATCTTCTGGGGAAGAAAAGGCAGAAAAAGTAATCAGGGCTCTGGGGGAGTCGGTCACTTTCCAGCTAAAAGTCTCTGAACCATTTACAACTATTTACTGGCTGAGAACCAAGGGAACTGGTGTTCCCAGTGTGGTTGTCATTTTGAAGCCAGGCAATAACTGTGCAGCCATCGCACTCCTCTCAGACTTTGTAGAACGTCTGAATGTCTCCAGAGACTGCAAGAGGCTACAAGTCAAAATCCTGAATCAAGATGACTCTGCCACATATCAAGCACAAATACAGCTACGTGAGAAGGAAGAATCATTAAATTTGTACTTTGACCTTCATGTGTACAGTGAGTACTTCAACCATTGCATTACATCTGGGTCTCTGTCTTTTTTCCATAGATAAAAAAGTTTTCGTTTCTCCCAAAATGGCTAGCCTTGCATCGAATGACTCAGAAATCTCCAGGAAGATGACTCTGATACATAACACGCAGCATACGATAGATATAGCTGAAGGAAAACCAAGACATTTTAACAACAACAACAACAACAACAATTACTATTTAATAAAAGTTGGCCTCCATGTGCACAATAATAATAATTACTATTTAACAATAATTGGCCCCATGTGCACAGTAGGTAGTTTAACCATTTTCCGTCATGGTTGTTGCATGGAGCGGAGAGTCTTCCTCCATCTCCCTGGGTCTTAAATGGCATGGATTTGAACTGTCACCTGCTGACCCACCCATCTTTGGTATCTTCCAATTTCATTGTAGAGAACCTCTCAAGGAATAATATACAGCTGGCAATATACTAATTTTTATATATAATATTAAAAATCAAAGTGCAATTAAATAAAAAAAAGAGAGAGGAGGGCAGACAACATTGTCACTAAGAATAATGGACTTTGGAAAGGGAGATTTGAAGCAGACTACCAGATGACAAATTCCAGGGTCCCTGGTCTACTCTCCATCAAACTCCTATCTCCAGAGTCATGATCCAACATGAAAACCACTAGGCCACGCTGTCAAATCCAGAGGTACCTGATCTACCAGGTTGTGAGCTCTTCAATTCTATGGCAAACAGCGATACTCAGCATGATAAGGTCTTCTGTGTGGGTCCCACTGAATAATATTCAGTTTCGATGGCTTCCAAAAGGATGCACTTTACTGTCTTTTCTGCAAAAACGATGTTCCTGGACCAGCCAGGAGTCCCTCTTTGTGGTCCTATGGCCAATGCCATCCATGCAAGAGAACAGTTAAAGCTGTTCCATCAAAAGCGACAAAACGTCTTGTGGCACCTGAAAGGCTGCCAAAATTAATCTGGCAAAACCTTTTGGGATCACTTCAGGTGATGCCAGAGACAGTCTGTGAATCTTTTAAGCCGCCATTAGACTGTTGCTTGTTCCTGCCACCTTTTTAACTGTACTTGAAATTACTATAGCTTGCAGTAAATTACACTTTCAGTTCCATTTACAATTGAAGTGGAAAGGCAGAGGTGCTTTTCCCAAATCAGGATAGTCCTAACAATTGGAAAGTGAGAAGTGCTGGAATAAGAACCACATCCTTTGCATAAAAGGGCACTGGGATGTGTTGATTCAGCAGTTTTGTGGTTATTTGTGATCTTCCTCCTTTGCTTTTTTTCCCCCACACCATTTTGCATTCTTTTGCATATCATCTTTTCCCCTACTTTCTGTCGCAGAACGTTTGGCAGAGGCCGACCTGAGCATCCAATGTAAAGATGTTGGGAATGGCATTTGGTGGGTGAACTGCTCTGCAGAGCCATGGGAAGATGGTGTGAAATTTGGCCTGGCCTTGGGCAGCCAGAGGGAAGATCCTGGGAGATCCTTTGACCTCCGAAATTACTTAGAGGAGAGCAACCGGAACATCACTTGCACAGCTGAGAACCCTGTCAGCACAGCATCCAGGACAGAGTCCTCGGAGGAGATCTGTGAGGGTAAGCATTTGGTCCATGGTGGTTTGTGGAACAGAAATACTGTAGTCTATAAGTCTACAATCATAAAAATACGGCCCTTGGTGTAAAATAGCAAAATTAAGCATTACCATAACAAGGATCTCCTGTTTATAGAGGGGCAGTAAAGAATGACACACACATCCCAAACCATCAGATACCTCCATCTGAATCATCTCTTGTTTCTGTTCCCCCCTCCCTCCCGATCCGCTCTCCTGCCTTACTTTTCTACACTCGAATGGACCACCTAGAGATGACAAATTATCTCCCAGGTGGGCTTTACCTCCCCACATTTTCTCTTCTTTCCTTTCTGAACCCCTTCGTTGAAACCCCCACCTTTTCTCTAGAGCTTGGGAAAGTACGGTTGGACTACCGCTACCAAAATCCCCCATCCAGGCTAGCGTTCAGGGCCCACAGGTGGCCCACGGACCCCTCAATTCCCAGCCTTGCTTTGGGCAGCAGACTTTGTCAAAGGGGCAGTGCTGTGGCCTCCCAGTATGACCACTGGGTGAGCATGAAAGGGTGGCAATGGCATTTCTCACTTGCCCAGCAGCCACGCCAGGCCCATGCGGCGTCCAAACCATCTCTGGGGTCTCACCCCAGTGCAGTCTGGACCCCGAAGCCCCTAATGTTGCCCCTGCTCCCTTGAAAGCCTCTTATCACACCCTACGCAGGAGGGTGGAGGCTTTCTGAATGTATAGATCACATCATAAAGGAGGAAGGATGTGGTTTCCAGAGACTGCTTTGCTGGAGGACGCCTCTAAAGTCAAGGTACAAACAAGGGCCGAAAAAGTCAAGCCATGAAGTGGCTGCATTGGACACTGCTCCTCCTGTCTCTTTTGCTGGGTAGGTTTTGTGAAGAAGTAGTAGGGAAACCAGGATATATTGGATGGGGCAGAGATGCATTAAGCAGAGCACCAGCCTCAGGCAGAAGATTTGGGGGGGAAATAAAGGCACTGGGGGACAAAGCTGTGTGTGCCACACAATCTGCCTTGCACCACTTCCCACCTCAAGTGTCGCATGTTTCTGATTCTGGGGCTACGGTAGGATCAAAATGTAGAATACGGCTGAAGAAAACATTATACAAACCATTACCTCTCTTCTCTTCCAGATCTTACAAGATCCTCTGGGGAAGAAAAGGCAGAAAAGATCATCAGGGCTCTGGGGGAGTCGGTCACTTTCCAGCTGAAGGTCTCCGAACCATTTACAATCGTTATGTGGATGAGAACCAAAGGAAATGGTGTTCCCAGTGTTGTTGCCCTTTTGAAGCCAGGCGAGAACTGTGAAACCACCATAATTCTTCCAGACTTCGAAGGACAGCTGAATGTCTCCAGAGACTGCAAAAGGCTACAAGTCAAAAACCTGAATCAAGATGATTCTGGCGCATACCAAGCCCAAATACAGATACAGAAGGGAGAACCATTAAATCTTTTGACCTTCACGTGTACAGTGAGTGCTTCAACAATGTTATGCCTGAGTCTCTCTTGTGCTTGCTTTTTCCTCCCTAGGGCATCCGATTTTTTAACAAAATCTACCAAATGCCATTGTTTTGCCTCTATCCCTACCTCTACTCCTTTCTTTGTTTCACTCCTGGTTTTCAAGGATGAGATTTCTGGCCCTGGGTCAGGCATGGCAGCAAACTTCTTTTGCATCCCTTCCTGTAGGAGCTGAATCTGAGAAGGAGGTCCTTATATCTTAGTAGCCATCTTCTGTGTGTGTTGGTCTGCATTGCTTTTCTTTCCACACCGTTTTGCATTCTTTCTGTTGCAGAACGTTTGTCAGAGGCTGACCTCAGCATCCTGTGTAAAGGGACTGGGGATGGCACTTGGTGGGTGAGCTGCTCTGCAGAGCCCTGGGAAGATGGCATGAAATTTGGCATGGCCTTGAGCAACCAGAGCGAAGATCTTGGGAGAACCTTTGCTATCCGAAAAAACTTAGAAGAGAGCAACGTGAACGTCACCTGCACAGCGGAGAACCCTGTGAGCAATGCATCCAGGATGGCATCCTTGAAGGAAATCTGTGATGGTGAGTTTTCCTCTCCTTTAAAAAGGAAAAGCCTAGGGAGGGAAAACTCTTTAATTTTCTTCTATGCAGAGTTAACTGTCACACCTTTGTGTTCTGTCCATGATGGTCTGTGGAACAGAAATAATGAATAAGTCTACCATCAAATTCTATAAGCCTACAATAATAAAAACACTGCCCTTGGTGGAAATTAGAGAAATTAAACATTACCATAACATGGATCTTCTGTTTTTAGAGGGGGAGTAAAGAATGACTGCTACAAACCACCAGATACCTCCTTCTGAATTTGGGGGTATAATCCAATGGCAACCCAAACACAATCCTGGGGTTTCACGTTATTGCAAATGAGTGTATCTCACGCAATTTCGGGCAATAGGAAGTCATTCCCAATGCAATCATGGGATTTCATGTAATTGTGTATTAGAGTATCTCACACAATTTCGGGCAATGGGGGGTCATTTTCTGGCAATGGGAAGTCATTCTGAGCGCATTCCAAACGCAATCATATTTCACATAAATTGGCTAAACTAGCGAATTCACGTAATTGTGAATTGGCTCCATTCGCAATTGAGAGAAATACCTTCCGTGTTATAAACTCCTTTGAGAGATCACTAAGCATTTCCCATGTGGGCAATGTTGAGGACTAGAATATTGTCCTCCCCTGAGATCTTCTAGGGAGGAGAGGATCTTCTGAATCCTCTTGCAAAAGCAGAAAAGAAGAGATGCCCAGAACTGCTGAAGTAATCTGCATGGCTGTGAGCAAGAATTCGCTGTGCCCACAGATTTATCAGAAAAAGAAAGGAATCGTAGGACTGAACTTTTTATTTCTGTCTCCCTCCCGCCCCAATCCATTCTCTAGAGCAGCCTTTCAAGACTCAGACTGACTATCCAGAGACAAAAGAGTTCATCCCAAGTGAGTGTTACCTCCCCACATTCCCCCTTCTTTCCTTTCTGCACCCCCTTCATTGAAATCCTTGCCTTTTTTCCAGAGCTTTGGAAAGTATGGTTGACTACTGCTCCCAAAATCCAGCCTGATCCCCGTGGACCCCTCAGTTCCCAACCTTGCTTTGGGCAGCGGACTTTGTCAAGGGGGCCGATGGTGAGCAGTGCTGTGGCCTCTGGGTATGACCCCTGGGTGAACAAGAAAGGAAGGCAATGGCATTTCTCACTCACCCAGCAGCCATACCAGTCTCACCATGGGTCCAGCCCATCTCTGGGGTCTCACTTGGTGCAGTCTGGAATCCCACAGCCCCTAATGACACTCCTGCTCCCTTGGAAGAGCCATCCTTACTCTTCACGTTGACATGTCTTCTTCCTTTTCTCCTTCTGCAGAGTATCATGACCCATGGGCTCTCATCACTGCCCTGGCACTGATTCTTGCAAAAGTCTTCATTAGTGGCTGCGTTTTTGCCAGGTGGCCCTGTTGTTCTTTGGGAAGAAGGGAAGGCTATCGAAAAGGGACAAGACCACGCCACACCACCTGAGCCTCCTCTTCCCAGGCCCCAGCTGAGGTTACTTTCCACTGGCCCTCAGCAAGCACTTTTAGCTCTGGATGCGGCAGAGGCGCCTTCCCAGACCTGCTGCATCTTTGCCAAAGGGGAATATTGGCCCCTAACAATGCTGTCCTGCATCCCTCTCCTGTTCTCTCTCCTTAAGTCCCACCAGCTGCAGACTCTGCACCTTCTACAGATTAGATTGCAGCCTCTCAACTCACTAACAAACTGGCATTGCACAACTGATGCGTAACACCCTAAAATACAGGCAAGGAGTCATCTTCCCAACAACGAAAGTGAAAAGGAGGTAGGACTGCCATTAATGAATACACCAAGTGTGTTTATTTTTGAAACACAGCACTGAATTTGTAGGATTAAGGTGCCAGTTGTCTAAATGCATTATAAGCGTGTAAGAAATCTAGGCTGCCACCCTACTAGTGAAAAATACATGTGTAATTTACAGTATGTTATGCATAAAGGGCAAATAATTCCCCATATGTAGCCAATATTTTTTTTCTGAGAGCAGCAGAATACATTGAACATTGTATGTTAATGCACTGCACATTGCCATTGTGCATTGCACATTCCACTTTGGATGCTGTGCATTGAGACTGTGTGTTGCACATTACAGTCCTTGCCATGCATTGCACAGTGTTGCATACGCATAGGGGTTGTTGGGTCCTGGTGCATATGCCATGCTGAAGGGTTGATGGGTTGCAGCCCTCACATTCCTCATTTTCCCAACTGCACATTCTCCATTTTCCAGCTGCACTGTTTTTTCCCCTCCATTTTTTCATCCAACTGCACATTAAAAAAATAATCATAATAACAACCCTAATGCTGGTGCGCAAGAGGTCCTTTTCCAATGAAAATGGCTTGTTTAAGAGAAGGGTCTGGCTAGGGGTCTGGAGAGGAGTTACCAGCAGTCTTCACTGTCCCACCATTTTGTTATAGAAAGCATTGGAGTCTAAAACTTTGATGGAGGCTCCTTTGGAAATCTTTTGCCCTCTTGAGACAGAGAGGCAGCCATGTCCTTAGCGAGAGAAAGCTGTCCTCTTACAGCAGAGGACAGGAGGTAATATGAGAAGGACTTCCAAGAAGCAATGTTGACCATCCACCACCATCTTGGTGGCTTCTCTTCTCCACCATGGCCTCGTCTTCAGGGTCTGAGCGGTCCTTCTCCAAAAATGGGGTCCGTCTCTTCAGTCCGTGACCAACCACTGGCCCGAAGCGGTCCAGATGGAGCTTTGCTGAACCACTCCATGAAGACCGTCAGGGACATCAGGCACCAGAAGAAGAAATTGACCCAGGCAGCCGCCTGGAGACAGAAAGGGAAGGAAGTTGGTGAAGACACAAGGAAGTAGAACTTAGCAACTTGGCTTAAATTCCCAGAATCCCCCAGCAGAAAATGCACACATGCAAATCCAAGACTCTTGGGGGGATTAAGATCCAGCCACTAGAGCGCCAACGTCGAGGAAACCGCCACGTACCTCTGCCGTGTAGAGGTTGTCGTAAAATCTTTCGGCGTGGTAAGGAGAGACCCAGGGCTGGTGCTGAGCTTCTTGACAGCTACACAGGAATGGGAAAAGGGGGAAAGATTAAGCTATTAGCCACCGAAACCCCAAATACGAGGAAAATGGGGAAAGAAGGAAGATCAGGGCAAAGGCAGAACATATATATATAAACCAATTGCATGGATGGATTTCTCCCCAGTAGCTTGATTTCCTAAAGGACAAATTTCTCGAAATATTTGACAAGGTAGGTTCGGGGCGACCCCAAACTGGTCATCATTCAGCTCAGTGGTTCCCAGCCTTTGAACCTCAAGAGGTTTTGGACTTCAGTTCCTAAAATCCCTGACCATTGAGGCTTCTGGATTGACATCCAAAAAACTTGGAAGACCTGCCCAACCTTTGGCTCTCCAGATGTTTTGGACTTCACTTCCCAAAATCCCTGACCATTGGCGAAGTGAGCTAAGGCTTCTGATATTTGAAGCCCCAAACTTTGGAGCATCAGAGTTTGGGAACCATGGAGCTGACACAGAATAGTGGCCAATAATAATGAGGAGGAGGAGATGGTGGTGATATCCCCAACAACTTGATTTGCCATCTCTGAATTGGGATCTGAACTTGCCTGATTGCGGCTACGGCTTCCTGGATGGAAGCGCAGAAGGCGTCCATGCCGACCCGGAGGATGCAAGCCGAGACCATCAAGAAGAAGAGGACGACGGCCGAGACGGCCAAGGAGCCTTTGACCCACGCGCCGTCCCTGCAAGGGGGAGAGAAGACGGACACCGTCATGGAGGATCAAGCCAGCAAACCCACCGAAAGGCCTCTCCCGGCGTCTCTACTCACGGCGGCTGCCCATCGCTAAAGCAGGAGCGGTAGATGCCCCGGAGCAGGACCACAAAGGATAAGATGGCGGTCAGGATGGAGACGGTCGAGACGAAGTTGCAGAGGGAGGCTGGGCTGGTGGCGCTTAAGCTGAGGGTCCCGTTATTGAGCACCGAGCCATAGAGGATGCACCGGCCCCCAAACTCACCCTGGAAGAGAAAAGAAAGGGAGACATTTTGTTTTATTTTATTTTAAGGATTTATATCCTGCCTTTCTCCCACAATGGGAAAAGAGACACACACACCCCCGGGCCATCCAGTCCAATTCCTTTTGGCTGTGCCGAAACAGGGTGCGTCGCACATTGCAAGAAATAAAGCAGTTTTGACGCCACTTTTAACTGCCAAAAAAAGCTACCAAAACACACGCACTCATGACCCAGGCAAGGTCTGTGGGGCAGTGCGCACTGGAGCACATGATGCATAGAGGCTGCCTTGGGGCAAAAGCGTTTTTTTTTTTTTTCCAAACGTTTCAGTGCATGGCTCCCAGAAGGAGAAGGAAAGGCCGGCCGCTGGAGCCCAGCCAAAAAAGCTTTCCTTGGGAATGCTCAGCTGATGAGCATTATGTGCCTCGGACTCACATGACGTGGCGGAAACTGAAAAGAAGAAACAAAAACCCAGCAGTGATACCTTTAGGAAAAAGAGGAAAGTGAGGAGCGGAGAGGCCAAGCTGGGCTTTGCCATACCAGTCTTTGCATATCCAAACCAGAGCTTTGGAAAAGGTCGTCTTTTGGGACTACAAATCCCAGAATTCTGGATCTATTCTGCACACTTTGCAACATGCCCAAAAGTTCCCTTCTTGAATAAAGGAATAGGGTTGCTCCAAATAGCTCTGGGCACTTTGCACAGGCTCAGAGGCACCCAAGAGCACATCATTCAGAGCTCTAAAAATCACATCCTCAATATATACTCTGCACATGCTCAGGAACACCTTTTTTCCCCCAGCTCCTGCACTGCAAAGCTTAAGCTCTGCTTCCAGGAAGCTGCTCCTTAGTAAAAGGCATCCAATAGGTACTTTGCACATGCCCAGGGGAAGGGAATCAACTAGGAGGGTATTAGGAGAAAGGTATTAGCGGGTAGTTCATCCCTCCACTCTTTGCACATGCTCAGGGGATCATGCATTCCAGGGCTTAAGAAAACCACCTCCCAAGCAGAACGAAAACCCTGGGCATTCTGTACATGCCCAGGAGCACCTTTTCTAAGGAGTAAGCAGCCTTGGAGAAAAGCTGGCACCCGAGCAACATCATATATACTCAGAGGCCATGGGCTCAAAGGAAAAGGCAGCACTCTGCATATGCTCAGAGGTTGCTGTCCCAAAGAAGCAAAGCAAAGCCCTGAGTACCCTGCACTCAAAGTAGGAGCGGAAAGCTCTGGCACTTTGCATGTGTTCAGAGGCTGCTGCTGCTTAAAAGGAGGAGCCTTGGAAGCTCTGTATATGCTCAGAGTTTGCTGTCCCAAAGAAGCAAAGGAAAGCCCTGGCACTCTGCGTGTGCTCAGAAGCTGCTGCTGCTGCTGCTTAAAAGGAAGAAGGGGGAGCCTTGGAAGCTCTGCAGAAGATGCTCTGCTGCCCCAAAGAAGCAAAGGAAAGCCCTAAGCTCTCTCCAATGTTTTCAGAGTCTGCAGGCTCAAAAGGAAGAGGGGGAAACCCTGAGTGCTCTCTGCAGATGGTCTCAGAGGAAAGCCCTAGCACTCTGCCCATGCTCAGAGGCCCCTCCACCACCCTGCAGAGGGTTCCCTACCTGGGTGACAGCCAGGGCCGAGGCGCAGATGACCCCGCAGAGGAAGGAGGCGGCGTGGAGGGCCAGCCCCACCAGCTCCAGCCCAGAAGACCCAGCCATGGCCAACGCTCAGCCCTGGCCTGAGTCCCGCCTCAGAGCCGCATGAGGGCGCCTTGAGGCAGCCTCTGCGCCTCCCACTCCAATGGGGCTGCCTCCTGCCAAAGCCAGGGATAGATATATATTTTTTCCTGGCTTTGCAAACCGTACATACTCGACTATAAGTCGACCTCATATACAAGTCGAGGGCAAGTTTTGGGGCCACAATTATGGATTTCGCTATGACCCACGGAGAAGTCGAGAGTTTAAACTTAGGGACATATAACAAAGGATCTAAAGGATGAAGCAAAGCAATACAATGTCAGAGAAAGTACAAAAGTCCAGCAAACACAGCTTTTTGGACTCACTCTTAGAGCTGGATTTATAAGAGAGAAAAGGCTATACTCTTGCCTTTCGCAAGGCAACGGTTCCTTCTTTTAAGTAAGAGCTAAGATACAATACTTGCATTGACCTCTGGATAAGTCGACTTAGGTTTTTGGGGTCAATTTTTGGACCTAAATTTCTAGACGTATACATGAGTATATACAGTATACACACAAACACACATTTATCCCTGGCTTTGCTTATATCTGATGGTGCCTTTAGGGTATCTGCGCCTTCAAGTCCACCTGTTGACTTATGGCAAACCCATGAATTTTTTGCCGGCTTTTCTTAAACAACGGTTAAACCACTTAACCGATATAGAAGAAGAAGCATCACAGGAACTGGCCACTATTATCTTACTTTTTCCCCAAAATAACTTAGTATCACTTATTGCTGCTTGTTATTAAAAGAGTTGGACAGTTGCCTTTTAGTTCCTCTTTATTTAAATAAAACTTGGAAATACAAAAGCGGCTCCCAGTCCACCCCATCAATAAAGGAAGCCTTTGGAATAACAAATAAACACTGTTCCTTACTCCAAAAAACCACCAAAGCAAACCCCCAAACATCCCAAAATGTAACATTATCCATTTTTAAAAACAGCATTCTTGTGTTGTCGTTTCCCGCAAAGCACTTAAGTGTAGATTGAGTGTTACTTCCCAAGTTCAGAGACAATCTTCAAGCGTGATTTATCAATCTGGAGCAGTTTTGTCCTCTGTGGCAATTGGTAGCCCCCTGGGCCAGTGAAAAATCCCATCCCACATACCTCCCCACTTTGTCCTGTGTTCGAATCCTGGTGCCGATGGTGCTCAGCATCTGCGCAGTGTCCATTTAGTGGTCAAATTCTTCTCTAGGAACATCCCACTATGGGGGATGCTCATTACAATGCTTGCAAGAACCAGATTACCTGCAAACTGCCTCAAACTAAGAGCTTCAGAAAGTGGCTTTTTAAAGGCTACCAGTCCCAGAATCCCTTGTGCTACACTGGTTTGGGGGATTCTGGGAACATTTCCCCCCTAAAAAAGTTAAGAGTCATCAACCATTAGGAAAGTTCAGGGCAAAACTTCCATAGGTGTAACTCAGTCATCTCTCTGGTCTCCTTTCCCTGTAAATCTCTGGGACTTCCCAGGGGTCCTCCAGAAGTCCTATGTGGCAAATTGTGGGTCTTGCACCAGACCCCTGGGTGGCACTTCTGTGGCCCCCAAAGACCCCCAACCAGTTCAACAGAGATGGAAAAGGTCCTAATAATCCTAATCTAGAAGGAAATGTGAGCTGAGACAGCAAGGGACCCAAATCCTCCAGGTTAAAACTACAGATCACTGCAAGATGGCCACCGCTTTCATCCTCCAAAAAGGAACAAGAGTGGGGCAGATTCTCACAGCTGGGACAATGGTGGAGACTATCTTCCATGTCGGTGGGGCGGACCCACTCCTGGTTTTCTCCTGAACTTCAGGGAGCTATTCAAAATGTCAGCACTGAACAACCTGTTATCCAAAACAGCTCCGGCGTAACCGCAGTCAGTTCACACCCAAAGCTCAGGCAAACCTAAACCCCTGAAGAGCGAGTCCGGATTGGAACCCGGAAGAGATTCCCTGACTCAGTTGACGCTACTCAAGTGAGGTGTAGACATACACATGCACAGAGTCCGCCTCCCTTCAGAGCGGCAAATAGAGCGAATACTCGGAGTGTGCCCACTTCTTGACTGGCTTGGCGGTGCGGCCGATCATGGGCAGCTTCTGGGCGTAGCGGGAGACGGGGCTGGGCCCGTGGTGCTGAAGGAAACAGGTCTGGAAGAGGCGGCCCTGGCATCGCCTCTCGACTTGCCGCCCAGCAATGACGAAACTGAAACGTGGTGCCCCTTGGGGGCTGAAGCGGCACTTCTGGAAGACGTCCCGGATGCCCGGCCGGTGTCCCTGTTGGCGGGAGGCGCTGCGAGAGCGGGCAAGGCTGGCCGAGCGGTGCAAAGATGGCCGCCCGCCCGAGAACTCGGCCCGGGGACTCTCCTCGTCTCGAGGGCTCACGGTGGCATTGGCGGTCAGCTGGGGCATCTTGCGCACCACATCCCCCGTCCCGAAAGCCGTTGGCTCTTTCTTAGCATCGGGCACTTTGGGAGCGCTGGCTGGCAGGGGTTCTGGTGGGCACAGCCCCGATCCTGTCCCAAAACGGGTGGCCAAGCTGTCGCCGAAGAAGAAGTAGAGCTCCTGGTAGATCTCGTTCAGGGAGATTTCGGGCGGGTTGGCAGAGATGCCCATGCCCGCCTGCGGCCCACCGCCACTGCCCAGCTGCAGGAGGTGACTGGCAATGCCAAAACCAAACTCAACTTGGGGGTCCTGGAGGGGGCTGAGCCAAGGGCTGCCCTCCTGGGTGCGCCCATCTCCGTTGGTACCCTCTGCTTGGGTTGGCACTAAAATGGACTGAGCCTTCATCTTCAGGAGTCGCTCCACTGCCACCTGGAACAGCAGAAAGGGAACAGGGGCTTTGTTGTCTTTAGCCAGCAGAGATTGGGAAGTTACTTTTTAAAAATGGCAATTCAAACCCATTACCCATTAAGAGGGTTTAAATATTATTTCCCCCCACCATTGTTTATGGCAACAGCGGAGACAGCATAACAGAATATTAGCAATGGAAGGGATACCAAAGGTCATGCAGTCCAACCCTATTCTGCCATGCAGGAATACACAACCCAACTCCTGAAAGAAAGATGCCCAGCCAGTCTCTGTTTGGAGACCTCCAGAGTCCACCACCAGCTGAGGCAGAACCTATTCTACCGTCAAACATCTCTAACAGTCAAGAGGATCTTCCTAATGTTAAGTGGAATTTATTTCCTTCATTAAATCTATTTACTTTACTTATATGCTGCCTTTCTCCCATTGGTTTGAATCCATTGGTTTGTGTTCCAGTCTCTGGAGCGGCAGGAAAAACAAAACACTGGTTTCCTCTTCTCCAAAACTTTCCATCAGACATTTAAAGATGGTTCTATCATGTCCCCTCTCTGTCTTTTCTTCTCCACGCTAAATCTACCCAGCTCCCTCAGTCATTTCTCACATCAAATCCCTCCGTCCATTCCAGAGGTTAAAATTTCTCCCAGGAAGACTCACCAAAATGGCCCCGTACACCTTGTGGCCATCAGCTTTCACCTGAGCGTTGGACACGGAGTAGTCGTCTAGTACGGCCTGGAGGTTCGACCAGTAAGTGGAGAGGTGAGGATAGAGGACCCGTTCCACCGCCTGAAAGGGAGAGATGGAGAAGCAGAGGGACCGGTCAGTCATCTTCTGGCCCGGCAAGATGGCCAAGGGGACCACCAGTCTCAAGGAGCAACTCACCTTCCATCCCAAGGCATGGAGCCCCACCACGGCCCCATAGTGGGAACAGAGCGGCCGGACGGGGTCAGCCAGCACCTTCTGGAGTGACAGCAGGATGTGGTGGTAGAGTCCGCTCACCAGGTCACCGTGAGTCCTAGGAACACAAACCACTACTATTATTTATCATATGGATCTCAGTTCACAATGGAAGAAAAAGATAGAAAGGTGCTTGAGCCAAGGAGGTTGCAATCCAGTTCACAACAGCAAAGGACTCTCTTTAAATAATTAAAGAGGAGTATAAGAACAGCCATGTTGGATCAGACTAAAGCCCAATCTGGCATTCTTGTTCAAACCAGTGCGCAACCAGTGGTCCCAGTCTGGGTTGCTGGCCAGGACTACCCACAGAGTCAAAACCTGAGATTGAGAGATGACCTCTTCCAATATCTTTAAGCAGGAAGCCTTAAGCGTCAACCACAGCTGTATGGCGCATGCCATTCAAATAACAATAAGCCCAAATGTACGTAATGAGGAAAATCTATGTAAAACAAACAAACAAACAGCTTCATTTATATACCGCTTCATACCCTTAAGGAGTGTCTAAGCGGTTTACAATTGTAAGCTATTTGCCCCCCAACAATCTGGGTACTCATTTTAGCGACCTTGGAAGGATGCAAGCCTGAGTCGAGCTTCAGCCCTTTGCTGGTCTTGAACTCGCCACCTTATGGTTTTGAGTGAGTGGCTGCAGTACAGGCGTTTAACCACTGCGCCACCAGGGCTGCTCATACTTTCTAAGAAAGCCAGTGGTTTGAGCACTGGACTCTGACTCTGGAAACCAGGGTTCAAGTCTCTGCTTGGCCATGGAAATCTACGTGGTGAGCCTGGGCAAGCTGCACTCTCTCAGCCTCAGAAGGAGGCAACGATGGAAAACACCTTCTGAACATACCTTGCCAGCAAAACCCTGTGATAAGTTCACCTTGGGCACTCTTACCCTGAGATTCCCTCAGGGCTGGAGAAGTCAGTCCAGGCAAGAAATAGGATGGACCAGGTAAAAGAGGAGCAAAGTAAACTCCCTTTTCTACACGTTCTGACTAGTAAAACAGGGGTACAGGTTTAAGACGGAGGGTACGGACCAGAAGATGTGTCCCAGGAGCATGGCTGCGTAGTCCCGCAGGGTCCAGTGGTCGTTGAGGGGGTTGATGGAGGCGGCCAGGGGCTCCAGCACGCAGTACATGACGCTGGCAATGAGGCTCTTGACGTAGGAGCCCAGGTACAAGTAGGGGTTCTGGATCAGGCTCTTGGCCACGTGCAGAAGGCGGTTCAGCTGCTCCAAGTCGTGGCTCACGGATTTGACCTGCCAAAAAGCCCCAAAAGGAAAACGTCACCTCAGATGGAGGGTAGAGCAGTCTTCCCTAAGCTGGGAGGCTGGAGAGGAGTCTTCCCTAACTTGGGAACCTATACCATCTTATCCTCCCCGCCTGCAGGGACTACAAATCCCATCGCCCACTACATCCCAAAGGCACCAAGTCGCTTTAAGGGCAGGTGGCATGTAGGCCTTCCCGCAAGGCCATTTTTCAGGCTTCCACGGTCTCTTCACTACCCTTTTGCCCCATTTTGGGGGCATTAAAAAAAGAACGAACACTAAAATTGTCCCCCGTGCTTCCCTAGAAAACATAAGGATCAGATCTATTTCAAATTTTACAAAATTTAAATCCAATGGACGGAAAATTTAGGAACACTTGCCCGATTTGAAAGAGCGATGCAGCCACCTAATTTACAACGGGGCTTCTATTTAGATATTTGGCCTGCTTTTGTTGAAATGTACGAGTAATGAGTTCTCTCCCTTTCTTTTTAAAAACCTCCCTGTTCCAAAGTTATGGGGAAAAGGGCTGGAAAAGAACCAAGAACTGAGTCTTTGAGGGGAAAAGAAAAGGTGTCCAGGCCCTTCAAATTCAACGTACCCCACTCACGACGTAAACAAAGTAGGGCAGGAGGGCAGCGATCTTTGGGTTGGTTTGCAAGTCCTGAAGGGCAACCTGAGGAAATGAACAGGAAAGTCACCGCTGGAGGACAGAGAGAGGAAAGCCAGGCTGCATTTTGCCACTCGGGGCAAAGACCCAGGTCCTACCATTGGTATGATTTTTCTCAGAGTCCTGCTAAGCTCAGTGCACCGAATTGCTTCCTTTCTCCAAAACCTGGCAATATAATTTCTCCTCTCAAATGCTGGCACCCCCCTCCCTTTGTCTCTCTCATTTTACTCACCTTCATCAGCTGCGGATCGTCTCCCAAAACTGCCCGGGTGACATGCTGGTAATACTTCAACAGGTCATCCGTCAAAGCAGAGACAGCGCTGGGCACTGGGAAGGGACAAGCATGTATTGTCATTTCTTTGGTGTCTATGGTTTTATTTTATCCATGGACTCAACCATCCACAGCTTGAACATAATTAAAAAAAAATTATATAAATTCCAAAAGCAGAACCTAGAAACCTGGCTTCTGAAATGCCTTGGGAGCCAGTATTTCGTCATCAAATTAGGGTTAAGTACAGACAGATGAAGGAGCAGCCTGCCTTTGAGGAATCAAGATTAAACATTATCATTATCACCATCAATTAATAGAGGGCTATCAATCAAAAACCTGCCCTACCGCCTGTTCTACCTCGCAGGGCTTAGCATCAACTACGCGAACGAAGAGAACGGTTCTTACCAGACCCTTGTGGCTCCAGGTTGCCTTTCCCATCCAGGTATGAGACATGAACTAAGGAGAAGGAGACATACTTAGTGGCTGAGCAGTCTGGTTCATTTACTGCCTTATTTTAGGAGCACAGACCCTCCAACCTGAGCTTTGAGGTCCCTCATCCCTGTCCCAGAAGCGGGAGCAGAACCCCACGGAAAGGCACCGGGAGCCTTTTCGGTTGTGGCACCCCAAACATTGAACATCCTCCGATGCCCCAGCTTTGCCCGCAAGTGGGTTTCTTCTCTCAATGGGGCCACCAGTTCCCAGTTGCATGGCTTACCTCTCACGGCGGTCTCCGCGCAGCCCTTGGGGATGTTGGTGGCCAAGGCCAGCTCCACCAAGTTGACCTCGCGGTCCTCCTGGAAGTACAGCTCCCCTTCCTTGAGGGTTCGGAAAGGGAGGGCGTCTTGAGAGCCGTAGCCGCACACGGTCTGGGAGGACGGAAAACGCACCGCCGGTCAGCGCTGTGCGTCGACAGCCACCATTTATGAAGCCAGAGGCCTCTGTGCAGGGTTTGCCATCAAAGAACAAAGTCTATTCCCTCCGATTCGATTACTCACTTGCCTCGTTCTAACTTCTCTCCGTCTCGGTCAACTCACCTCCACGTTGCTCCAACGCAAAGCTCGGTTGAAGTCTTCCACCGTCAGTTTGCGTCGCTTGGTGTGTTTCATGAACTGGGAACTGTTCTGAAAGAATAGAAAGGAACGAAACATCACACACAGAGACACAAATCTCCCGTATGCAGAAAGACACCCAGGGAAGCAAGAACTGAGTTTAGGAGGAGAGGACCGTAGGAGTTTGAAATTTCTAGGAAAATGGAGTATAGTTAAGTCTCACATTCGCCTTGTTTGTTCTGAATTGTTGTCAAGCGACCCTATGAAAGAGACCTCTATAGGTCAGGTCTTGGAAAGGTAAGGCAGATGTGGATTTTCTGCGTCTATCCGACTTTATATCTCTGGCGAAGAATGAAGCAGCATCAGGTGTCCGCATGACGGACGGAAATGAGGATCAGACCGTGGAAGAGGGTTTCCGATACAACCCCCTCGGCCTCCATTTTGGGTTTTTAAGGATAAGGGATGGCAATGGCAAACTTGCCAAGAAAACCCTTGCGGTTGCCATAAGTCGGAAACGACTCGAAGGCACACAACAACAACAAAGCCAGTGAATGGAGTGATTTTGTCGAAGCGGAGGCCTCCCTGACCTGGGTGGCTTCGCGGAGGCGGTAGCAGACGTCTTCGGCCAGCAGCGCGGCCACTTCGTCGGTCAGCTCCACGCCGGCGCTCTCGGCCATCAGGCGCACCGACTCCCGCGGGATCTCCACAAAGCGGCGCTCCTCCCGCTCTGACATGGCGGCGGCAGCGGAGCTGGGATCGGAAGGGCAAAACCTCCCGGCTGTCAAGAGGCACAAAAAAGCAAGAGCTTATGATGAAGGTCTGGTTCAAGATTGGGACGAAGGCAATGGTTTGCTTATGGGAAGTCAAGGCTGGACTCTTACGGAGAAGCAAAGGGTTTCCGCTCCCTTTTCACCACAACCAGCAAAGCATCCCACTTAATTTTGGCAACACAACAACAACAACAACAACAAGGAACACCCCACAGCAATAATTTCCCAAATATCTGGTCCCTGCCAGGACTGGAACGGGAGAATTGATTTGCTTTTTGGACTGCAACGCCCAGAATCCCCAAGGCTGGCTGGCTGGCAGGGGGATAATGGAAGTTATAGTCCCCCCAATTTAATATATATATATATATATATACACATACACACCATGTTTCCCCGAAAATCAGACAGTGTCTTATATTATTTTTTTGCTCCCAAAGATGCACTAGGGGTCTTATTTTCAGAGGATGCCTTATTTTTTTCCATGAAGAAGAATTCACATTTATTGTTGAACAATTTTTAAAAACCTTTATTATATACTGCAAATATATTTATATATAAAAAATTGGCTCGGTCTTACTTTCGGGGGAGGCCTTATATTTAGCAATTCAGCAAAACCTCTACTAGGTCTTATTTTTGGGGGATGTCTTATTTTTGGGGAAACAGGTATATATATATATATATATATAATATTTGCTGCTTAGATAAATATATAATATTATTATAGGTAGGTAGATATAATATACATTATGTTATATATACTATTTTAGATAGATAGATAGATATAATATACATTATGTTACATATACTATTTAAGATAGATAAATAGATAGATATATATTTCTCCCTAAAACTTGAGCAACCTTAAATGGGGGGAAGAGTTCCTGGAAAAAGGAAATAAAGCATTGCATGGAAAGAAGGAAGGAAAAGAAAGAAGGAAAGGATAGAGAAACAGCAGAGGAAGAGACTGTGATTAATATTAATATTAATAACAATAATAAATTATTTTTAGAAATATTATTATATTATAATATAATATTACTATATTATTAGAAATATTAATAATAATATTATATTACTATATTATTAGAAATATTAATAATAATATAATATAATATTACTATATTATTAGAAATATTAATAATAATAATATATTATATTACTATATTATTAGAAATATTATTATATTATAATGAATAATATTATATTATATTACTATATTATTAGAAATATTATTACAATATATACCATAATATAATTATATTACTAGAAATATTATTATTATTATTATTATTATTATTATTATTATTAGAAATAAAGGGAGAAGGCACTTACTTGACCCTCAGCTCTTCTTCCTTTGGAGACTCTTTCCTTTTCTGGCTCCAAAAAGCCTTGCTTTCCAAACGGAGGCGGGACTTTGGGGCTCCTCTGGGCTCCCATTGGTCCCTGAGTGACAGCCCTCTCTCCGCCACGTGACCACAGAGCCTACACCAGAACATAGAAACCCGCTTTGAAAGCCTAGAGCGTCCTTTTTAAAAGGGTTAGCCATAGAGACGCGCCGTCTAAGCCTAGAGAGTCCCCTTCTGTTTAGGAAACAGCCATAGAGACGCGGTGTCTAAGCCTAGAGCGTCCGCTTCCGTTTAGGGCTAGCCATAGAGACGCGGTTGTCTAAGCCTAGAGCGTCCCCCTCATTAATTTTTATTGAATTTGGGGCGTTTCAAAAAGCCGAGCCTTGAAAAAGAGGAAACGTATATGACCCGGAAGTAGAAGCTCGGCGAGGCGGGAGCGACGGTTATTGAGGCGGCGGCGAAAGCAGGTTAGTCTCAGGGTTTGGGCCTAGTAGGCCTCAGGCGGCTCCCAGTATCAACCAGTATCTCCCAGTATCCCCAGTGGGCCAGGGGGGGCTCTAAACTGGGGGCACGTGGCCTCCCGCCCACAGAATGAATTGACATTAAAAGATTATTTTTCTTAATTAAAAGGTTAATTAATTAGAATTAAATAAAACTTATATGTATTAATTATATATAATTTATTTAATTTTAATTAAATGTGCGTATATATATATATATTAAAATATGTTTATTTTAATTTAATTTATTAAATTTTATTTATTTTTATTTTAAAAATTATTTAATTTTAATTAAATGTATATATGTATATATATATATTAAAATATGTATATATATTAAATATATATATTTAAATATATACATTTGTATATTTATATATATATATAGTACTACAATAAATTAATTAAATTTATTAATGTAATAAATTTTAATTAAAATTACATTTTAATTAAATTAATACATTTTAATTAATTAAAATTAAATTATAATTAAATTAATGCATTTTAATCAATTAAGTTTTAATTAAATTAATAAATTTTATAAATTGGAATCAAACTATAAATTATAATTAACCTCCTGCTTATCTGTTAGATATGGAAGATAAGGGTGAACTCCTGAAAAATTTTTGTTGTTGTCGTTTTCATAACGCCTTATTTATTGGGCGTTTTTTTTTTGTGTGGTTTTTGTTGTTGTTCTTATTTATGTACTTTTATCTATGTAATTGTATCTCTAATAAAAATATATTTAAAAAAAATAAATTTTAATTAAAATTAAATTTTAATTAAATTAATAATATTAATTAAGTAAAATTAAATTTTAATTAGTTAAAGTTAAATTTTAATGAAATTAATAATTTTAATTAAGTAAAATTTATTAATTTAATTAAAATTTATTAATTTAATTAAAATTTAATAATTTAATTAAGTAAAATTTATTAAACCTGAGGAAATGGACTGAAGCCTAGAAAAGCTGCTGCCGACTTCCTTTTCTTTCAGTGAGTCTCAAAGGTGCTCCAAGATCTCTATTATTATTATTAATAATTATTATTATTATTAATAATAATAATTAATAATAATAATAATAATAATAATAATATTGCATCTAAGTGCATCTGAGGAAGTAGACTGAAGCCCCCGAAAGTCAACTTCTTTCTTTTTTCACTTAGTCTTAAAGGTGCTCTACATACATTTGGACTTTACGTTACATAAATGCATCTGAGGAAGTAGGCTGAAGCCTTGGAAAGTGTCTGCTGCCAACTTCTTTTCTTTCAGTGAGTCTCAAAGAAGACCTCTCTACCTACTGATCCTACAGACTAACAGGGCTATATCTTTCATTGGAGAATACAGAAGACCCGAGTGTTTGGGGTCCAGTCGGTATCCCGCCTTCTGTTTCGCACCTGACTCCTCTCCCGATTTCCTTTTCAGCCAGAATGACCACCAGCCAGAAGCACCGGGACTTCGTGGCCGAGCCCATGGGGGAGAAGCCCGTCGGCGCTCTGGCCGGCATCGGAGACGTCCTTGGCAAGAAGCTGGCGGACCAAGGCTTCGACAAGGTACCTCGGAAATAGCAACGGATAGGAGAAGGAAAGCCAAGGGGCGATGGCTTTGTGTGATACGACAGCACTGTTAAATATGATACGAAATGATAGCCCTTTTTCAATATTTGAAGGGATGTCACATTGAGGAGGGAGCAAGCTTGTTTCCTGCTGCTCCAGAGAACAGGACTCAGAACAATGGATGCAAACTGCAGGAAAAGAGATTCCACCTCAACATTAGGAAGAACTTCCTGACAGTAAGAGCTGCTCAGTGGTGGAATATACTCCCTCGGAGACTGTGGTGGAGTCTCCTTCTTTGGAGGTCTTTAAGCAGAGGCTGGATGGCCCTCTGTATGCTTTGATGGAGAGTTCCTGCATGGCAGATTTGGGTTGGACTGGATGGCCCTTGGGGTCTCTTCTAACTCTATGATTCTATGATTCTATAATAATAATGTTTTATTTCTATGGAGTCTCCGTCCTTGGAGGTCTTTAAGCAGAGGCTGGATAAGGGCCATCTGTCAATGGGGATGCTTAGATGGAGAGTTCCTGCATGGCAGAATGGGGTTGGACTGGATGGCCCTCCTTGAGGTCTCTTCCAACGCTATGATTCTATAATAATAATAATAATAATGTTTTATTTCTACGTCCCACCTCTCCATTGATCGAGGCGGGATTACAGCAACTTTGACAGGTCCCGATAGACACTTTCCCTTGAAACCCACCAAAGAGCAAGCACTTCCTTCTCCACCTGCAAAACTGAACGACTTCCAGAAGCGCAAAGAAGTAAAAAAGGTTGGGGTTTTAGTGGCTTGCCACCAAACTTCCTCCTCCGTAGGGGGATTCCCATTGTGGGTTTAGCGGAGCAATACACGTTGCCCACCTCGATTTGTCGGCATCCACGCTTTATCCCAGGCTTCGCGGAGCACCGGGCCCCCCACAGTGCTCTTTCCATAAAACTTTCAACAAACAGACCAACCAAACAGCTTCGTTTATATACCGCTTCATACCCTTAATGAGTGTCTAAGCGGTTTACAACTGTAAGCTGTTTGCCCCCCAGCAATCTGGGGACTCATTTTAGCGACCTCGGAAGGATGCAAGCCTGAATCGAGCTTCAGCCCCTTTGCTGGTCTTGAACTCGCCACTTTCTGCTTTTGAGTGAGTGGCTGCAGGACAGGCATTGAACCACTGCTTCACCAGGGCTGCAACAACAGCCTTCTCTGGGGTGGTTTTACCCAGAAGAACGGGGCTGGATTTAATTTCGGAACATAGAATCATAGAATCATAGAGTTGGAAGAGACCACAAGGGCCATCCAGTCCAACTCCATTCTGCCATGCAGGAACTCCCAGTCAAAACATCCCCAACAGATGGCCATCCAGCCTCTGTTTAAAGGCCTCCAAGGAAGGAGACTCCACTACACTCCATTAAGGGAGTGTGTTCCACTGTCGAACAGCCCTTACTGTCAGGAAGTTCCTCCTAATGTTGAGGTGGAATCTCTTTTCCTGCAGCTTGCATTCATTGTTCCGAGTCCTGTTCTCTGGAGCAGCAGAAAACAAGCTTACTCCCTCCTCAATGTGACATTATCCCTTCAAATATTTAAACAAGGCTATCATATCATATATCATATGCCCCACCTGGAATAATGCTGTGTCCAGTTCTGGGCACCACAATTCAAAAAGGATGTGGAGAAACTGGAGCGGGTCCAAAGGAGGGCGACTAAGATGGCGAAGGGTCTGGAAACCATGAAGCCCTATGAGGAAGGCCTTAGGGAACTGGGGATGTTTAGCCTGGAGAAGAGAAGGCCAAGAGGTGATATGAGAGCCCTGTTTAAATATTTGAAGGGATGTCATATTGAGGAGGGAGCAAGCTTGTTTTCTGCTGCTCCAGAGATGAGAATGCAGAACAATGGATGCAAACTGCAGGAAAAGAGATTCCACCTCAACATTAGGAGGAACTTCCTGAGAGTAAGGGCTGTTTGACAGTGGAACACACTCCCTCAGAAAGTATTGGAGTCTCCTTCCTTGGAGGTCTTTAAGCAGAGGCTGGATGACCATCTTTCAGGGACGCTTTGATTGGGAGTCCCTGCATGGCAGAATGGGGTTGGACTGGATGGCCCTTGGGGTCTCTTCCAACTCTATGATTCTATGATTAACGGTGCTGTCGTATCACGTCCTATATATTCTCTGCCGGCCCCGGGATGACCACCGCCGCCGCCGCCGTTGACCCCTCTCCGTCCTCTTTGTCAACCCCTCTTCCAGGCGTACGTGGTGCTGGGCCAGTTCTTGGTGCTGAGGAAAGACGAGGAGAACTTCCGGGAGTGGCTGAAGGACACCTGCGGGGCCAACGCCAAGCAATCCAGGGACTGCTATGGCTGCCTGCGGGAATGGTGCGACGCCTTCTTGTGAACCGCCGCGCTCTCGCCTCGGGCGGATGGATGCTGTTGGCTTCTTCTTCGTTTTGGTAGTTAGCTAGGGGATCCCACCTTCCCTTCCCTCACCCCGCTCCCCGACCCTTTGTAAAACCCTTTTAGGGTCCTTTTTAGGACCCAAACCAAAAGCGTTGCTGCCTTTTAAATCTTCACTGCGCCTCTCCGGGGAGAAAGTTCGGAAAGGTAGGGAAAGTTTCCTGCTCAGAGTTTTCAGGTTTAACGTTGGATTTCTTCAGAGATGCGTTCCTAATATTTTGTCTGGCTTCGGTTTTCCTTCTCCCCCAGTCTCCCCAGACACGACTTTTATACCGCCTGCTTTTTAAAAAGAAACGGCAGGCGCCACGAATCATTGTCGGGTTTTTAAAACAATAAAAATCAGCTGTGTGTGTTTGCTCAGCCGCGGCTCGAGGAATGTGATTTCGGGGGGCACCTTGTCGGAAGCGGGGAAGGGATGCAAGAGCCCAAAACGTGGGTTAGCCCCCCCAAAAATATTCTTATTCAAGAATATTTAGAATTCATTACCTCTATTCCGGGTTTATCATTATCTCTGGTCCAAAATGCACTGCAGAAATGATTCATTTTGAGGCCACTTGGGGATTGTGGGAGCTGTAGTTTTGTGAGACGTTTAGCCTTCTCTGTCGGAGAGCTCTGGCGCCACAGTAAACTACATTTCCCAGGATTCCCTGCCATGGACCCAAAGCGGTCTCAAACTGCGCTATTTCTCCAGTGCGCTTTGGACCTCTGTCTCAAGACCTTTTCAAAACCGGTTCAAATATCACCCATTGATGATATTCAGAGTGATTTTTTAAAAGAAAGGATTTTGCAGTAGCTTTTCATGAAGATGTTTGAGCCTCTGAGCTTCCCTGAAAACAAAAGACGATCCAGGAAGAAACGAAAGGCCGCGAAATGGACGTTTCTGGGCAAGTTAAGGAACAGGGAGTTCGGGCGTTTGGAGACGGTGAACCGAACGGGAGACCGAACATTTCCAACCCATTTATCAGGATAAAAGAGGCTCGGATAATTAGGGTTGCAAATCTCGCTCTCCCTCTTTGGTTGCCTTTTAAGGCTGGAAGCCTCCGGGCGAGGGAGACTCGAAAGGAACCTCGTTGAATCTCATTCGGGACCAGCCTTTTCCCCCAAGAAAGAGATAGGGCAGCTTATATTTATTTGAAGCATTTATACCCCACTCTCGGTATACAAATGGTTAGGAGGACGGTTCCCTGTATTCAGGCTTACGATCTAAAAAGACCCTATAGGCTGGGGTTGATGGGCGTTAGAGTACAACAGATATGTATGGGAGGAAGGTGGCCGCCAATTGGGAAAACTCTTTGGGACTTTGTCTCCCGCAAAAGAATGAAGGGAGCAGGGTCCCCTCGTTGAGGAGTCTTCGTCCTTTTGGGGGATTCTGGGATCTGTAGTCCAAAACAACCACACGCAAAGGCTCAGGGTGCATCGGCATTGTGGAAATGATGCTCTTTGAGGCCACTTCAAGCGCCGCAGAGCAATCCTATGTGGAATTATGGGATTTGTAGTTTTTTGCAAGATCTTTAGCCACCTCTGCTAAAGGGTTGTGGTTCTTCACCAAACTACAAATCCCAGGTTTCCTGTAACATGGAAGTTAAAGCAGTATCAGACTGCATTATTTCTACAGTGCAGACGCACCCCTTGAAGGCCATGGTTGAATTAAATTATTATTATTATTTAGCATTTTAAAAATTATAAATATTAAGTGTTTAAGTATTTACATATATTTAAATATTTAAAGTTAAATATAATTTAAATATTTACATATTAAATATTTAAAATATTAAATGTTTTTGTATTTTTATTATTACATATATTCATAAATATTAAATATTTTAGATATTAAATATTTAAATATAATTTAAACGTTTACTTATTAAATATTTAGATATAAATGTCAAATATTTATATATTTGAATATTTTAAAATATAAACATTTTAAATATTTGAAATATTTTAAAAATATAAATATTTTAAAATATAAATATTTTTAAAATATAAAATAAAAATATTTTAAAATATAAATATTTACATATTAAAATATTTTAAAAATATAAAATAAAAATATTTTAAAATATAAATATTTACATAATAAAATAGAAATATTTACATAATAAAATTTAAATATTATAAAAATAGAAATATTTTAAAATATAAATATTTACATATTAAAATATAAATATTTTTAAAAAATTATAAAATACAGTTGCCATTGTGCAGAGAAGGTGACGAGGGGCGGGGCCCCAGCGGCGAGGCCACGCCCCTTTATCGCCACATTCCTCAAGCTCCGCCCCGCCCGTCTGCTTAGCAAAGGGGGAGAAAATGGCGTCGAAGACTCTTCCCGGGAGGCCACGCCCCTTTCCCCTCCAGCCAATGCGGCCTCGGAGTGGAGGCGGGGCCTTCCTCAGCCGGGCCAATCCTCAAAGCGGACTGTCTCTGGCCACGCCCCTTTCCGAGTGGGGCGGCCTTGCAGAGCGGATTTTGCTCAGTCTGAGGCAGGATGGCGGCGGCGACGGTTCTCCTCCTCAGCGTTGGGTTCTTCGCAGCTGGGTCCGCCTCAGCGGCGGGAATATTGGTCGGAGGGGCCAGGGAGGTGGACGTTACGAAGGGAGGCCTGGTCAGGGAGGCGGCCCGCTTCGCCTTGGCCTCCCTGGAGGACGGAGGAGAAGCCCGGGAGCCTCCTCTTCGCCGCCTCTGGGCCCTGCGCTCCGCCAAAAGCCAGGTGGGTGAGGGAAAAATCAGAAATAATAATGATAATAATGATAATTATTATTGTTCTTGTTATTATGTCACTGGTTATCGGGTGACATTTGTCTTGGCGCGCCTTTCTAGGCCCTTCTAGGGATTTGTCTTCACAACAACCCTGCCAGGTAGGACAGGCAGGAATAACCCAATTTGACGCCGTTTTGACTGAGCCGTTGGGAATCCTGGGATTTGTAGTCTTTGCGAGACGCTTAGCCTGCTCTCAGAGGCTGGGTCAAATATATAAATATATACAAATATATATAAATACTTAAATATATATATATATATATGTATAAATATATATATATATATACATAAAAATAAATATAAATGAATAAATGTGTAAAGATACATATATATATATATATAAATACAAATAAAATAATTTATATAAACATAAAAATAAATATAAATGAATAAATGCATAAAGATACATATATATATATATACACAAATAAAATAATTTATATATACATAAAAATAAATATAAATGAATAAATATATAAAGATATATATATATATATAAACAAATAAATATTTATATATACAGTAAATAAATATATACTGTATAATTATATAAATAACAATAAATATATAAATATTTATAGATAAATAAATATACATATATAAATATATATATAAATAAGTATACTGTATAAGTATGTGTGTGTGTATATATATATAATAATAATAATAATAAATTTTATTTCTATACCGCCCTTCCAAAAAGATCAGGGCGGTGTACAAGATAAAAGACGTTAAAACATCAAGCATAGTTAAAATCTAAATAACACAATAAAAACAAGTAAAACAATACAACGATAAAACAATAAAAACAATACCTCCCAGCGTAAAACTATGATGGAAAAACAATAGGCAGCATAACTAACAGAGCAAACCACAAGAGAGACCCGTTCACAAATATGCCTGTTTGAATAGATGCGTTTTCAGGTCCTTTCTAAATTGGTTGAGGGTGGGAGATAAGCGGAGCTCAGTGGGTAGAGAGTTCCAGAGGTAAGGGGCAGAGATGGAGAACGCCCTTTTTGTAGTACTCATCAATCTAGCCTCTGGAACTCTCAGTGCACGCTGTCCGGTAGATCTCAATGTGCGGGGCGGATTATATGGGGAGAGACGGTCCTTTAGGTACCCTGGGCCCAAGCCATTTAGGGCTTTATAGGTGATAACCAGCACTTTGTACTGCGCCCGGAAGCGAATCGGCAGCCAATGTAGGTCTTTCAAGATAGGTGTTATATGGGCGGTCCTGGGAGCTCCAGTGACCACCCGTGCCGCCATATTTTGCACTAGTTGAAGCTTCCGAGTGTGATACAAAGGCTGCCCCATGTAGAGCGCATTGCAGAAGTCCAATCGAGAGGTTACCAGGGCATGTACTACTGTTTCAAGGTCCCTCCGGTCCAAGTAGGGGCGCAGCTGGCGTATCAGCCGTAGTTGAAAGCAGGTGCTCCTGACCGTCGCATCCACCTGAGATGTAAGATGAAGCGACGAATCAAGGAGCACCCCCAAGCTGCGCACGGTGTCCTTTACGGGAAGCGTGATCCCGCTCAGGACAGGTGGAATCACCTCCAAACCCGGACCGGGGGAATCTATCACGAGTACTTCCGTTTTCTCTGGATTCAGGCTGAGTCTGTTTTCCCTCATCCAGTCCATTACCGATTCCAGACAGGCCACGAGAGGAGCGACGCCATCCCTGGTCACTGCGTCAGTCGGAGACATAGAGAAGACTATTTGGGTGTCATCAGCGTACTGATAACCCCGCGCCCCATGCCTCCGGATGATCTCTCCCAGCGGTTTCATGTAAATGTTGAATAGCATGGGGGACAGAATGGCTCCTTGAGGGACCCCAGATGTAAGGGCCCTCTTATCGGAGCAGACGTCCCCCAGCTGCACCATCTGGAGCCTCCCAGAGAGTTAGGATCTGAACCACTGAAGCGCAGTGCCTCCGATTCCCACCTCAGCCAGGCGTTCCAGAAGGATACCATGGTCGATGGTATCGAAAGCCGCCGAGATGTCCAAGAGCACCAACAGGACACGCTACCCCTGTCGATGCCCAGGCGGAGATCATCGACCAGGGCGACCATGGCAGTCTCAACCCCGTAGCCCGCCCGAAAACCGGTTTGAAATGGATCTAGAAAATCCGTTTCATCCAAGACCGATTGAAGTTGGAATGCAACTGCCCTCTCAATCACCTTCCCCAAAAATGGCAGTAGCGAGACTGGCCGATAGTTATTGTGTAACAGGGGGTCGAGGGAGGGCTTTTTTAATATAGGTTTTATAATGGCCAATTTTAGAGTGTCAGGAAATTGCCCTTCCCTCAAAGATGAATTGACGATCCGGTGCAACAATGTGGTTACAACCGGTCCCCCCTGGGCCACTAGCCACGAGGGGCAGGGATCGAGGGAGCAGGTTGTCTTCCGAACACTTCTAAGGATCTTGTCCACATCCTCGGTACTGACAGACTCAAACTGATCCAGTACAACAGAGTCCACGGAAGCTCTGGACACCTCTATTCTGGATTCTGCTTCAACACTGGCGTTCAGACCCTCGTTTATCCGAGAGATTTTATCCGCGAAGAAGTTGTTAAATTGGTCACAGCAGGCCTTGGTGGGTTCAAGGATCTGGTTCGGGGCAGGAGGGAGCTGAGTTAGCTCCCTCACTACCCTGAACAACTCTGCTGGATGCGACTCCGCGGACGCGACACGAGCAGCATAGAACGAATTCTTAGCTGCTAGTATCGCCTCTCCATAGTCCTCCAAATGGTGGTCTAGGAGAGCCTTGTCGGATAAACGATGGTGTTTCCGCCAGGCGTGCTCTAGCCGTCGCAGGACCCGCTTCCTGGCCCGGAGATCTTCCGTGTACCAGGGCTTCTTTTTGGAAGCAGGCCTGAGAGGGCGCTTGGGAGCGATGCTGTGTATAGCATCCGATAAGAGGGCCCTTACATCTGGGGTCCCTCAAGGAGCCATTCCAGAAGGATACCATGGTCAATGGTATCGAAAGCCGCTGAGATGTCCAAGAGCACCAACAGGGACACGCTATAAATATTTATAGATAAATAAATATATAAATATACATATATAAATATATATTTACACACACACACACACGTTTATAAATAAATAAATAAATAAATAAATAAATGTAAATAGATATATATTTATATATAAATAAATAAATAAATATAAATATATATAAATATATAGGCTTCTCTCTTTCTCTCGCTCCTGTTTATCCTCATAACAGCCCTGCGAGGTAGGTCGAACCGAGAGAAGGTTAAAAAAGGTTTGACAAGGAGTTCCGTGGAGAGGTCCGCCTCACGACAGCCCTGCGAGGTAGGTTGGGACGAGGCCCCATAAAAGTCAACCAGGGCCTTTGCGTGGCTCTGTTTTCCCGCTTTATCTTCACAACCGCCTTGCAAGGTAGGCCACGTCGCAAGAGGATGGCTGGATGGCTGGACTCCAGCTCCCAGAATTCCTGACTGTTGGCTGAGGCTTCTGGGAGTTGGTGTCCAAAAGAGAGGACTAAAGGTTTGGGCCTTATTGGCTGCGTCCACACTGGGGAAATAATCCGGTTCGGCACCGCTTTGACTCTTCTGGCTCAAGGCTATGGAATTCTGGGAGTTGGAGTTTGTTGTGGGGCCCAGAGCGGAGCAGAGCTCCGCTCTGGGCCCCACAACAAACTCCAACTCCCAGAATTCCATAGCAAGTGAGTCAGACAACAAGTTAAAGCGGTGCCTAACCGGATTATTTCTCCAGTGTGGACGCAGCCGTCGAGAAATGAAACACTCCTGTTTCCAGGAGCCAAAATGCTCACGGATTCTACCATCGTTAATGAAGCTCGTTAACAAGGCTTAAGCCGAGGCTGAGCCTCATCTCGTTATGGGATTGGCAACCCCGGAGTAATTACTCCGGGCGGATTTGGTCGCCGCAGACTGCTTGAAAAAGCCTTGATTTGGAGGCACGTGCGCGGATCTCTCCCCGAGAGTCTCCTAACTAACGGGCTTTCTGGCTCGTTAAAAAAGCCTCGGCTGACGTTGACCTTGCCTTGTCTTGATTTTAATCGATGCTGACCCGAAGAGAACGAGCCGAGGAGATTGCCGAGGCGCTAATTGGTTTCCTACTTAAAGGTGCGAGAGATCTAGGTCACTGACGTCAAGGGAAGGCGCACCGAAGGCCCACAAAATGGAAGCTTTTGGGAGGCCCGGAAGATTTCTTATCGGGAACGCCAGAGAAACTCTTATCTCCGGTCGGAGAAACTCTTATCTCCATTCGGACGAAATTGGGAGAAACTTTTGTCTCCGTTCAAGGGACGTTTATGTCCCCGTTTGGGAGACGCTCTTATCTCCGGTCGGGAGGAATTCTTCTCTCCAGTTGGGAGAAACTTTTCAAAACTTTTGTTTTCACTCTGGAGAAACTCTTGTCTCCATTCAAGAGACATTTATCTTTGCAGTTTGGAAAATCTCTGGTCTCCATTCTGGAGAGTTTCTTGTCTCCAATTGGGAGAAACTCTTGTCTCCGTTCAAGAGACATTTATCTTTGCAGTTTGGAAGATCTCTGGTCTCCCTTCTGGAGAGTTTCTTGTCTCCAGTCGGGAGAAACTCTTGTCTCCATTCAAGAGACATTTATGTCTCCGATTTGGAGAATCTCTCGTCTCTAGTCGGGAGAGTTTCTTGTCTCCATTTGGGAGAAACTCTTGTCTCCATTCAATTCAAGAGACATTTATCTTGGCAGTTTGGAAGATCTCTGGTCTCCATTCTGGAGAGTTTCTTGCCTCCAATTGGGAGAAACTCTTGTCTCCATTTAAGAGACATTTATGTCTCCAGTTTGGAGAATCTCTCGTCTCTAGTCAGGAGAAGCTCTTGTCTCCATTTGGGAGAAACTCTTGTTTCCATTCAAGAGACATTTACATTTTCAGTTTGGGAAATCTCTGGTCTCCAATCTGGAGAAATTCTTGTCTCCAATTGGGAGACACTTTTCTGTCTCCATTCAAGAGACATGAACATCTCCAGTCAGGGGACTCTCTTGTCTCTGATCCGGAGAAGCTCTTGTCTCCAACTTGTCCCAAAGACAACAGCTTTCCTGCTTGATCGGAGAGAAACTCCTAATGCTTTTTCCTGGATGCGAGCGCCTGGGAAATTTGTGTGTTGTTGTGTGTGAGCAGATGAGAAGGGGTGAGTGTGTCTCTTTTTGTCTGCCGGGGAACATTGTGCGTGGAGGGGTTACGTCGGCAACGGAAGACACCCACCTCCGTACCCAACTCCAAAACCATTCTCTCTGCAAAAGATTCCTCTTTTCGAAACCTCTAGTACACCAGGAGAACTTCGACACACACCAGAAACCAAGAAACGCCAGCTTGCAATTGTTGCGTTAACAAAACCCACAACAATTCCCAGCGTCAGCAGTATATCCAGCGCCGGTTGCGCCTTATATTCTGTCCCAACGAGGTTCTCGTTTTGTTGTGTTGATGGTGTGCGGCTTGAAACCCCGCTTTGAACACCCAAGATACGAAGTATAGGATGTGATATTCTCTGTTGTGTGTTTCTGTTTTCTTAATCCCCCGGTCTCTGCGGCTGTGCCGTCGTCCGAGTTCCTGTAAAACCAGTTGGTTTCCCTCGAGGCCCTATTACCGGGCTCTTCGCCCCCAGTTCCTGTGTATGGCCGGCTTACCTAAAACCTCTTTCCTTACTCCCAGGTGGTGAACGGGATCAAGTATTACCTGGACGTCGCTCTGTTGAAGAGCCGGTGCGGAAGGAGCCAGGATGCGGCCAGTTGTGTGTCTCCGGGGGAGCCAGAACAAGTGGTAAGGACAAGCAATTTGGAACCATTTAAAAACATTTTTTATCCACCACATTGTATGGGGCAGCCAAGAAGGGCCTGTTTTGGTGTCCCAGCACCATTTTGCCACACTTAGATTTAACTCCGCAGGAATCACTTCTAGTGTTTGGTTCTCCGGAAACGTGGGAGCCTTGCAGGTCCGCTTCAGATCTGCATCCATGTTTCCTGTGAACGACTCTGACCTTTTTCAAAACGCTCCCCATTGAATGCGGTATACGGTGAGGGTTGGAGTTACGCCCGTCTTTCCTTTCACATGTTATCGTCTTGTGACCCAGCTCCAGTGCCTGAACTTCCCCTCCAAACAAGGGCAGCTCAGTGGGGCTGTCAGCTGACAGATAATCCCCGCTGTAGCTTGGAGGAAAGAACTCTGGAGCAGAGACGGGAGGGGAGAAAGACACACCGTTGCCAAATTACTTTCCTCGGACACCATTCTGCCTCCTCCAGGGAAGCATCAGACCCACGGTTGTTGCTCTAGGATGGATAATGGTCGTCTAGGGGGCCAGTCTCCTGCCCCAGGACCTTCTGGGAGCCGCATAGGCTCCATCCACACTGAAAAAATAGTGCAGTTTGACACCGCTTTAACTGCCATGGCTCCGTTCTGTGGAATCCTAGGATTTGGTGCTTGTTGCAGCTTCAGAGCTCTCTGACAGAGAAGGCTAAATGTCTCACCAAGCTACAAATGCCAGGATTTCACGGCATGGAAGCAATAACAAACTGTGTTATTTCTGCAGTTTGTTGCCTGTCTTCTTCTGTGCTCATGTGCCTCGAATGCACGTTTGACTTGTCTATGTTTTTCTTTTCTACCTAGTCATGTTCTTTTGAAGTCTGGATTCAGCCCTGGGCAGGCAGGAAGCAGCTGGTGAAGCAAGAGTGCCGTCCGGCTGGTAAGTCGGGTCTGACTCAGAGCTCCTGAAGCCTAAAGGAAACCAAGAAGGCCAGGCCCAAACCTCACCTTCTCTCTGAACCGGCAGCCTAAGCTGAAACATCCAGCTGAGGAATGTTGTCTGTGAAAACAAGCCAGAGGCAAAACAGGCCAAAGGAGATGGAGGCTGGGCTCCCCTTGGTGACATCTGTGCCTGTTACTTGAGCTTGTCGAGTGTTTGTTTTAAAACCCTTTTTTAATTCACGCGCCTTGTTTTGATTCATGAAGGCGGGATATAAATTGAATAAGTAAATAGGTTGACAGGTAAAAGGGGGTATCAGGTTTGCAGGGGTCTTGTGGGGTTTGGCGCTTGGGTCCTTTTCACTTTGTGTGCCTTTACCCCACTTGTCTCTTTTCCTCTTCCTCCAGAGCCCTCCGAAGTAGCCCAGGTGGCAAAATTGGGAGCCTGGGAAGTGCTTCATCCCAGGGTTCTGGGTGCAGATGGTGAAGAGTCTTCCCAAGAGGAGACGGATCTGCAGGTGGGTTCCCTTGCCCTTAGCGCTCTCCTTCTGGATTCAGGCCCATTGCACAGATTCTCTGGCAGTTCTCTTAAGAGGGGCCGCCTCCATCCAGTTTCCCAATTTCTCAGCCCTAGGTCTTTTTCTTCCCCAGAATGCCTCCGTCCACCTAGTCTCCCGCTTCAAGGACTTTGTGACCACCTACAAGAAGAGCTACAAGGACAAAAGAGGTGAGCTCTGAGCGAAGGGATTGGCCAGAGAAAGACACATTAGAGGACCCAAGGGTGTCCCCATTTCATAGGGCTAGTGTAGATCTCATGGCAAGGTCTGCCCGACATTACTATATTCAGCCATATGTGGAAGATGTGGCCCATGACCACCTGAGAAAAATGTGTTCCACAGCCATAATGTGGAAAATGAGCTTTGAAAAATGGGGGAAACTCTTGTTTTGGGGGTGACAGCGGAGGATGAGACTCCCCCCAAGAGGAAGACTGTGTTTTCTCTGACCTCTGAGAGTTGCCCATCTCTTGCTATAAGCAAAGTTAAATATAGGATTTCAACACATAAATAGCTGACGGTAGAATCCAATATGTGCTAAATGTTAATGGCTCTTTTTAATAACGAAGAACAAAACTGGTATTGTAAACAGTACAGTCCAACCTCTGTATCCACAGGATTGGTAACCACAGCTTCATTGACCTACATCCAAGGGAAAAAAAGGTTTTTCTAGGCATCTGGAGGTCCTCCAGCATGACTCTGTGGTCAATTTCTGTGCAACTGTATGGTCAACTTTTGGCAGAAATATAGCATTTGCTGTTACCTCTGGTTTTCGCTATCTGTGATAAGTCTTTGGACGTATCCTCTGTGGATATAGGATCCAACTGTACTCCTAATGGGTTCTTGTTTCTCCCGACTCCCTTCTGCTCAGAGACGGAGAAGCGCTTCCGGATCTTTGCTGAGAATCTGGAGAAGGCCCAAGTCATTCAGGAGCTGGATCAGGGCACAGCGGAGTATGGAGTCACCAAATTTAGTGACCTGACAGGTAGGCGAAAAGATAGGACTGCTGGTTTCTCCTCTGATTTACGCATGCTGCTTTCTCCCCGGCGTTTACTGGTGGCTGGTGCCTCCCATGTTAGTTGGGCAACGAACTGACCCCAAGTTTTAATCCCAGGTCAACCTAAAACCCTGCTTAGTCCTTCCTCCTGTCCCATCCATGGGGATTGCCCCCTCATTCCTGCTGGAATTCTCTCGAGAGAAACCTCCCTCTCTTACACTGTCTTCTTGGAGAAGTGCTGTTGTCTCTTTCCCCATTTTTCTGGGATGTTTAACGGCTTGGTAGCAGAAGTTAACACTCCTCGCAAGCAATGAAGCATCTGATCCAAAGCCTTTCCTCTATCTTGTGGACATTCGGGGCATAGTTTTTTGTGGAGCTTTCGGGCTATGTGGCCACGTTCTGGAAAGGAACTCTTCCAGAACGTGGCCGCATAGCCCGAAAGCTCCACAAAAAACTATGGATGCCGGCCATGAAAGCCTTCGACTCCACATTCGGGGCATAACTTTCCATTTGTTACCTTGCAGAGGAGGAGTTCCGCTCCACGTACCTGAACCCGCTGCTGTCCAAGCTGCCAGTCCGGCCAATGAAAGCGGCCACCATCCCCAGTGACCCAATGCCGGAGGAATGGGACTGGCGGGACCACGGGGCCGTCACAGGGGTCAAGGACCAGGTTGGTTTCCCTATATCCCTATGCGCTCACCTCTTGTTTAGAAGTGGAGAGCTGGAGGGAAAGGAGCCGTGATACTTGGCAGCTTAGCCTGTGCCCCAGAGGTTATGAAGGTTTCTCTTTTCAAAAGCGTATTTCCCCTCCATCCACTATTAACACATTACAAGATTTGAAAAAGAATCCACTGTCGTTGGCGGTCATGGTACGGAAAAAAGTACTGTAACTTTTTCTTTCTTTCTTTTGTGCTGCTCATCGCTTTCTGTTACTTTAAAACATACACATGTGTGCACACAGAGAGAGTAACCAACACTGGTAAGGAAATGTAGTTAGAAGTAACTACATGTCTCCTATCTTGTTACTTTGGAGCTCTGGGTTGTTCCCAGTTCTTGAACAGAGCAGCCATCATCTCTGAACGAAGCTGAGTTTTGCTGAGTCTTCCCTCGTCTCCCTTCTTTTTCTCTCAGGGCAGCTGCGGCTCCTGCTGGGCCTTCTCCGTCACAGGCAACGTGGAAGGACAGTGGTTTCTGCACAAGGGATCCTTGGTCTCGCTTTCAGAGCAAGGTAGGTGCTCAGAGCCTGGTGTAATTCCAGGCCGTCTCAAGGCTTCATTTAATGCTGAACATGGACACGCTTTACTGCTAAAGCATCAGTCATGCACTTGGTGGGACACAGAAGAGAAGCATCCCAAACTTTTCACTGATGGAGTTGGCATCTCTCACAGCCAGTGCTAGAACTGAACCTTTAATACAGGCTTCTCCCAGTTTTCAACAATCGGCTCTTTTGGCATTAACCAGAACAACTCTCCCAACGCTCAGTTCTCAATTCCTGCCTGTTCTCTTCCTCCGCAGAATTGCTGGACTGTGATGCCTTGGACCAGGCCTGTGGAGGAGGGCTGCCATCCAACGCCTATGAGGCCATCGAGGGTCTCGGTGAGTCCGGCGGTGGCAAAGAACGACAACTCGCCATTTGTTTTCTAGCTGTTTACCTTCTTCCTCAACCAAACTGTAACTTCCGTGCCACATTCTGGCTCTTTCTTGCCTCTCCCCAGGCGGCCTGGAGACCGAGCGTGACTACAGCTACGAGGGGTATGAGCAGAGGTGCAACTTCTCCAAGGACAAGGTGGCCGTTTACATCAATAGTTCTGTGGCGATCTCCCGGGATGAGAAAGGTGAGCCCAGGCCATCCCTCAAATCTGTGGGGGAAACATCCTCAGACGCTATATTTCTGATGGAGGTTGACCATACAGTGGTCATGACTGGAGGGAGAACATATTTTTGTCTGATGCATAAAAGCGAACCCGTATTATATGAACACACGTTAATACATGGGCTGCCTGTACAGTGGTCCCCCGGGTTACGAAATTAATTCGTTCCAGCACCTTTTTCGTAAGCCGAAAATTTCGTAACCCGGGGCCTATTTCCCATTGAAAATGACTAATCCGTTCCATGACCCCAGATTGACCCTGCAAGTCAATGGAAGGTTACAATAGAGGCCTATTTCCTTAAGTACCCTAAAATACACTCTAATAGAAACTTGCCTAAGGCACTAAAGAAGTTAAGAATGACTTGCAGGGCCAATCTAAAGAATAAAAAAAAAGATTTGCAAAGAAGCAAAGAACCAAAGTTGCCAGAGCCATGCAATGCACAGGCCTTTCCAAGGGCCAAGGACACATTGGAAGCAGAACAGAACCCCAGAAACCTTTCAAACTGCAAGGCAATGCACTCTGAACACTGTCTCAGCCCAATTTGCAAAGCACCAAAGAACCAAAGTTGCCAAAGCCATTCAATCCACAGGCCTTTCCAAGGGCCAAGGACACATTGGAAGCAGAACAGAACCCCAGAAACCTTTGGAACTGCAAGGCAATGCACTCTGAACACTGTCTCAGCCCAATTTGCAAAGCACCAAAGAACCAAAGTTGCCAAAGCCATTCACAGACCTCAGAAGGGAAGGGACGGCTCCACCAGGCTTGAGCTGTCCCTTCCCCTCTGCCAGCTAGCAGACCTCAGAAGGGAAGGGACGGCTCCACCCGGCCTCTGGTGAGTCCGCGCCGGGATTTTTTTCCCCATATCCCGGGGATACATTCGTAAGCCGGGGCCGTTTTTCTGGCCCCGGCGCTTTCGTATCCCGGGATTTTCGTTAGGCGGGGGATTCGTATCCCGGGGGACCACTGTACTTTAAATTCAAAGAAGGGTGACCAGAAGTTTGCAAATTTATCAGGAAAAGCTGAGGGAGCTGGCTATGTTTAGCTCGGAGAAGTGGAGACTGAGGGGGCCTTAATAAAAGTAGCCTAAATCCAGATCTGGTGTCTCCAAGTGTCTGTTTCAACTTGGCTTTGCGGTAGGTCTTTTGAAAGAGGGAATTTACATTTACACACTCTCAGGAAGCAAAGAACTGCCCTACAAAACCTGGGCATAACAACATGATATAGCCATTGTTAAATATCCGGAGCGATGTCTTATTGAGGATGGAGCCAGCTTGTTTTCTGCTGCTCCAGAGACCAGGAAATGGGGCAGTGGCTTCAAATGACAGCAAAAGGGATTCCTCCTAAATGTTAGGAAGAATATTATCGGAAAAGTTTCCCTTCTGCCTTTTTATATCTGTGTGTTATTCAAGTGTTGTTACTCCTGCCCTTTCTCCATCTCTCTGTTTCAGAGATCGCAGCCTGGTTGGCAAAGAACGGACCCATCTCCATCGCTCTTAATGCCTTTGCCATGCAGGTGAGAGTCTGCCTTGTTGCAGGGAGTGCGATGTCTCTCTCTCTCTCTGTTTATCGCAATATTTATCTTCCTATACATTCAGTATTTAATATTTTCAGTATTAAAAAACTCTTTCTATCCCTTCCTATAGCATATAAGATCTGCATTTTTAAAAACTGAAACTGTTTTAACACCGGGCATGTGTACGCATCTGGGTAGGTGCGACAGTCAGGGCCCAAAGGTGTCAATAAAAAGCCAGATTTCCAACTTGGTGGCGGAATGAATCCTTTTCTTTATTTCTTTATGCCTACAGTTCTACAGGAGGGGCGTCTCCCACCCCTTCTTCCTCCTCTGCAATCCATGGATGATAGACCACGCAGTCCTCTTGGTCGGCTACGGGACACGTAAGTGTTGGAAGTGTCTCGAAAGCAGGAATAGAGTCAGGAACTGGCTGGTAGCTGGCATCCCACTCACTGATGGCTTCATCTTCTCTCCCTCCATCCTTTCTAGGTGGAACTATACCATTCTGGGCTATCAAGAACAGCTGGGGCGAAGACTGGGGAGAAAAGGTAAGCCCTGGGGGTCTTTCTTCGCCTTGCCCTTTCACATCCGGTTTGTGCTGCGGGGTGGGACCTGCCTCTGGTCTTCTCTGCTGTTGCATGCTGGAGGTGGAACGCACTTCCAAGGTGGGTGCTCCTTGACCAACGTACCTCCTTGCCATCCCTTGCAGGGCTACTACTACCTGTACCGGGGCAGCCGCGCCTGTGGCATGAACACGATGTGCAGCTCTGCTGTGGTGGATTAGGGGCCCGGTTGTCGTCGCCCTCTCTGCTTCTCATAGGTCCAAAATTGCCTCCTTATTGTCTCTCCCTTTCAGTATTAAGACGGGAACCTAGGCCACCTTACTCACAGGTCATCCTGATCCACTAAACCTGGTCTTTTCCCCTCAGGGCTCCCACACGGAGAGGGAAAGATGTGGTCCCACACCTCCCCTCTCCGTATGCGTTGACCGTAAGGATTAGGGTAGAACCGTCGTCGTACCAAGCTCCCCAGACTTGGGGTTTAGATAGAGGGATGTCTCCTTTGCAGCTGGGTTTTGTAAGGCTGCATGGGGCAGGGGCGGTCATCTCGGAGCATGGCTTGTGAGATGATGAAAAAAAATTCCCTTCTCCAAAACGGTCAGTTCAGGGCCAGGCTCTGAATCTCTCCTCCTCAAGTTGGGGCCTTCCTGAGATATTTATCCCGAAGAAAAAGAAGGTAAAAAAAGCCTAATTCGGGACCCAACAAACCCAGGCAAATGTCGGGCTCTTCTAGATTTGGAAACGCACCGGGAAGTTGCGGTGTTTCTTGCTGTATTGACATTCCTGTTGGCCTGGTTTTCAGACAATTCCCATCGCCGACTGAGCGGGCTTCTTTTTTTAATTCCAAGATAGATCAGAACTTTTTCTTCCTTTGTTATCTCCTTTCCTTTAATATTGTCCTGTAGTATATCAGTGAAATAGCACTACGTTAACAACACTAAGCTAACGTAAGATAATCCAGTATTAATGGGTGGATTTCCTTTTCATGGAGATGAGAGAGAGCGAACGTAGGGGACCGAGACTTGACAGCGTTTCTTTCTCTTCAACAAAAATAATCCTAATTCTTTTAAGAAGGTCAACGGCGGCTCCCTCTTTCTCCTCTCCGGTCCTTTTGCACTAATGCATCCTTACTAGGGATCGTAGCACTAATAAACGGGGCACTCCGCCCCACAGTCGCACTTGCGTTTCCGTTAGGACGAAGCCGAGCTCGGAGACGGCAAAGTCACAAGTCGGTGGCCGAAGGTCCCAAAGACACGTTAACTCCTTCTCCAGCCGGTGACAAATGCTCAGGAAAGCCGTAACTCCAGTGTTAACACGGGTCGAGGTCGGCATGGAAAACATGGTCAAGAAAGGGACCAGAACATGGTAGTTTTGCCTCCCTGCCCTTTAGGGGATGTTGAACCATATTTTCCTTAAGGGTTTTGAGGACCCCCAAGTCGCTTCGAGGACCGGTTTTCCCCTAATAATTGCCCACCCTCGGCTTAGATTCTGTGGTTTCCTTCCTCGGTTCCCACAAAAAAAGCATGTTTAAATTCAAACCTGTGTTAATATTCAGCGCTGGCATTGAACCCATTTTTCTTGGAAGGTTTGGAAGAGGGTCATCGTGCCCCACTGTTTGGCGGCCCACAATTTTAGGGTGTCCATCCTTTGCAAAATCCTTTTTTCCCCCCCCGGGTCGCTCTACCGTTTCGCTAGCTAGGCTTTTGGCCAATATTAATAATAATAGTACTTGAAAAAAATATATATTGTTACTGGAGCAAAGTATTGTATAGGGTAAATTGTATAGGGTGTGTGTGCTTTTCCTCCCTTTCATTTGGGGTTGTGTTTCCAGAATGATAGGATAAATTTTGAAAGACCGAGGTCTTCGTTTGATCACGTTAAAGATGAGGCGTTCTGTTGTTTCTGTATTTTTTCGCACTGATAATAAAAGCGGACTGTTGTGATCCTAACCCGCGAGTGTCTCTGTGTGGCGAGGGAATGACAGCCAACGCTAGCCACGGGGCTGATGGGAGTTGTAGTCCGCAAATATGAGACAGACATAAATACAATACAGGTACTCCTCGGTGTGTTTAACGGTTTGAATGTTGGGCTGCAACTAGGGACCGGGGTTCGAATGTCCGCTCGGCTGTGGAAATGGACCGGGTGAGTCACACACTCTCAGCCTCGGAAATCCCTGTGATGATAAAGAGGCATTTGTACGTCTGGTTATCAAATGTATGGATTGATGGTATTTGTACGGTATAATAAGGGAAAGACAAATGGTAAAGTGGCCAAATCACACCGCGGTTGAATCAAAAGGAACTATAAGCAGGAAATATATATATGTATATGTATATGTGTGTGTATATATTTTATCTCATTTATATATGAAATCACATAAAATATATGCAATAAAATATAAAGTCATGTACAATACAGTTAACGTAAAATCAGACAATGTCTCTATATAAAGTCACATAAAATGTATAGAATGAATTTATATATAAAATCCCTGGAAGGACCCAAGGTGCGGCTCGCAGACGAAACCTTTTAAAAACCGTTATAAAATTTGAAACACCTCTATATATAAAATCACATGAAATATATGCAATAGAATATAAAGTCGCGTACAACACAGTTAACATAAAACCTGACAAGGTCTCTATATAAAAATCACATAAAATATACAGAATATATATATACATATATTTACAGAATAAAATATATTTTAAAATCATGTACAAGTTAAAAACAGACTTTAATATTGCACATTAATATAAATAAATGTTAATATAAATAATAGCTCACACTCTTAATATAAATATAACCCTGGAGGCATTTTTAAACCCTTCCCCCCACATTATTATTATTATTACTACTACTATTATTATTAAATTTTATATATATATATATACATACATATATATATATATATATATATATATATATAAAATTATTATTATTCCCATTTGGCCACTGAGGCGGAACGGTTGTGAGGCGGCCCTGAGGAGCAAAGGGGAACCTTTAGGAGGTTGCGCCCGGAAGTGTGGCATCCTGCCGCCGGAAGTGTGTCTTTACTGGCACCGAAAATGGGGGATTTACTGGCACCGGAAGTGTGGCTTTACTGGCACCGGAAGTGTGGCATCCTGATACCGGAAGTGTGGCTTTACTGGCACAGGAAGCAGGAAGTGCTGCATCTCGTGCTTCTTGGCAGCGGGAAGGAAGGCGCCTTTTCTCAAGCAGGTCCTTAGGGCTGTTTTTTTGTGGTAAAAGGGGCCAGATTTTCTCGCCTGGAGGCTTCATTTCACTCTGAGGGGGCTCTGGTCCTACCTGGCAGGGCTGTTGTGCCATTGGGGGAAATGGTAGTCCCACCTTGCAAGGCTGTTGTATTCTGGGTCCTACCTGGCAGGGCTGTTGTGTCATGGGGAGAAGGTTCCCAAATTTCAGGGCTCTTGTGTCATTTTGGGAGGCACTAGTCCCACCTGGCAGGGCTGTTGTATCCTAGGTCCTACCTGGCAGGGCTGTTTTGTCGTTGGGAGAATCTCTGGTCCCCACATTGCAGGGTTTGGGTCATTTGGGAAAGGACCTACCCGGCAGGGTTGTTGTGTCATGGGGAGAAGGTCTTGGTCCCAAAATTCAGGGCTCTTGTGTCAATTTTGGGAGGCACTAGTCCCACCTGGCAGGGCTGTTGTGTCTCAGAGGAAAGCTCTGGTCCCCAAATTGCAGGTCATTTGGGAAAGGTCCTACCTGGCAGGGCTGTTGTGTCCCAGTTGTGTTACTTTCTGTTCGAGGGGAGGAAGAGCAGCAGCCCCCGAAAGAGACCCATTTTGCCTGTAAGAACATAGAAGTGACCTCCTTTCGCACCCGCCTCCCCTTTTCTTTTCCAGCTCTTCCCGAACCGTGAATGTCCCAGGGAGCGGAAGCAGCACTGGATCCGCACTCCTCCGACTCGGACGACGACGGCTGTCCCTGGAAACAGGTCCGGATCCCAAAACGGAAGCGCTTTCTGCCTATCCCTTGGCTGGAACGGTGGCCAAAATGGTGGAGGGTCTGGAAACCATAGACTTAGGGATGTTTAGCCTGGAGAAGAGAAGGTTAAGAGGGGATATGATGAGAGCCCTGTTCAAATATTTGAAGGGGTGCCATATTGAGGAGGGAGCAAGCTTGTTTTCTGCTGCCCCAGAGAACAGGGCCCAGAACAATGGATGCAAGCTGCAGGAAAAGAGATTCCACCTCAACATTAGGAGGAACTTCCTGACAGTCAGGGCTGCTCAATGGTGGAACTCACTCTTCCTCGGAGATTGTGGTGGAGTCTCCTTCCTTGGAGGTCTTTAAGCAGAGGCTGGATGGTCATCTGTCAGCGATGCTTTGATGGAGAGTTCCTGCATGGCACAATGGGGTTGGACTGAATCAGGGCCCTTTTTGGGGTCTCTTCCAACTCTAGGATTCCACTCTAAGATTCTCCCCATTGGAGAAAGACGGAGAGGGTTTTCTCCGTCCAAAGACAAGGGCGTTCTTATGAAGCCTTTGTTCAGTTTCTTCTCCATCTCTATGTTTAAAGTTAGCGTTTTCACCAAATTGCCAAACTATAGAAGGTACTCAAGGGCCACCTAAGCCATCCCCTTCCCTGCTAGGCTAAAGGCATCTTCGGCTAAAGTACCCCAAGAGACGGCCACCCAATTTCTGACTTCGGAAATGGCCCTTTTCTCTGCCAAACAGCTCTTTTCACAGGACAGAATTTCTCAGGTGGAATTGGTCGTCTTTAAACTCGGATTGCCTTTTGGGATGTTTCCATCCCAAAGCCAAGGTTTCACTCTGTGAGCCAGTTACACAGACAGTTTTGGAGGATTTGAGGACTCCAGATAATAAGAGAGACTCAGCCTGAGAAGGGAACGGCAAACCACTCCTGACCACCTTTTAAACTGGAAAAATCATCCCAAAGGAGGCTGGCTTGTCGGAGAGCGAGCGACCATTAGCTTCTCCTTGTACGTTGTGGGTCTCTGTGTGGCTTCTCCAATCGACGTATCTGTTTCGTTGCAGCTTCTGAGAGCACGGTCGCATTCTGCAAACAATTCCTTGGACCGCACGCAACCCCTGCAGACGGATTTCTTCCTTGGGCTAACGGAGCGTCATGTCGCAAGCCACCAAGCGCAAACACGTGGTGAAGGAGGTCCTGGAGGAGTACGTGGTCCCTTCCGAGAGGCAGCGGATCGTCCGGGTGAGGAGACGCATCGGTCAGATTTTATTTCCCCCCCCCATATATATATATATATATATATATATAGTGGTCCCCCAGGTTACAAATCCCCCGGGGTTCGAAAACCTCGGGGTACGAAAGAGCCGGGGCCGGAAAAACGGCCCCGGTTCCCGAAAAAAAACCCGGGTTACGAAAGGAAAGCAGCGCGAAATTCAAATCGCGCCAAGTGCTTTCCTATACTTACAGTGGTCCCCCGGGTTACGAATTTTTTTCGGCTTACAAAAGTGGTGCCGGAACGGATTACTTTCGTAACCCGGGGGACCACTGTATATATATTTCCAGAAGAGGAATTTGAGGCCATACATACACTAGGGTTAAACCCAGATAAAAGCAGAGTGAAGAAAATGGTATTGCGTTAAAACAAAACTATCCGTAATATGGAAACACTGTTGAGTGAAAAAGTGAAAAAGGAACCTGCATCAGTATAAAAAATGCAACACCAGTCCATTAAAAATCCCATTAGCTTCAGGTGTTAAAATAGTGAGTCTGAGGAGGGCTTTGGTCATTGAGGAATAGGATGCAGACCTATGTAATAACTCCCCTAAAAAAGATACCAAAAAAAGGAATACATGAAAGTTTATCATTAATAGGCTGCTGCCAGCGTGGAAAATCCCAAGAGTCAATGGTCAGCGCAGCAACCCAAACCAGGCCCTAAATGGAAATTTGATGGCATTGTGACCCCTATTTCTCTCCTCCAGGTTTTGGGAACTCCAGGCAACAACCTCCATGAGGTGGAGACCCCCGAAGGGACCCGGTTCCTTGCAAGCATGCCCACAAAATTCAGGAAGAACATTTGGATCAAGAGAGGTGAGTGGGCAAGAGAGCCTTGCCTTGACACACTCCAGCCTTTGCACAAAACCAGCTTTTGGATTTCCGCTCGGAACGTAACCAGAGTCATGTCGGATCAGATCGGTGGCCTGTTGTAATCGTACAATGACTAGAGGAAACCCATAAACAGAAACTGAATGGAGCTGTGTCCTCTTGTCTCATGTGCCCCATATTGCGAAGTGTCCTGCCAGGAGGCCACTGACAGTGACTTTATACAACTCTGTCTTTTGCAGGGGACTTCCTGCTGGTGGATCCCATAGAAGAAGGGGAGAAAGTGAAAGCAGAGATCAGTTTTGTTCTCTACAAAGACCACGTGCGCTATCTGAAGAAGGAAGGCTATTGGTAAGTGTTGGTGGGCATAGTGGTTAGAGCGTTGGACTAGGACTTTTGACTAGGACTTGGCCACGGGTGACTTTGGGCAAGTTGCATTCTCTCAGTCCCATCGGAGAGTAATGGCAAACCCCCTCTGAAGAAACTTGTGCCAAGAAACTCCACGGTAGGAGTTTCTTAGGACTGCCATAAGTCGGAAACAACTTGAAGGCACACAACAATTATATTCTAAACCAACAGTACTTTTAATATCTCAGACATGATAATGTTATGTCAAAGTTTGATATATGAATGTTCCTGGAGAAACCAAGTAACTTCCAGTCCGTAAAGAGGGTTGATTTCATATTTTTAAGTATGCAAAAAGAGGAGGAGTAGGGAGGAAGTTTTCTTCAGTGACTTAAAACATTTCCAGAAATGCTACCACCTATTTCTCCTAAGGGAGAAACTGACCCGGCTTTTTGTTTTCTTCTACAGGCCCGAAGCTTTCTTGGACGATGCGGCTGGGACTCACAGGGCCATTAAAGAGAGGTAAATGCAAGTGCTTTGCCCCTGGGACGGTGTCAAATAATGTTTGGAGCACCATGGCAGAACTTTTCCAACGATCCCTGGGTGACTTAGGTGTCGGAAGTTGTCTCGACCCAAAACTGGGTGTTTTTCCATGACACCCCAGCAGTACTTTAGGTGCTGAACACTTGACACATATTACTGCTGTAAGATAAGCTTTATTGGTGGTAAATGCTGCAGGAGAGAAGCATCCCAGCCCTTTTGCGGATGGGATCCGGCATCCTCTGAGAGCCAGTGGTAGAATTCGGCCCCCAAACAAATTCAGCCCAGGCTACCCTTTGACTGCTGATCAAATCCCCCGTATAGGAAGGCTGGGTTGGGGTGCCCGGTGTTTCTCGGTGGCTGCGTGTGCCATAATTTCAAAATAAACCATAAACGCATCTTGCCTTTCCCGTCCCTCCCCAAAAACAGGGACGTGGCACGAAGCCCGCCGCGCTCCGCTGGGGAAGACGACTCCGAGGACGACGCTGACCTGTTTGTGAACACCAACCGGGTCAATTATGACTACGAGGAGAGCGAAGACAGCAGCGACTCGGAGGAGGAAGGAGAGGATGAGAAGTAAAACAGAGCGGCCCAAACTAGCCCTGGGAACTTGACCGATACAGGACGGGAGCTCACTGATCGAACCTCTTGGCCTCTCACTCTTACCCTGGACTAGCTGTTCCATCATCCCCTTTGGATGACTTCTGAGGAGGCCTAAGCTGAACTTCGGCAATTCTGAATAGCTGATACAAAGTCAGGAGCGGCCTTGGCTCTTTCTTTGAAGAGTGCTTTGGCCTTGTCTCAACTGGATCCCTCTCCTGTACTCCAGGGTCTATTTTCCTCATCTCTTCTGCCTTATTTAATAAACGTGGGAACTAACAGACTGGTGAGATATTTGGGCAAGGAAGCGTTTTGCCTTCAGGAGTCCCTGGAAGTCATGGTCTGCCAAGTCCTCATACCCCTTCTCATAAAGCTTTGCAATCTTTCTGGCTGGGAAGAGAACGGCAATTGCTGGAAGGTAAGGGTTTCTTTTTGCTTGCTAAGAAGGGGCGAGGGGGATTTTAAAGAAAACTCTGAATACATAACTCAAGGAATACATTTGTAAGTGCCATATAGGATTGAAACCCAGAACATGTTTCTTATTTCAGTATGTGGTGGAAAGAAAAGGCTTGACAAACTAGGCAGAGAGCAGCTAATTTTTACTTAAGCAATTTTGTTTCACATATAGATACAAAAGAAGAGGGAAGAAAGGTGCTTAACACTCAGCTCCACAACTATATACACAGATACTCCTTCCACCCTTGAAAGTGAGGAGGAACGGAGATTTGTCCAAGACTTGTAGGAGGAAAGATCCCCGTCTCCTCCTCTTCTTCCCACAAGAAGGGAAGGACGCAAATCCTCCGTGGCTTAAAATAATCCCCAAAAGAATGAAGGGTTTCCTTCCAGGTGAGCCATCTATTTCGTGATGGTGTTTCTGTGGAAAAAGAGAAACAACGGTCAGCAAAGTCCCCTTTCGTCCAGTTGCTACTAAGGACTGTCTAGACTTGGAGGAAGGGAGAATTAGGATTGTTGTTGGATTGCAACTCCTAGTACTGAGAGTTTGGTGGGGAGGCTGGGAGATTCAGTTCCACTTCTCTGGCCTGGTACAACCTTGCAGAGTAGACCCAGCTCCCTCCACTCCGCTCCTTGCCATGTACGTACGCATTCATGCTCTTGCCGCTGCCGCTGAGCACGATGTACGGAGTCTTCTGGGCCTTCTGCTTCTCCTGCAGCAAAGCCACTGTGCCCAGAGGGGTGTCGCTGGAACTCATCTTCTTCAAGAGCTGAGGGGAAAGAAAACAGCAGTGGTCAGGGAAAGCTGGTCCCAAGGCATTCCTTCTCCCAACTGAAGCCGTTCACAACAGATTTAAGCCACACACGAAAAGCACTATTATCAAATCAGAGTGGCCAGGGAGAAAAAAGGAATTTTTGGTTTATGGTCCCCTTCGTCATCTTCTTACTCCACCCACCCCATCCCCACTAATCTGCATTTGTTAACTCTTAACACTGTGAATGAAACTACCACAAAGTGTGTCCTTTCGGCCAGTGTGACCTTCCTCCCCTACTCCTGTTCCTTACCGCCTCTTCGTCTAGTTTCTTCATGCGCCTTTCCGTCTTCATCTTGCCGGAGCCCTTGCCGTGAAAGCGGTGGGAGAGCTGCCGGAAGGCCTGGAACGAGAGCAAACCCACATAAGAGGTGAAAAGCACAAACTAGAGGAATGTCCTCACCAAGGCCCTAAGGCAGGGGTTGGCGACTGTAGAAGTCTAGGGGGACCCCTTAGTCCCCCACGCACCCCATCCTGAAAACAGAAAATTCATATCTTTATGTCCCCAAATGCTCTCTGAGGATATGGGGGGCATTTCCACCATGTTCTGGGAGCCTTCCTGGGTCACCTGTCAGCTACCATCTTATTTTTAAGATTAGTGACGCCTCTGTCGTACCTCTTTGGGTGTCAGTTTGCGTCCTGTCTCGTCCACGTATTCTATTTTGACATCTGGCTTGTAGCCATCCTTCTCTTTGAAGTCCTGCGTGAAGCCCCGGTACTCTTCTCGCCGGCTGTACTTGTCATCGATGGCCCTGGAGGGGAGAGAGGACCCAGACGTTTTAATTGTGCACCTCACCTTTTCCAGAAGCCAAAGAACCTGCCTGGACTCTGAAAGCTTTCTCTTAGAGGAGAGGCTCCACCTCTCCTCCGGCTGAGCCACTCACATCTTGTCCTCAATGCAATAGACGGCCGACGGGAGCGACTTGTTGGGCGCCTTGACCCTTGCCACCTTCTGCACCGTGGTCTCCAGCAAGCCTAGTGAGAAAAGAGAATGGCCTGAGTAACCTGGACTTAAGATGATCCTTGAAGGGAAGCCAGGGCATTAGAACAAGGACGCTGTATGGCTGACACCCCTTTCTCCACCCGACAATATGCCAGGCAAGCTTACGGCAACCTTGACCCGTCTGTTTCTCGCTCTCACCTTTGTTCTGGCAAAGCATGAGGGCAGCAGCCAGACCTCGGTTGACAATGGGCTCTTCGTCCAAAATGGTGGTAGAGGAAGCGGAGAACTGTGGGTCAGAAGAAGCCGGGTGGGATGGGAAGAGAAAAAAGAGAGAGTACATTCAGTACAAAGCTGAAGATTATAGATTCATCAACATCCAAAGCCATCTAGTCTAAAACCCTGGGACAATCCACCAGTAAAGCATCCTCGATAGGTGGCCATCCAACCTCTGCCTAAAAACCCTCCCATGTAGGGAAGTCCTGGCCCACCTGTGCCACTAGAACTCCCGCTTTTTATCTTTCATATCAAAGTTAGAAATTTATCTGGATCTCCCCCAGATTGTGAAATGACCGGCCAGAGGATGCTCTTCAGCTGGAAACCTTGCATTTAGGACAGCACTAAAGACCAGCCTCCTTTGGGCAGCCCTCTCCTATCTGAGCAGTGGCTCAGAACAATTCTCTCTCTGCTGGGAGGCTTGCCAACTCACATCCTGCTGCTGTTTCTCCTCGTCCAGATTGACGGTGCTCCAGCCGATGTTCTCCTCGCCATCCGAGTCTGAGCCCCCGTTGGCCGACCGCTCGTCATCTCGCTCAAAATCCTGAAAAGGACAGGAGGAACATGAAGATCTAGTGGGTAGGTGAGCGGGTCAGTGGTCTTTCCAGCATCCCACTTCACCTCCGATGGCCAACTGGAAGGCTCAGGGAAGTTCTCCCCTGCTATTTGGCTCCCAAGAATGGGTACACAGACTATCATTCAACAAGATGAACTTTCAAGAGAGATGCCCATCTCTTCTCACTTGATCCTTGAAGACCTCCAAGCCCATTGTGCATGCACTCTGTCTCTCTCCCTACCATGAGCTCCTCTTGGTCTTCGCGGTTGCCAGCCAGCCCATAGGTAGGGATCTCGCCCAACGTCCGGCAGAACTCTGAGGTGGCATTGAAGACGATGGCGCCTTTCCTCTCCAGCTCATCGTCATCCTCCTGGCTCCGACCAGTGTCCAGCTTCTTCACTATTTCTATGACCTGAAAGACAAGCGGAAGGAGGAATTCAGCAACACAGGGCTATGTGGAGGGTCCACCCGACCCAGAGACTGCCCTCAAAGCCGTCAGGTGGATGACAACGAGAAGAGTACCCACTCCAGACTTTAGTGTAAAATTTAAAAGAGCTGCCCGAGGTGAGCCGAACTTCCTCCAAAATAGGTTTGCCACTGTGGCCAACTCCTTTCAAATTCAGACTAGAACCCAGAGCAGATTTACCCACTCCAGAGCCCTAGTTGATGGAAGGCCTGCTTCATATCTGCCCCCAAAGAGTAGGGCAAACATGGGATAGTGCCTGTCCTCCCACCTCAAGTAGTCAGAGATTACTCTTGTCTTTGGAGAGACCTCAAACCATTGGGTAACAAAAGCTTCTGAAGAGCTGCCTCCCTTTTCCAAATCTTAGGGATAGTTACTTCAGTGAACCACTGAGGGGTTCACAGTCCATGAAAATGTAACCTTCCCAGAAGCCCTGACCTCTCCCCAGCCGTCACCTTTTCCCCGCTGTCCTTCAGCTGCTGGATCTGCCTCAGCTTCCGTCCTTTCTCCAGCTGTTTCTGCAGCTCCTGCTCAGCTTCGTCTTCCTCCAGGGCTGCTGGGGAATCGGGGCCTTGGGCGGCATCCTCTGTGTGACGTTTTCGGGGGGAGCAAGAGGAAAGAAGGAAATATTTTAGAAAGATAAGAGAGCTCTGTTGCGATGGCTATTCAACTATGGCTTCCTCTTCCCTATTTAAGTGAACTCTTCAATGACTCTAAGTGGGAGGCCTGTGCTAAGTCTCATTTTTTTAGTTTTATTATTTTTGTTTCAGTTCATTTTATTAATTTTAATGCATTCATTTTAATGAATGATAATTTAATTGTTGTCGTGAATGGCCATAAAGTCAACTTCGACTTATGGCGACCCAATGAACAAGATGTCAACCGCCCTGCTCAGGTCTTGCAAAGTCATGGAGTCCAGCTTTCTGGAATGGGCTCTTCCCTCTTTTCCAACTGCCTTCTACCTTACCCAACATCATTGTCTTTTCTAGTAGGTCCTGTCCTCTCATGTTGTGCCCAAATGTGTCCAGACGTCCGCATCCCGCAACTCTTTTAATACCTGATTTTTCTCACTTCTGTATTGCCCACACCATCCCCTCACCTTCATCGCTGCTGATCTCCATTCTCTCCACTTGGAGGTCATCTGATGGGGGCAGCTCCTCCGCTGCTCCGTTCCGGCTGTATTCTGTGTATCCCTCTTCGTCCTCTTCCTCCTCCTCTGGGACCACCCTTCTTCTCCCTCGGCCTCGGATCCTGGAGGGGCACAGGGAAGTTTTAAGAGAAATGCCTGTGGAAGATTTCAACGGAGAACAAGACAAGCTCTAGCCCAGGGGACTGGCTTTACCTGGAGCCGAAATCGCGCTCGCTGCTGCCCTCGTCGTTCAGGGGAAGCAGGTCATCAGCTTTCACCGGCTTTTCCTTCTTGCGGATCTTCTTCACCCGCCGCTTGGCCTTCTTGAAAGTGACGTTCTGGGGAGTGGAGCAACAAGGTGTCAGGAGCAGGCTGAGAGCTGAATCTACTGAGCTGGTCCCCATCTAAGCTGGACCCAGTGAATCAATCTGTATTGGAAAGTGTGACCTCCCAAATATGGCTAAATCCCTCACCCAGCAGCTGTATTGGCAAGAGAGAGACTAGGAGGCATAATTCAGTAACATTGTGAAGCCCTTAAGAAGAGACCACTGAGACCCATCTTCCAAGCCCCATCCCCTCCCTCCCTATGCCTTTCTGGAAGAGCACTGAGCCACGGTCTAACCCTACCATCTCTTCCGGGGTGAAGTACTCCGAGGCCAGGCGGAGGCTGGGCACGTCCAGGGTCTGGGCCCGGTTGTGCAGGCTGTCCCGAATCTGCTGCAGCTCTCGCTCCCAGGACCCGTCTGCCATCCCCACCGAGTCCAGCTTGAAGGATTTCTTCTTCTCCCCTTCAATCTCCTCGTCGTATTTGGAAAGGACGCCTTTGCGCTTGAACTGGAGGCGGCGAAAGAGAAAAAGAAATAAGGGCTCAGTGCAACGAATGGACAGTGAAGGGTGGCAAAGAAACCCCCCAACCTCAGGGCTGTGGCAGAATTAACTGGCCTATAGGGCCCATAGCAATATTTGGAAGCCCGACAGGCAACCTCCGTTTCTTAAAAGGAAGACGGAACAATTTCTCCTTTTATAAAAGGCCTTTCTGATTTCTCTATAAAGCTTTCTGCTAATCCTCAGAAGCCTAACTGGCCGAATCCAAAGAGGGTTGCCACTAGTTCTGACAGTCCCTCTCCAACGCTCTCTGTGCTCAAGAGCCGGAAGGAAAAGAAGGCTCCCTTACGATCACCATGTCGTCCACGGTCTCTTCTTCCTCGTAGGGCTTGTATTCCGCCTTCTTCTTCCGCAGCTCCACGTTCTTCTTGGCCTTCTCTCTGTCCACCATATTCACGTTCACCAGGACGTCGCCTCCCTCCTCCTCCAAAACACCTGAGGAGACGCCAAGAGTCACGCTTGGAGGCTAGCAAGGTTACCACACACTTTAGGCATTCCTAAAAGGTTTGAGTCCACCATTGCGGTGTGAGGCCTGGATGTTGGCATCAGGGGGCCATGGAAGGGCTCGACCCAAGAGTTCAAATTCACATTTTTGGGGCCACATTCCAATGGTGAGTGGGGCTTCAGGCAAAAGGGCTGGGACTAAAACTACTAGGAACTTTTCACGTTTTAACTGCCAGAAACTATGACTACCCTCCCCTTCTCTTGGGACTCCTTAAGGTGATCTATTTGGCCCTTTTAGATCCAGAAAAAGAGACATAATCTGGTAAGTTAGCAAATTAGGTTTTGAGGTGTGCAGCTGTGCAGAAAAGCAGAGAGGGACAGAGTCCCTGAAGGCTATCTGTTTTAACACAGAATAGAAAGCAGAACCTCACCTTTGTCTTTGAGAGTCAGAATGACCGTTTCCCCTTCCTGGAAGGAATCTATGGTATGCTCCACTGTCAAGCCCTTCAGATCCCGAGAGCTGTAGTTCACCTGCTGGAAACAGAACAAAAAGCAGGTACTGGGACAGCCCAGTGCTTCTCGGAAAGAAAAGAGACAGATTCCCGCCTGTTGCTAAGTGGAACAGGCAGATGAGCGAGGCAAAGTCAGCTGCGGAGGCCAAGAGCTGCAAAGTGCAAATCTGACTGGGAACATCCCACTAACCAAGACCGTCTCTCCCACAGCATCACACAGCTTGGCGCGTAACTACGAACGGCTCGCCCAAACACTCCTCACCTTCTTGTTCTGCCCAAATTCCTCTTCCACGAGGCTGCTGATGCCGAACTCCTGGTCCATCTCTTCCAAGAGCTTGGCCTGATTCAAGGGATGTCGGAGAAATGAAATATTGTGAGACAGCTAGATGGGACGTGGTGGAAAAGACGGCTTGAGTTTGACTGGGGCTGAGGGGGCAGGGATGGGAACCCCATGGTTGGCACATGCCTCCTGGGCTCTTGCTTGTATAGGCCGCCCTGTAAGAGCAAATTTGGAAAGAGAGCCGCAGTTTCTAGAAGCTAGTTGCCTCCCTCCATGTGACTTTCAATGGATACGGATGCCTTGTTCCTTCCAGGGCCACTTGTGGAGACTTGAGTAACCCATAGTGGGTTTAGGTCTAACCATCTAGATGTTGTTAGACTGCAATTCCCTGCACCGTCAATGGCCAGGAATGCTGGGAGTTGCAGTCCAGTGACTACATGGCTCCTGGCCTTCATCTGGTGGGTTAAGGTTGCTTTGTGGGCTATGAACGAGCACCAGTTCCTCCTTAGGCCCAGAAAGGAATATGGGTCACCAGAGCCAAAGGAGAAGAGAATGGCCCAAGAGCCAGACAGTGCTAGAAGTCCCAACCCAGTGTCGGATCAAGATCACAGCCCACCCTCTTCTCCGCCATCTCCTTCTCCATCTGTAATTTCCGGCTCCTCTCGATCCAGGCGGCCGTATCATCCAGCCAGGGGTCATCTTCGCCAAGGGACTTGATCTTCCTGAAGGGAGAGAGCCAGAGAGGGAAAGCGAATGAAACACCCGGCCTCCGTATGCTGGGATGCTCGCTCCCAGAGAGAGAAGGCGGTGGGTTTTGCCCTCTGCTGCCATAACAAACTCGGCACGAAAAACAGAAGGAGGTAGTTAGAAACTGTACCCTAATTTCTGGTTGAGGAGGCGCTTCTCTTTGGCCGCCGCGAGTTTTTCCCTGATCTCCTCCCGCTGCTTCAGGACGATGGGGTTGATGACTTCGGCTGCCACCGGATCCTCCTTGCTGCCTGTTTCTGGAGAGGAAGAAGGGTCAGAAGATGGAGGTTGCCTCAAAGAGCTTTTACATTGACTGTAAAGAAAGTGAGAATCCAAGAGGACGAAGCACCGGAGCAAAACCTTCCCCGGTTGGTTTTCCAACGGAGTCCCCAATGGACCCAGAGACACAGAAGACGGGCGTCGGACTCACCTTTTTTGATGGAGTTTATCTCCAGGGGCTTCAGGCCAAGTTTGGCTCGGAGCTTGCTGTCGAGAGGAAGGGAAATAAACACAGGGTTACCTTGGTTTGGCACAGAAATCCTTATTAAAGGTCCTGAGCAGGCCTTGCAAAGATGCATGGTGCGTAACGTAGCAGAGTTTGAGGAAGACACTATTAAGGCTAAGATTTTACCTCAAAGCATCCAAGGCAGAAATCTATTGCCTGGCACCGATAACGCTAAAACCTCATTATAGAGCTACACAAATATATCCCTTCCCGGTTCCTACAGTCTCCTCCAGCATGAAGCCAGGCGTTTGTAACTTTGTGGAAATCAGTGATTCAGCTCCATGTAAAAGTGGGCTTTTAGTGACCTGAAGGAAACGCTTTCGAGTCTGAAGGGATATATATATATATGCACAAAAGCCTCCACCGTGCCACTTACTTGGTCTCTTCGATGCTGAGCGAAGCGTCTCCCGAGGTTGACTTTGAGCTGGTAGCTGTTTGGAAAGAGGGACAGGTAAGCGTCTGCCGAAAAGGGAGCCTGGAAATACCAAAGAAAAACTATAACCCGTATCAGCGATGTAGAGAGGGATGTTGCAGCCCCTTTGAGACTTTAAGTTTCTCAGATGGATATTATGAGAAGGCTTGAAGAACGACGGCGGTAGTTTGTTTTCAATGGAGCAACGGGTGCAAAACTACAGGAAATGTATGGCCCTCAGTAGCCCCTTCCGACCCTAGGGTCCTATGTATTCCTGCAGGGCAGGAGAGAGTTCGACTGTATGACCCTTAGTAGTCCCTTCCAATTCAAAGATTCTATGTATTCCTGCATGGCAGGAGAAAGTAGTCCCTTCCAACTCTAGGGTCCTATGTATTCTTGCATGGCAGAAGTAGGTTGGGATATAGGACTCTTGGTAGTCCCTTCCGACTCTAGGATCCTATATATTCCTGCATGGCAGAAGGTTCTATGTATTCCTGCATGGAGGAAGAGGGTTGGACTGTATGACCCTTAGTGGTCCCTTCTGACTCTAGGATCCTATGTATTCCTGCATGGCAGAAGAGGGCTGGACTATAGGACCCTTTAGTGGTCCCTTCTGACTGGGATCCTATGTATTCCTGCATGGCAGAAGATTCTATGTATTCCTGCATGGCAGAAGAGCATTGGACTATATGACCCTTAGTAATCCCTTCTGACTTTAGAATCCTATGTATTCCTGCATGGCAGAAGAGGGTTGGACTATATGACCCTTCCAACTAGGGTCCTATATATTCCTGCATGGCAGAAGGCTCTATGTATTCCTGCATGGCAGAAGAGCATTGGACTATATGACCCTTAATGGTCCCTTCCGACTCTAGGATCCTCTGTATTCCTGCAGGGAATATGGATGGGCTCTATGACCCTTAGCAGTCCCTTCCCACTCGAGTGTTCTATGTATTCCTGCATGGCAGAAAAGGGCTGGACTCTATGGCCCTTAGTAGTGCCTTCTGTCTTTATTATTCTATGTATTCCTGCATGGCAGAGGAGGGATGGACTATAGGGCCCTTAGTAGCCCCTTCTGACCCGAGGATCCTCTGTATTCCTGCATGGCAGAAGGTTCTATGTATTCCTGCATGGTAGAGAAAGGTTGGGACTGTGTGGCTCTTGGTAGCCCCTCCCATCTCAAGGCTCCTATCCATTCCTGCATGGCATATTCTCTGCATTCCTGCAGGGCAGAAGAGGGCTGGACTCTAGGGCCCTTAGTAGTGCCTTCTGTCTTTATTATTCTATGCATTCCTGCATGGGATTCTCTGTATTCCTGCAGGGCAGAAGCAGGAAACCCTTGGACTGGGGGGGGGGGACCCTTGTGTGTGTTGTGCGCGCGGTGCCTGCTGGGAGTGGTAGTCCCACCGGAAGCAGCGGCGGCGGCGGCCTGTTCTTCGTCTGGGCGCTTCTTCTCCCTCTTGATCCTCCTCCCGGCCGCCTCTCCTTCCTGCCCGGCGCCCCGGCTGCTCCCTCCCCGGGAAGAAGACGAAGACGACGGAGCCGGAGCGGCCTCATCTCCCGCTGCTGCTCCTCCGGCCGCGGCCTCCCTCCTGCGGCTGCTCCGTTCTCCCCGGCTCCGGCTCCTTTTCCTCCTCCGCTCCGATCCGCCTCCGCCTCCGCCTCCGCTGCTGCTGCGGTGCTTGTGCTTCTTGTGCTCCCGGTGCCCCGAAGGAGGAGGAGGAGGCTGAAGAGGCGGCGGCGGCTGCTGCTGCTGCTGCTGCTGCTGCTCCTCGGAGGCCTCGCCGCCTCGGTGCCGCTTCGACGAAGAGCCCATCCTGCCCCGACGCTGCCCAAAGGCACACTGAGGAAGCCGCCCTCGTCGCGGGGATTTGACGTCACCCGAAGCAGGAAGAGGCTTTCCAAGTGCCCGGATGTTGGGACCGCTCTATCTCCCACAGAGGAGGGAAAGCTTCTACGTCATCCGGCGTCGACCGGAAGTGGGGAGTTGAAGTGCCCGGATGTTGGGACGCTCTATCTCCAAAAAAGAGGAGACGAAAGCTTGGACGTCGGCGTCGACCGGAAGTGGTACCGGAAATGGGGAGGGAAGTGCCCGGATGTTGGGTCGCTCTAGCTCCCAAAAAGAGGAGAGGAAAGCTTTGACGTCATTCGTCGTCGACCGGAAGAATAGGCCCCGGGAGTTGAAGTGCCCGGATGTAGGCCGCTCTATCTCCCAAAGAGAAAGAGAGAAAAAAGGTGAGTATTTTATTGTGGGGCTAGTTTCAGCCTTCGAGGGAAACGGGTCGGGGGAGAAAAGTGGGCCGCTTTGTCTCCTAAAGAGACGTTACGAGAGGAAAGCTTTGACGTCACCCAGCGTCCACCGGAAGTGGCGCCGGAAGTTGAAGTGCCCGGATGTTGGGCCGCTCTATCTCCCAAAAAGAGGCGAGGAAAGCTTTGACGTCGGCGTCGACCGGAAGTGGTACCGGAAGTGGGGGGAGTTGAAGTGCCCGGATGTTGGGCCGCTCTATCTCCAAATTGGAGAGGAGAGCTTTGACGTCTTCCGGCGCCTACCGGAAGTGGGTCGGGATGCCGGAAGCGGGGGGTAGTAGAAGTGCCCGGATGTGGGCCGCTCTAGGAGAACCGAGGTCCCGGATGTAACTTCTCAGTGGAGGCTGAAACGGAGAAGGAAGGAAGAAGGAACGGATGGAGGCCCCAAGATGGAGGCGGCCCTGAAAAGGAGGAAGAGGAGGAAGAAGAAGAGGAGGAGGAGCAGCAGCAGCCCCGGGAGAAAGTGAGGGGAGAGGAGGGCTCCCCCAAAAGGACCCCCAAACAGACCCGGATCCCCCAAATTTGGGGACCCCCTTAACCCCTTTTGACAGAAACCTTAATAGATAAGGTTTAAGAGGGTTCCCAAATTTGGGGGAATTTTACCCTGAATCAGGTGACTCTGAATCAGTCCCAAAAGAAAGAAAAAAAAAAGGGGGGGAAGGGGGTCCCTTTTTAAAATTTAAGGGACTTTAAGGCAGGTTACCCCCCCCCCCTTCCATTCAAAGCTTTAAAGTTACCTGCCTTTCCGTCTGCTGGAAAAGTTACCTCTTTTTCTGTAGAACGATCATCACTTTTCCTTTTTCCTGTAGAATAATAATATTAATAATAATAATAATAATAATAATATATTTATTTATAGCTTGCCTCTCCTTGCATTTGCTTCTTAACAATATGTATTTAGTATATAGCAGAGAATAAACACAATTATATGTGTGTATATATATATATATATATATATATAGTAATATTGTATATATTATATAAATATATGTAATATATAATAGTATATATATTTATATAGTTAAATATAATTAAATTTATATAATTAAATATATTTATAAAATATATTTTATCTAATTAGATATATACATTTATTATATTTATATATATATATAATATATATATAATCACACAATAAATAATATATATATATATATATATATATAAATATATATTATATATATATGTAAAGTATTATTTATGTAATATATATATTATTTATTGTGCTTATTCCCTGCTCTTTAGAGATGTTCCCAGAACAACTTACAAATCATCAATTAGACCGTTCCTTTCCCCTCAGGATTACATGAAAACAGAGAGGAAATGTGTGATTTTTAAGTTTAAATCAGAGAATATCAATGTGTTCAGAGACTTCCTTTCCATTAGAGGATAGCTACATAATTTAGGAAAGGCTAATTTCTATGGAGTTAACGGTTAATCCGTTTAATTCATAATAAATACATTTTAAAAACTTTTATTGATACCCTGCTTTTTGTTTAAACAATCAAAGCGGCGTACAACCTTAAAAACGATATATCAATATATATAAAATATCCCCCCTTTAAAAAGGATTAAAAAGTTTAATTATGTGTTAGAGGAAGGAAGGAAGAACTGGGTTTTATATGGATTCATTTACTTGTAAGCCGCCTCGATTGTCTTTTTGACAGGCAGTTGAGGTAAAAATAAAGCTTATTATTATTATTATTATTATTAATTATTATTATATTTGAGGCTTGAGAAAGCTGGCCTTGAGGCAGTGACATTATTAACAGAGAAGCAAAGGGCCACCTTGAACTTTGCTGGGAAGTTTCTAGTCTCTTCCTTTCAAAAATTTCTTTTTTTAAATCCTGAGAAAGATGGAGAGGAGAGCAAGCCCGGCATCGGGATTCCCAGCGTCGCAAACCTCGCTTTCAGTATCGAAAACCCAGTTATCTCAATCAGCAATATATACGAAACGCATTTACCAAGATTATTATTTTTTCCTTTCCTTTTCGATTTCAAAAGCAACACGAAGTGGACTGGAGCCTTCTTCGCGCGTTCGTCGCTCCGCGCCCCGCCAGATCGGACCTAAACGCAGCCGAGAGGGAGCCCCGGAGAAGCGAGCGGACCTAAGGTCGGTGTCGTGCCGTTCCTGTTTGTGTGTCTGTGTGTTAACCCTGCAATAATAACAACACACCTAGCGATTCATCCCCTCTTTCCGTTGCTTTCCGTGTCCCTTAAGTAGGACAAGGCAGAGGCTCGGCTGCCTTCCTGTTGACTGTCCTGCCTTTTCGGGAGAGGTGCGTGACCGACTTTCCGCCGCTCTCAAGGAACGAAAGGCTTGGGAGGAAGGCTTGGAAACCTTTCCCATCTCTTCACAAAGGGCAGAGAGAGAGGGTAGGTCAGCTTTGGGGGTTTTAGGGCACTTGGTCAGATCCAAACCAACACTCGTCCCTCCCTGTTTGGAGCTTTGATAATTTGCAGGTTTGGTTATTCAGTTTCTAGATCAAGGGAAGTTATAGTGCCGCTCTCTTCTGCTTTGGTCAGGCCCCACCTGGAATACTGTGTCCAGTTCTGGGCACCACAATTCAAAAAGGATGTGGAGAAACTGGAGCCATGTGTCCAAAGGAGGGCAACTAAGATGGTGAAGGGTCTGGAAACCATGAAGCCCTATGAGGAACGACTTAGGAAACTGGGGATGTTTAGCCTGGAGAAGAGAAGGTTAAGAGGTGATATGATAGCCCTGTTTAAATATTTGAAGGGATGTCTTATTGAGGAGGGAGCAAGCTTGTTTTCTGCTGCTCCAGAGACTAGAACGCGAAACAATGGATGCAAACTGCAGGAAAAGAGATTCCACCTCAACATTAGGAGGAACTTCCTGACAGTAAGGGCTGTTCAACAGTGGAACACACTCCCTCGGAGTGTAGTGGAGTCTCCTTCCTTGGAGGTCTTTAAGCAGAGGCTGGATGGCCATCTGTCAGGGATGCTTTGATGGAGAGTTCCTGCACGGCAGGGGGTTGGACTGGATGGCCCTTGTGGTCTCTTCCAACTCTATGATTCTATGATTCTATTCATGGATTTGGTGAATACATCCTCTCTAGGAACGTCTCGGTCCTCCTCCAGCGCGACTCTGTGGCCGACTTTAAGTAAAGTTTGCACTGAAAGACCTAATAATAATAATAAAGTTTTATTTACAGCCCGCTCCCCTGTATCCAATCGGAGAGGGTTACGTCAATTAAGATAAAATATACATGACCCATACCCAACCACCCGCCCCTTAAAATTAAATTAAACTAACGTCAATTAAAACGACATAATAAAAATTACAATTTAAAACATCAACCCATTGCATAGAGATCCACTAATGGGATAGAGATTCCTAGAGAGGACACTCCACTAGGCATTTGTACCTCCTGCGGCGCAACCCTATGGTCAGTGTCTGTCGGACATTGACCACAGAGTTGCGCCGGAGGACCTAGAGATCCCTAGAGAGGTGTCCTTTCAGGTATAAAAACGTGGTGTTTATGTTACTTGCGTTTTTTCCATATTCACAGGGGTCTTGTGCCTCTATCTGTAGAGAACACGGAGGGATAAGTGTATTGGCTTAGAGCGGAGGGTTTCTTTGTGCCTAGGCTTTCCTTAGTTCCTTGTGAACCTACAAGGGATCCGTCGGAGAATGGTTTCGTGGTAGGTGTGCATTGGCAGACGTTTTCTCCTTACAAAGTATTGGCTCCTCCGGGCACAATGCGATGTTGGCTGTCATCTGGGAAGCCCTTTGTGACTCGGGTCCAGGTTCTTGGAAGGGTGGATTTTCCCCGTCTGAGGCTGCTTACGCTTTGAAAGAAGCCCTTCTGTACGTCCCACCATTTTGACAGGTGCCTCTGCCGTGAACTGTCTAGGAAGGGGACAGGAAGGCCTTCTCCTTTTAGAGAGATTTGACTCTAAGTGCCCTCCGTGCCATCCTTCCTTTAAGCCGGTGGCTATCCTTCTGTTTCTGGATGCCATTTCGGCTGTTGGGGGCCGGCGGCTCAGAGGGAAAAGGATGGTGAAAGTGCTGTACGCTTTATTCGCTTTCTTTTTCGTGACCATGCTTTTAACTGTTTCTAGCTCTGTCATTTAATTATAATTTCAATGATGTGAATTTTGAAGCCGTGTCTGTTTTAACCGTTGCGCATTGCCATGAGTCCTGGGCCGGAGAAAAAGTATATGATGACGATGAACTATAATAGACTCCTTATATATCCTTCCGCAATGGTTTCCTCGTTCTTCCATTTCTTTTCCATGCCCCTTTTACTTTATCCAAAAGTACTTTATACAAGAACTGTGCTCTCCTTTGGAGGTTCCTTCCGACTGTTATAAATTCTCTTGTGGATTTTGGTTCTGTTCTGTTTTGTTGCTTGACAGTTGTGGGTCAGTTGTGGACTCACTCCGGTCTTTCGGGAACTCTTGTCTTCTCAGTCTCAGCTTCCACGTTGTGTGTACGTTCAGATAGTATGGGGAGGACCGTGAGCCTCAAGGAAAAATGGTATCCGTCCTTAGCTCCAGGACCCTTTTCTTTGTCTTTTTTAACAGTCCACACATTTCAAATGAGTTGATTCCCTTCCTATCCGCTTTCGTCATTGCTTAGCTGTCACAACCATACGTAGAAAACGGGAAACACGATAGACACAGATCGGCCTGACATCTGTATTCATTGATATATCTTGACGCTTCAGGATCTAGTCCAGTTCGCTCATAGTCTTTCTAAGTCCAAATGGGTCCGGCACCTTGGAAGGCTCCCTTGGAGTCTGAAATGAAACAGAAGAGTGGATTCCTTGCAACCGTAGAAAGAAATGTGGCAACCACTACTAATGGTCATCCCAGGAACAAAAACTGTGGAGTCCTGGCTTCCATATTATTATTAATCTCATTGATCTTTGGCAATAATCACCTAGGGCAGGACGGTGCAGTTATGTGTCCAGAGAAAGAGCGAGTGGTTTGAGTGTTGGACCAGGGTTCGAATCCCTGCTTGGCTACAGAATCCCACTGGGTGACTTTGGGCAAATCGCACACTCTCAGCCCCAGAGGAAGGCAATGTTGGCAACCCCCCTCCGAACAAATCATGACTGCTAGATGGGGAATTCTGGGACTTGTAGAGCAAAAAACCCCAAAAGGTCATTTTGCCAAGCGTTGGTGTTTTCTCCCAGTCGCAAAAGAGCCAGCGTAGTGGAGCGGGGTGAGTCTTGGGCTAGGATTAAGGAGACCAGGGTTCGAATCCCAGCCATGGACCGGGTAGCCTTGGGCAAGTTGCCCTCCCTCGGCCTCAGAGGAAGGCAAGGGCAAACCCTTGCAAGCAACTCTTGCCAAGAAAACCCCATAAACGCTTCTCACCCTCAGGGATGAAAGTATAATCTAACTTAATCTGGAAGTCACCGGGTTGTGAGCGACGGTGATAAAAAGAGATCTCGTTTCGGACCAAATTCAGTCAGGGCTGAGCTGCCGGAAAGCCCTGAACTAGGTCACCAGCCCTGTTGGGTCGGAGGTAGGGAGCGGACGGCGGTAAACGGGGATAATCCCGGATCAGGGTCAGAATTGGGAAGTTGGGCAGAAAGCGAAGGAGGGCAGGTGGCTCTGAAATGGAGCCGGGGGTTGAAAAAGAGAGGACGGCTCGGGATCTCCCCGTGGAGGGATGGGGCGTCCCAGCGTCCCAGATCCTTTCTCCTCAAATGGTTGCCGCCTGTGTAACTCAATGGGCTCTTCCCGTGCCGGTGGGATCCAGGTAGGAAGGGAATAAGTATTCTTTTCACTCCTGCTGTTCTAATATGAACTTGTGGGCAGGAGGAGGAGACCTTAGAGTACATCTACGCTGTATAAATAATGCCGTTTGACCCCACTTTAACTGCCACGGCTCCATCATCTTACAGTTGTAGTTTTGTGAAGCACCGGCACTCTTTGGCAGAAAAAGCTAAAGACCTTTCTACAACGAGACATCCCAGAATTGCGCAGGATGCATCTGCAGCGCCGAAAGCGGTGTCGAAAATGCATTATTTCTACGGTGCGGATGCAGCCTTAGTTCAGTGGCTGAGTAAGTAGAAGAAGCGAGGTGCGAGGATGGCTAGGTCCGGAGTCAAAAGGCCTGGTTCATCGGAGGACAGTTTGGGTCCCATTTCTGGAGGACGGCTACACCGGGAGAACGTGGCTCAGTTCATGGTTGCCAAATCTCTCTCTGCAGCTACAGAATGAGTTGAGGGCCGGTTTCTCCCTATTCTAGACCTTTGCTGTGTGGAACATGTCATATTTCTTCTCTTTCCATCTCTCCATCCCAAACTTGGAGCGTACCAACTTCCTAACCCATCCCTCCTCCGTCTTTTTCCAGCATCCCAGTATTAGGAGCCACCCCGTTCCCCTCAATCCCAGCGGAAACTGGGAGGCACTTGCCCGAGATGGCCGCCCCGAAGCGCAGCCGGCGGCAGGCCTGGCCAGAGGAGGAGGGCGACCGGGAGCACGGCCTCTACAGCCTCCACCGCATGTTCGACATCGTGGGCACCCACCTGACCCACCGCGACGTCCGGGTCCTCTCCTTCCTTTTTGTGGACGTGATTGACGACTACGAGAGGGGGATGATCCGCAGCGGGCGGGACTTCCTGCTGGCGCTGGAGAGGCAGGGCCGCTGCGACGAGACCAACTTCCGGCAGGTGCTGCAGCTCCTGAGGATCATCACCCGCCACGACTTGTTGCCCTACGTCACTTTGAAGCGGAGGAAGGCTGGTAAGTCAACCGGGGGCGCGTGAAGCGCGTCAAAAGGCTCCTGCAACCAAGCAGGGTCTGCTCAAGTCCTCAGGTTCGGATTAAAAAGTGGGTTTAAAACTGGTTTCCAGTCCCTTCACTTAAGAGAAGGTTCAGACAGGGATCCCCGGTTTGATGATTCTCTGTTCGAACCCACTGTTCAAATCCACCCCTTTTTTGAAAAATTCGTCTCAAAGACCTGGTCATCTTTCTTTTGCCCAACCTGTTCGCTCACCCTTCCTCCTCCTCCTTGCAGTGTGTCCGGATCTGGTAGACAAGTACCTGGAAGAGACCTCCATTCGCTACGTGACGCCGCGCACCCACAGCGGCACCGAGCAGGTTCCTGCCCACCAACACAAATCTGGTGAGACCCTAGACCTTGCGTCCCAATCCTTTCCCAAGCTGCCTTCCTCAAGGTCTGTCTTTTCATCCCGTTCCAGGGACCCTCTGCTTTGAGCGCAGCCTGCCTTTTCCCCTTATAGATAAAGAAATAATGAGACAACTTCCGGGGGAGCAAGAGTACTTTTTGCAACAAGAAGTGACCCCCAAGAAGTCACTTCCGTTTACCTTTTGCTTAAAAATTTTTTTGGAAGGTCTACAGAGACAGGCCTGGGTGGACTGTAAGCCCACCCCTGCCTTGAATAAACTGAAAAGAGCTGTCAGGCTGGCTTTCTAAACCCTGCCCTGTTGTGCCTTCCAGTGCCTCCCCACCATCCACTGGTCTGTTGCTCTTCTTCGGGACCCCAAATCTGTACCAAGAGGTCCGGCCGGGGAAGAGCCCTCCTCAGTAACCAGCGGAAAAGAAGGAAGTCGGTGACACCGGACCCGAAAGACAAACAGACGTGCGGTAAGGTGGTGCCGTTTTGTTCTCCGTGGCTAAATCTATTTGTGGCATTTGTGTTCTTTGTGGGTCATATTCTGACAATTTTTTAAAAAATTTACTTTAGTGGGGGGCTGTTTTGAGAGGCCTAGTGCTATTGTGCACTTAATAAACGATTGTATTGTGCTCAGGCTTTTGTACGCACTGGATTGTTCACTTTTGATGTGTTCTAGCTGTATTCGTTTTAGCTATGTTTTTCTTTTTTAAATCGTAAGCTGCCTTGAGTCCCACTTTGGGGAGAAAGGGGGGGATAGAATAATAACGGCGAGACGGCGACGGCAGCTCGCTTTTCGCGTCCCGAGCGGGCGCTGCTGACGGGAGCTCCTGTCGCTTCCCTTCCAGACATCCGCCTGCGAGTCCGAGCGGAGTACTGCCAGCACGAGACGGCCCTGGAGGGGAACGTTTTCTCCAACAAGCAGGACCCCCTCGAGCGGCAGTTTGAGCGCTTCAGCCAGGCCAACACCATCTTGAAATCCCGGGACCTGGGCTCCATCATCTGTGACATAAAGTTTTCGGAGCTCACGTACCTGGACGCCTTCTGGCGCGACTACATCAACGGCTCGCTGCTGGAGGCCCTGAAGGGGGTCTTCATCACAGACTCGCTCAAGCAGGCGGTGGGCCACGAGGCCATCAAGCTGCTGGTCAACGTGGACGAAGAGGATTACGAGGTGGGCCGCCAGAAACTCCTGAGGAACTTGATGCTCCAGACGGCACCTTGAACTCTGGCGCTTGGTTTATTCCCCCCACCCTTCCCACCCTCCGCCTTCTTCCGGCTCTCCTTGGGATGAATTTTTTTAATTATTTTTTCCCCCCCTTTGCAAAAAAGAAGAAAAACAGGAAAAAATATCTCAAAGGAACAACAACAAACTCCACCTTCTGCCATGTACTGAGTGACCGTAAGACCTTTTTTCCCCCCCGGTGTGAGGAATAAGTGCTACCATTGGTTTTGCTTTTCCCCTCGGTCGGCTGGTCGGGAGCAAAAACGGGAGACAGGGAAATTTCCAGAAGGCCCATCCTCTGCCCATGGCCCAAAAGGTCTTTCTTAGGGTCCCTTTCCCTGTCGGGCATCCCAAATATCTTTGGCCGTTTGTCGGCGCTCCTGACCTCTCCTATCATGTTCTCTCTTGTGCTGTCGATTTCTGTCTCTCACTCACTCTTTTTTTCCCCTCCAATTCTCTCCCCAAATTAGACTGTCCCTTGGCAACCCCAAAAAGGCCTCGGCCGTCGTGGGGAGGTCCCTTAAAACCAAGGCTTGACCTTGCCTCTTGCTATTAAGAAGAAGAAGAAGAAGCAAACACGAACGTTGATGTTCTTGTGACACGGAACATGTTGTGCCAGTGTATTATTATTATTATTTTTTCCTTTGAAGCTGTGAGTTTTTTTGGGGGAGGGGGGAAGGGGGAGAGAGATTTGGCGTGTCGGGGTCGAAACCCAGCAAGCACTTGCCCTTCGCCCAAATCCACCCCGGCCCCATCCCGCCGCGTAGCAGTGTTCGGAAAAGAAACTCCCAATCTCGCCGGGTGAATTTTGGGGGGGCCCTTTTTATGCAATTGAAGTCGGCTGGGGTGTGTGTGTGTGTGTCCGGTAGCGAGGAGGAGGGGAGGATTCGGCGCCCCAAAAGAAGGAACTTGGTTGCGGGACGTTGGCGGGGTCTGAAAGCAAGGCTCCTTCCTGGCTCTTTGATCGAATTGTGTCTATGGGAAACGTCCTTTCTTTACTTCCCCGACTTCTGCTCCTAGCTAAGCGGGATCCAAACCAGCCCCGGGCTGCTCTCCTTCCAGCGGCCCCCCAAACGCCTCATGCTCCCCCTTGACCTGCGTGGAAAGAGCGCAAGCGTTTGTTCCCCCCCCCCCCTCCTCCTCTGATCCACTATGTGTGCCTTTCCCTCAACCTCCGGTCGAGGGAGCATCAGCCTCCAAAGACGACAGAGAAAGGAACGCTTCTTGGGGTTTGGGGCAGGAAAAGGGGGGGCTCTTTTGTCCCAAATAGCAGTAGCCCCACACGACACAGACTGCCACGCGTCTCTCAAATGCTCACGTCGGACCAGAGCCAAAAGGGCAAAGTCATTTAGACTTGTGGCTAAATTTGAGGGGGGGAGGCTTTGCTTTTTTTGCATGGGGCAACCTCTTGGCTCGGTTCCTCTCCCCTTGATTTAATTTCCAGCGTCTCTGACTGGGAAGTCGGCTCTAAAAACGGAGCCGTCCCTTGCGGGAAGCCAGGGGTTTGCCAATGAAAACAAGAGGGCCGGCGGAGAGCTCCGTCCCGTCTTCCTTCCTTTCCGGTGGCGTCGAGTGCCGCGGTTTTGTCGTCGGCCTTCCGTTTTCTGTGTTTCGGAGCCGCTGGGAGAGCTTTCGGGTCGAACGATTCCCAATTGTGGGGCAAAGGCAGAGAACCTATTGGGTGGGTGAAGCCCTGGCGGCTTATTTTTGGGGCGCGTTTTCAGGGGGGGAGGCAGGAAAAGAGTGCCGTTACGTTTTTGGTAACACTGCAGAGCAGCATGGGTGGCTCCTCCGTTGCCACCCGAACCTTCGCCCCTTCCCCCTTTTTCCCAAACAGTATTCCGAGGGGCATCGTGCCAATAAAAAGTTTGGATCCATCCATCGCCCGGCGCTGCAGGAGTCCCTGGGCTCTACTTGTGTGTGTGTGTCTGTGTTTGCAGGAGGAGGGAGATACTAATCCTTTGTTGGAAACTAAACACATGTTTGGAATTTAAAACGGCTGCAACACCCAGTCTGTTCAATTATCCGAATCGATCCTTTGTAAAGCATTGTTTTGTTTTCTTTTCTTTGGGAAGAAAATATATAACACCACCATGCAATGAACCGTGCCTCTGAATCCGTGTCTTGCTTTTGGGGTTTTTTGTTCGTTTCTGTTGGTGGGAAATCACACAAATGTTGTTGGACTGCAACGCCCAGCTGCCCCAGTCCTTGGCAGTTGCAAGACAGGGGCAATGGGACTTGGGGGTTTGAGGAGACGGGGAGAAAGGCCCCATGGATGACATGAAATACCGCAAAGGACCCAACAAGTCATGGCCTCTTTTTAAAAACGACAACCCCGTAATGACATTGAAAGGCAAAAGCAACATTGGTTTTGGTCTAGCAACCGAGTCAAGGTTCTGTCCCTCAGTGAGGCTGCCTTCTGGCTTTGGATGGAAAATCCCATTCGGGGGGTCTCTCCATTGCCTTTCTCCCCCCTTTTTCTGAAGAACACCCTTCATGGCGTTTCAGTAAAAGTATGAACTGCTACCAAGGCCCTCCGCTCCCTGTTTGTGTCCCCACACACAATTTGTTCTTGGTTATTTGAAGACATTTCTGGTACCAATTTGTGACTTCTGTCTTTGTTTTTCCCCCCAAAGGGACTTCTGGTGTAACTGGTCATAATCCCAGAGTAGTTTTTTCCCCCCTTCCAAAATAATAATAATAAAACACCTGCCTTTTATTGGGGGTGCCTGCTTTAGTCACCTCGGTTCGCATGGCAACTCTTTACAGTTTCATTTTGGTCGAAACACGTTGAACCGCTATTCTTTCTAGCATTTTCTTGCTAGTATTTGTTGAATTTTCATTTGAAGAAGGAATGTCTGCTTGGTTATGTGAAGTACACCAGTGTGCCGGATGTGAAATGACACCTGTCTCTTTATCTTTGTAGTAGCACCTTTATTCTGCTCCCACTCACCCCAGAATACCTCGGTGTGTCTGCGTCTGCAACAACAGATCTGCCAGCAGAGGACAACACAACAGACACCAGTTTAATCTTTCAGCTGCTACCAGGCTTCACTTTTTGGGTAGTGTGTATGTTGTCCTCTCTAATCCAGGGCCATGCAACGTCCAGATGATGCTGGACTTCCAACTCCCATCATCCCTGACCAAAGCATTCTGGAAGACGGTTCCATGTGCATCTGAAGATCTGTCCTCTGTCTATCAGGGAAGGTGTCGTGGTGACGGGACGTCCTGCCGAAGAGCTACCCGGCCGTAGAGGTCACTCCGGCGGTGGCGGAAGACGGGCATCTCCTGCCGGATACGGTGCAGGTAAGCCAGGTCGATTTCCGCGTAGCACAAGCCTGGCCCCTCCTGGCACTGGGCCACTACACTCCCCCAGGGGTCCACCACCATGCTGTGGCCATAGGACGCCCGGCGGTCGTGGTGCTTGCCCGTCTGGGCCGCGGCCACCACGTAACACTGAGTCTCGATGGCCCGGGCGCGCAGGAGGGGCTGCAGAGACAGAGAAGGAGCACAGAGGTGATGTCCCTCCTCGGCGAATCCTCCTAAAACATGTGAGGAGTGTCCCCCCCCAGCTAAGGGAACATGTGCAAAGTGTCTTATGGGAAGGGGAGGAACTACTGCTTGTAAAACATGGGTGGACACAACTGTTTTTCTCTGAGAAGAGAACCGAGGGCTGTGAGGATGCCCAGCTGACTTACCTCCCAGTGGGCAGACCCTGTTGGCACAGTGAAGGCGGACGGGTAGGTGAGGATCTCTGCCCCTTCTTGGGCTAGGGCCAAAGACATTTCTGGGAACCGGAGGTCGTAGCAGGTGGCGAGACCAACCTGAAAGCGGGCAAGAGACGGGGAGGTCGGTTGGCAAATAGACTGGCAGCCAGTCAATCAGCTAATCCCCACAGTTGGTCCTCCGTGCGAGCGTCTTTCCACCCACCTTGCCAGCCGGGGTGTCCACAGGGGCCACAATCTCCGTTCCCGGGTTAGTGAAGGCACTTTCCTTCAGGGACACCCGTCCCTCCAGCTCCACGTCAAAGAGGTGGGTCTTGCGATAGGCAGCTGCAAGGGTCCCTGGGGGCAGCAGAGAGGGGTCAGGCAGCAAAAGAACAAGCGCACAGAGATACATCCCTTAATTGGGGATTGGGATTTCATGTAGCCTTTTTGCCTTTTAGCCCAGGGATAAGAGGTCTCTGATAATATATCTAATGCCCCTTTAACACCCTCACCACTTCTTGTGACAATGATTTTCATGAATTAATTCTGCACTGTTTTAAGGGAGTGAGGAAGACGTACTTCACATTAGCCAGCATATAGTGGTTCCCAAACTTTGGTCCTCCAGACATTTTTGGGGGACAACATACAGTGCAAATACTCCAGGTCAGGGATCTTGAACCCAGAATCTTCTGTAAGCAAAGCAGGGGTTTGGCACTGAGCTGTTACAAATCCTGAATTTTACTGCCTCTCGCCATTTTAAGAAGGACAGAAACAAGTTGGAATGGGCTCAGAGAAGGGGCAACAAGGATGATAAGAGTACGGAAGACAAAACCTATGAAGAAAGACCCTTGGTGTCTCATCCAACTCTGATTCGAACCTGTGAGTTGGTTTCATTTCAAGAGCCTCTCAAGCTTGAGCTGGCACGGGGACCGAAGGGATCGGAGCCCTGGCATCTTTGCACGGTCTCCTCACCTTTGGGATCCAAGAGGAGGTGGCAGTTGTAGATCCGTTGGGTGCTCTTCCAGTCGCTGCCTCTTTCGTGGAAGCCTCCGAGGGAGAGCCAAACCCCGCACTCCCTGCCAAAAAAAAGCAGAGCGAAGGTGCATCAGGCCAGCCCTGAGATAAAAACAGTTGCCCCAAGGCATATCTCACCAGGAAGGGAACAGCTTTCATTTTCAAAATTATGATTATGGGTCCATCCCGCCTGTCTTCCAGCCTTAGCTCTTCCAAGGCTCCAGACCAAGTGCTATGAGATCTTCCTCCTCACGTGGGGCATACCCCGCCGGTCCCTACCTGGCAAGGTTGGTGTAACGCTGTATGTGATCCCCTCCCAGGGGCTCTGCTAATCTCAGGGTCTCTTCGACGCCGCTGCCGATGAAATCAAAGGCCTCCGGGAGGAAAACCACACAGGCACCCCGACCGGCCGCCTCTCGCACAAGTTGGGAGCAACAGGCCCAGTTGTGCTCTTTGTCCGGAGTGGAGGTCACCTGGCAAACCGCAACGAGGGGCTTGGGTACTCCGGTGGCCATGGATCGGATGCTGTGGTGGGCACCAGAGAGAGAGAGAACAAGTCAGCTGGAAAAACATACAATCGACAAGGGCAGAAAACTTCCAAAAGTATGTATGTATGTGTTTATTATCTCACTTTTCTTCTGACCTGGGAGCCAAGGTGGCTTGTTGTTTGATGCTGTGCCGTCAAGTCATTTCTGACTTAGGGCAACCCCGTCACAGGGCTTTCCTGGCAACCAAGAAGGCCCTGTCTCCCATGCCCTCACCAAATATGCCTGTGATGGTTGGTGGTCCTCAAAGATAGCAATGGCTGTTCATTACAGAGCCACGGATAGACCCATTTGGGATCTGCCCCAGGTTTAGATGACCAAGGACCTAGGCTCAAGTCCTCAGCAGGGTCTCCAGGGAGTGCTAGGAAAAGAAACTTGCTATACCTTTGTTGGGAGGTTTCCCAATTTCCAAATCCTTGGCCCCATTTAAACCCACTCCTTGAGGGTTGAGGGCACCCCTGTAATCTAATTTGGCCCCTGCAAGGCTGAATGAAATTCTCCATCTTTGTACTAGTGAACAGTCCTTGTTCTCTCGGTGCAAATTGCTTCACAGAGATGTTGTTAGGATTATAAAAAAAAGCTAGGATGGGGCCAGAGTGGACAAGGATATATTGCATTCAGTGCCCCGATGTCCCCAGAGGTCAGTCACCTGCGGCCGGAGGCCTGGGTTTTGAACCTTAAAAGTTGCTTCCCTGCAGTGCGTAGGATCCGCGACGGCTTCCGAACCACCGCTTGCAACCTAGAAGAAGAAAAGAGGTGCGTTGGTGCAAGTCCTGGAACTAAAACTCTTGGCCGGCAGGCCATTTCAATACGTTTTGGGTCCGTTTTTTCCAATAGGAAGTAACCCACACGTTGACTTCTGGGTCGTCTTTGCTGGTCCCAAAGAGATGTGGGGGGGAAAAATTGCTCTAGATTACATATGAAAGGTATTTTGAAATACCGACTTCACATTACCACGCATTGTCGTTGCATGCCTTTTGAGTCTTTGTCCAACTTACGGTGAACCTATTGCGGGGTTTTCTGAGGCTGAGAGTGTGTGACTCGCCCAAGACCACCCCAGTCCATTTCCACGACTGAAACCCTGCTTCCCCGAAAATGAGACATCCCCAAAAAAACAAGACCTAGTAACGGTTTTGCTGAATTGCTAAATATAAGGCCTCCCCTGAAAGTAAGACCACTTAGCAACGTTTTTGTCTATAAATATATATAAAATATATAATAAATGTTCAAATTTTTTTGTTGTTCAACAATAATTGTGAATTCTTCTTCTTGGAAAAATAAGGCATCCTCTGAAAATCAGACCTAGCTCATCTTTGGGAGCATAAATTAATATAAGACGCTGTCTTATTTTCAGGGGAACATGGCAGGGATTCGAACACTGGTCTCCAGAGTCCTAGTATTATTCAAATTTTTATACCGGGTCCTCCTTTACCATACAGACATATAAGAAATTGCAAGGAAAGGCATTGAGGTTTATCACACTAGGGGGCAAACAGGATTTAAACAGGAATTGAACAGGAAATGTCCTATGTTAAACATAAGGCATTTCCTGTTTAACTCTCATTTAAATCCTGTTTGCTCCCCTTGTGTGATAAACCTCATTGTTCCTTCCCATTCCCAGTGGCAAGGAGTTCCACAGGACAAAACCCAACTCAGTCCTATGAATTGCAGCATTTCTTTTCTTCCTGCAAAAGAACAGTTGCTGAGATCCTAAATTTCCCCATATTCTGACCCTAAAACACAGTAATAAATGGGGTTCCTTTCACCCCATTTTCCCCCTCTAATAATAATAATAATATTAATATTTATTAATATTATTATTATTATTTCTTCCTCCCTTCCACAAATCCTCCCATTGTTTTACCCAGCTGCGTTTACATGGGCTCAGAAGAAGCAGAAGTGGATTAGAAGCTTCCCCCAAACTCCAAAGAAAAGAAAGTATAATAATAATAATAATAAAAACAATCCAGGTTCAGGAGTCCAGCCCAGAAGTCCACCTTTCCCTTAACAAAGATGGCGCCTTTGGAGTCAGCGTCGCCCAATTTAAAGGGAGGACTCCCACAAACAAAATGGCGCCTCAAAACTCATTATAATTATTCCCTGACAGCCCAGAAAGAGAGCAATTAGGAACGACAGACAGATATTTTGTTGTTTTATAGCTTTATTTTGAGAAATATTCGCTTTTTCGGGCGTTTGGTTACGTAGGCCCACACTCTGCCCTCAACAAAGATGGCGCCGGCCGGAAGTGCCCAAATCCTGAGGCGATTTTTAAAGGCCTCGAAATGAACTTTTTAAAAAACCCTAAAGTTAAGAGAGCGCTTTGTTTCGACTCTGAAGCGTTTAAACATGAGAGAAAGTGTTCACTTTTGTTGAATAAAAGGGGTTATAAATAATGACTAGAAAGTGTTTTTTAAAAACAAGATGGCGGACCGGAAGTGAAAGCGGCCTAAGCTTCCGGTCTGGCGTTGTTGGCGGAACCGGAAGTGGTTGTTGTGGTTGTTAGGCGACGGGGGCAAGATGGCGACGAGCAAAAGCGGCGGAGGAGGAGGAGGAGGAGGAGGGTCCGGGGCGGCAGCCAAGGCCCTGACGGCCGAACAGGTCCGGGAGGAAGGAAGAGGGCCTCTGGGCATGTGCAGAGGGCGACCATTGGGGGACACTGGCCCATAGGGAATAATGGAACATTTGCCCATAGAGAACCATTGGGGGATACTGCCCCATAGACAATAATAATAGGATAAATGCCCATAGAGAACCATTGGGGGATACTGCCCCATAGACAATAATAATAGGATAAATGCCCATAGAGAACCATTGGGGGATACTGCCCCATAGACAATAATAATAGGATAAATGCCCATAGAGAACCATTGGGGGACACTGGCCCATAGGGAATAATGGAACATTTGCCCATAGAGAACCATTGGGGGATATTGCCCCATAAAGGATAATAATAGGATAAATGCCCATAGAGAACCATTGGGGGATACTGGCCCATAGGGAATAATGGAACATTTGCCCATAGAGAACCATTGGGGGATATTGCCCCATAAAGGATAATAATAGGATAAATGCCCATAGAGAACCATTGGGGGATACTGGCCCATAGGGAATAATGGAACATTTGCCCATAGAGAACCATTGGGGGATATTGCCCCATAAAGGATAATAATAGGATAAATGCCCATAAAGAACCATTGGGGGATACTGGCCCATAGGGAATAATGGAACATTTGCCCATAGAGAACCATTGGGGGATACTGCCCCATAAAGGATAATAATAGGATAAATGCCCATAAAGAACCATTGGGGGATACTGGCCCATAGGGAATAATGGAACATTTGCCCATAGAGAACCATTGGGGGATATTGCCCCATAAAGGATAATAATAGGATAAATGCCCATAAAGAACCATTGGGGGATACTGGCCCATAAAGGATAATAATAGGATAAATGCCCATAAAGAACCATTGGGGGACACTGGCCCATAGGGAATAATGGAACATTTGCCCATAGAGAACCATTGGGGGATACTGCCCCATAAAGGATAATAATAGGATAAATGCCCATAGAGAACCATTGGGGAATATTGCCCCATAAAGGATAATAATAGGATAATTGCCCATAGAGAACCATTGGGGGATACTGCCCCATAGACAATAATAATAGGATAAATGCCCATAGAGAACCATTGGGGGATACTGCCCCATAGACAATAATAATAGGATAAATGCCCATAGAGAACCATTGGGGGATACTGGCCCATAGGGAATAATGGAACATTTGCCCATAGAGAACCATTGGGGGATACTGCCCCATAAAGGATAATAATAGGATAAATGCCCATAGAGAACCATTGGGGGATACTGCCCCATAGACAATAATAATAGGATAAATGCCCATAGAGAACCATTGGGGGACACTGGCCCATAGGGAATAATGGAACATTTGCCCATAGAGAACCATTGGGGGATACTGCCCCATAAAGGATAATAATAGGATAAATGCCCATAGAGAACCATTGGGGGATACTGGCCCATAGGGAATAATGGAACATTTGCCCATAGAGAACCATTGGGGGATACTGCCCCATAAAGGATAATAATAGGATAAATGCCCATAAAGAACCATTGGGGGATACTGGCCCATAGGGAATAATGGAACATTTGCCCATAGAGAACCATTGGGGGATACTGCCCCATAAAGGATAATAATAGGATAAATGCCCATAGAGAACCATTGGGGGATACTGGCCCATAGGGAATAATGGAACATTTGCCCATAGAGAACCATTGGGGGATACTGCCCCATAAAGGATAATAATAGGATAAATGCCCATAGAGAACCATTGGGGGATACTGGCCCATAGGGAATAATGGAACATTTGCCCATAGAGAACCATTGGGGGATACTGCCCCATAAAGGATAATAATAGGATAAATGCCCATAAAGAACCATTGGGGGATACTGCCCCATAGACAATAATAATAGGATAAATGCCCATAGAGAACCATTGGGGGATACTGCCCCATAGACAATAATAATAGGATAAATGCCCATAGAGAACCATTGGGGGACACTGGCCCATAAAGGATAATAATAGGATAAATGCCCATAAAGAACCATTGGGGGATACTGCCCCATAGACAATAATAATAGGATAAATGCCCATAGAGAACCATTGGGGGACACTGGCCCATAGGGAATAATGGAACATTTGCCCATAGAGAACCATTGGGGAATATTGCCCCATAAAGGATAATAATAGGATAAATGCCCATAAAGAACCATTGGGGGATACTGCCCCATAGACAATAATAATAGGATAAATGCCCATAGAGAACCATTGGGGGACACTGGCCCATAGGGAATAATGGAACATTTGCCCATAGAGAACCATTGGGGAATATTGCCCCATAAAGGATAATAATAGGATAAATGCCCATAAAGAACCATTGGGGAATATTGCCCCATAAAGGATAATAATAGGATAAATGCCCATAGAGAACCATTGGGGGATACTGCCCCATAGACAATAACAATAGGATAAATGCCCATAGAGAACCATTGGGGGATACTGCCCCATAGACAATAATAATAGGATAAATGCCCATAGAGAACCATTGGGGGATACTGGCCCATAGGGAATAATGGAACATTTGCCCATAGAGAACCATTGGGGGATACTGCCCCATAGACAATAATAATAGGATAAATGCCCATAGAGAACCATTGGGGGATACTGCCCCATAGACAATAATAATAGGATAAATGCCCATAGAGAACCATTGGGGGATACTGCCCCATAGACAATAATAATAGGATAAATGCCCATAGAGAACCATTGGGGGATACTGGCCCATAGGGAATAATGGAACATTTGCCCATAGAGAACCATTGGGGGATACTGCCCCATAGACAATAATAATAGGATAAATGCCCATAGAGAACCATTGGGGGACACTGGCCCATAGGGAATAATGGAACATTTGCCCATAGAGAACCATTGGGGGATACTGCCCCATAAAGGATAATAATAGGATAAATGCCCATAAAGAACCATTGGGGGATACTGGCCCATAGGGAATAATGGAACATTTGCCCATAGAGAACCATTGGGGGATATTGCCCCATAAAGGATAATAATAGGATAAATGCCCATAGAGAACCATTGGGGGATACTGGCCCATAAAGGATAATAATAGGATAAATGCCCATAGAGAACCATTGGGGGATACTGCCCCATAGACAATAATAATAGGATAAATGCCCATAGAGAACCATTGGGGGACACTGGCCCATAGGGAATAATGGAACATTTGCCCATAGAGAACCATTGGGGGATACTGCCCCATAAAGGATAATAATAGGATAAATGCCCATAAAGAACCATTGGGGGATACTGGCCCATAGGGAATAATGGAACATTTGCCCATAGAGAACCATTGGGGGATACTGCCCCATAAAGGATAATAATAGGATAAATGCCCATAGAGAACCATTGGGGGATACTGCCCCATAAAGGATAATAATAGGATAAATGCCCATAGAGAACCATTGGAGGATACTGGCCCATAGGGAATAATGGAACATTTGCCCATAGAGAACCATTGGGGAATGCTGCCCCATAGACAATAATAATAGGCTAATTGCCCATAAAGAATCATTGGGGGAATACTTGCCCATAGAGAGTAATGATAGAAGACTTGCCCATAGAGAGACATTGCATTGGGGAATATTTGCCCATAGGGAACCATTGAGGGATGCTGCCCCATAGAGAATAATAATAGGATACTTGCCCATAAGGAATCATTGGGGAATATTTGCCCATAAAGAGACATTGGGGAACATTTGCCCATAGAGGATAATAATAGGATACTTGCCCATAGGGAAGCGTTGTGGAACATTTGCCCATAGAAGATAATAAGGAAACACTTGCCCATAGAGGGACCATTGGGGGATACTGGTCCCATAGAGAATAATAGGATACTTGCCCATAGAGAAACATTGGGGAACATTTGCCCATAGAGAACCATTGAGGGATACTGTCCCATAGAGTATAATAATAGGATATTTGCCCATAGAGAAACATGGGGAATATTTACTAAAAAGGGAAATATTGGGGGATACTTGCCCATAGAGGATAATATGAGAATATTTGTCCATAGGGAAGCATTGGGAAATATTTGCCCATAGAAGATAATAAGGAAACACTTGCCCATAGAGAGACATTGGGGAATACTGGTCCCATAGAGAATAATAGGATACTTGCCCATAGAGAAACATTGGGGAACATTTGCCCATAGAGGATAATAATAGGATACTTGGTTATAGGGAGTCATTGGGGGATACTAGCCCATAGAGGAAAATAAGAGAAGACTTGCCCATAGAGAGACATTGGCAAATACTTGCCCATAGAGAATAATGGAACACTTGCCCATAAAGAGACCATTGGGGAATATTTGCCCATAGAGAACCATTGAGGGATACTGTCCCATGGAGGATAATAATAGGATACTTGCCCATAAAGAACCATTGGGGGATACTGGCCCATAGAAGATAATAAGGAAACACTTGCCCATAGAGGGACCATTGGGGGATACTGTCCCATAGAGGATAATAATAGGATACTTGCCCATAGGGAAGCATTGGGAAATATTTGCCCATAGAGGATAATACTGTAATAGGATACTTGCCCATAAAGAATCATAGGGGAATGTTTGTCCATAGAGGGACCATTGGGGGATATTGGCCCATAGAAAATAATAGGATACTTGCCCATAGAGAGACATTGGGGAATACTTGCCCATAGAGGAAAATAAGGAAACACTTGTCAATAGAGAGACATTGGGGAATAATTGCCCATAGAGGATAATAATAGAATGCTTGCCCATAAAGAATCATTGGGGGAATACTTGCCCATAGAGACACATTGGGGAATATTTACTAAAAGGGAAATATTGGGGGATACTTGCCCATAGAGGAAAATAAGAAAACACTTGTCCCTAGAGAGACATTGGGGAATATTTGCCCATAGAGAGACATTGGGGCATACCGTCCCATAGAGGATAATAATAATAGGATACTTGCCCATAAAGAATCATGGGGGAATATTTGCCCATAGAGAGACATTGGGAAATATTTGCCCATAGAGTGACATTGGAAGATACTTGCTCATAGAGAGATATTGGGGGACACTGGCCCATAGGGAACGAGAGAATATTTGTCCATAGAGAAACATTGGGGGATACTTGCCCATAGAGGATAATAAGGAAACATTTGCCCATAGGGAAGCATTGGGAAATATTTGCCCATAGAGAATAATAGAAGACTCGCCCATAGAGAGACATTGGGGGGATACATTCCCATAAATGCAATGGTCCTGTTGTTTTACATTGTGAATTTTAATTATGCTTTTTTAAAATTTAATGTTAGTTTAATTCAATTTTAAGGGGTGGGTGGTGGGGTATGGGTTATTTTATAATTTATCCTGTATTTTTAATTGCTGTAACCCGCTCCAATTGGCTGACAGAAGAGTGGGCTATTAATAATAATAATAATAATTATTATTATTATTATTATTATTATTAAGAATCATAGGGGAACGTTTGCCCATTGAGAGACATTAGGGGAGACTTGCCCATACAGGATAATAAGAAAACACTTGCCTATAGGGAAACATTAGAGAATATTTGCCCATAGAGGATAATACTTGCCCATAGGGAAACGTTAGAGAATACTTGCCCATAGAGGGACATTGGGAATATTCCCATAGAGGATAATATGAGAATATTTGTCCATAGGGAAACGTTGGGAACATTTGCCCATAGAGGATAATAAGGAAACACTTGCCCACAGAGAGACATTGGGGGATACTTGCCCATAGAGAATAATAATAGGATACTTGCCCATAAAGAATCACAGGGGAACATTTGCCAAGAGAGGATAATAAGGGAATACTTGCCCATAGAGGAACATTGGGGAATGTTTTCCCATCGAGAGACATTGGAGAATACCTGCCTATAGAGAAACCATGGTTGCTTATACAGAATCATCGGGGTATACATTGGGGAACCATTGGGCAAGTATTCCCCCATGATTTTCTATGGGGAACTTTGGGTTCTCTATGTGCAAGTATTACCTAAGCTTCCTTATAGTCACTTATTCCCCAGCGTCTCTCTCTCTCTCTCTGGGGCTAGTGTTCCCCAATGTATGGGCGAGCGTTCCCCATTGATTCCCTATAGGCAAGTATCCTCGTGGTCGGCAAGAGGGTGGTTTGGATGTGTCTGGAGGGTGGCACGGCCTCTGACGGGACTTTCTCTTTCCCCCCTTTTTTTCAGGTGGTGGCTGGATTTAACCGCTTGCGCCAGGAGCAGCGAGGCCTGGCCTCTAAAGCAGCGGAGCTGGAAATGGAGCTCAACGAACACAAGTGAGTGCTTTCTTATTTCTGGACACAGCTGCCTTGCGGTTTTGCTTCCGTATTTGCTCACAATCCTATGAAGAGAGTCTAGAAACGTGAAGGCTCAAGGGAGTGGGGAATGGGAAAAAATAATACAGTGGTCCCCCGGGTTACGAAAACCCCGGGGTATGAAAGCACCGGTTCCCGAAAAAAAACCTGGGTTATGAAAGGAAAGCGGTGCGAAATTCAAATCGCGCCAAGTCCTTTCCTATACCTTACAGCGGTCCCCCAGGTTACGAAGGTTTTCGGATTACGAAAGGGATCCTGGAACGGATTACTTTCGTAACCCGGGGGACCACTGTACCCAAAATGGATTCCATTTCGTTCCTTTGAGACTAACTGAAAGAAAGAAGTTGGCAGCATAAGCTTTTGTAGGCTAAAGCCTACTCCGTGCGATTCATTCGGTGGAGAAACCAAATCTGAGTAAATGAATCGACATCTGAGGAGGTAGACTGACGTCTAGGAAAGCTCACGCTTCCAACGTCTTTCTCAAAGGTGCTACGAGATCTCTCTGCATACTGATTTTACAGACTAACCCAGCTGTGCCTTTGAATCCTCCCCTGCAGGTTAGTTATCGAAACGCTCCGAGAGGTGGACCCGACCAGGAAGTGCTATCGGATGGTGGGAGGCGTCTTGGTGGAGCGCACCGTGAAGGAGGTCCTCCCGGCCCTAGAAGGCAATAAAGAACAGGTACCTCCTCTTCTGGCGGGAAGCAGAATCCCGTGAGGCAAACGGGTCCGTTGTTACACTTCCGAGGATTCTTACTGTTCCAAAAACAAAACACTGGCTAATAGCATGACTGTCAGCAAAACCAAGCCTGTAAATTTCAAGAAGTGGAGAACAGAGAAGGTTTCTCCTGGTCCCTCCATGCTTGGCAGCTCATTTGTAGATGATACAAGAGACAGGGCTTTCTCGATAGCTTCTCCCAGACTGTGGGATTCCCTGCCACAACGACTAGCTTGGCTCCATCTTTGCTGTCCTTCCATTAGCCTTCAGCTATTAAGTGACTCTTGCCTGAGGAGTCTTGGAGAGGTCCTATAATCTTTACCTTTTAAACTATTTCAGAGTAATGTTCTAGATACAATTGCTTATGTATTGCTTTAGGTCTCCGTTTGTTTTTCTCTTACCCCGAATAAACCTCGAGCCCCTCCTCGCTAGAAAGGCAGGGCGTCCGTCGGGACGCACGCGATCGGTGCTAAATAAACGTCCCCTTCCTGAGTCTGTTCCCTGCCTTGTCCTCCGCAGATCAACAAAATCATCGAGACGCTGAGCCAGCAGCTGCAGACGAAAGGCCGGGAGCTCAACGAATTCCGGGAAAAGCACAACATCCGCCTGATGGGCGAGGACAGCCAGAAGGCTCCGGCCAAGGAGAACGCCGAGGGCTCCGGCGCCAAAGCCAGCTCCGCGGGGGTCCTGGTCTCATAGTCGAGGCCGGAGGGCTCTTCTCTCCAAGGACTTAGCACCCTCCGTGCCGCAAGGCTGCAGCTCTCGGCCTCGAAGGCTTAACCTTATTATCGTTATTAATTTTGGATGTCATCCATTGTAATATTTTTTTTCGTTAAATAAACGTTTTTGTGTGTCACGTAGTCGGTAGCCGTGTCAAGCCCGGCAACTGCGCTGGATAGTTGTTTTGCTCAAAGGTGTGTGCTTTGCGCATAAGTGATACCCAGATTCTAACCCAAGAAGTGTCTCCAGTTAAAGGAGGGTTAGACAAGAGTCCTCAGAGTTTGATCTTCGCAAGCCCCAGAGATCAGACTTGGATCTAAACCTTGTGTGCGTAAATCTTTATTTCTAAGCTGGGAACATGGAAGTGCCAGGAGAAGCCATTTTAACCATGCTTTTGTTTCACAAACCAAAGGAGGAAAGCGCTTCGGGAATCTCGGAGCCGTCGAGAAGGTTCTGGACTTCAGGCGGAGATCTCCAAGCTATAAATCTCCGGACAGGGGGTCTTGCCATCAGCTCCAAACCCTCCGACGAGGTACAGCTTGTCGTTCCAAAGGCAAGTCCGGTGTCCGATCCTCTTCTGGGCTCGGTTGGAACAAGGAAAGCGGAACCACTTGGCCGGCAAAGTCCCTGGAAAGGGGGAAAAAACGGCCGGCTCAGTTCTTGGAGAAACATCATCCCTCCCTCATAGAATCATAGAATCATAGAATCATAGAGTTGGAAGAGACCACAAGGGCCATCCAGTCCAACCCCCTGCCATGCAGGAACTCCCAGTCAAAGCATCCCCGACAGATGGCTATCCAGCCTCTGCTTAAAGACCTCCAAGGATGGAGACTCTACCACACTCCGAGGGAGTGTGTTCCACCGTCGAACAGCCCTTACTGTCAGGAAGTTCCTCCTAATGTTGAGGTGGAATCTCTTTTCCTGCAGCTTGCATCCATTGCTCCGCGTTCTGGTCTCTGGAGCAGCAGAAAACAAGCCTGCTCCCTCCTCAATATGACATCCCTTCAAATATTTGAACAGGGCTATCATATCACCTCTTAACCTTCTCTTCTCCAGGCTAAACATCCCCAGCTCTCTAAGTCGTTCCTCATAGGGCATGGTTTCCAGACCCTTCACCATCTTAGTTGCCCTCCTTTGGACCCGCTCCAGTTTCTCCACATCCTTTTTGAATTGTGGTGCCCAGAACTGGACACAGTATTCCAGGTGGGGCCTCACCAAAGCAGAATAGAGTGGCACTATTACTTCCTTTGATCTAGACACTATACTTCTATTGATGCAACCTAAAATAGCATTGGCCTTTTTAGCTGCTGCATCACACTGCTGACTCATGTTCAACTTATGGTCTACTTGGACTCCTAGATCCCTTTCACACATAGTTTCATTCAGCCAGATGTCCCCCATCCTATATCTGTGCATTTTATTTTTCCTCCCTAAGTGCAGAACCTTACATTTCTCCGCATTGAATTTCATTTTGTTAGCGTTGGCCCAGCTTTCTAGTCTATTCAGGTCATTCTGAATTTCAATCCTGTCTTCTGGAGTATTGGCTACTCCTCCTAATTTGGTGTCATCTGCAAATTTGATAAGTATGCCCCCAATTCTGTCATCCAAGTCATTAATAAAGATATTGAATAGCACTGGGCCCAGGACAGAACCCTGTGGGACCCCACTGGTCACTTCTTTCCAGGATGAAAGGGAGCCATTGTTGAGCACCCTTTGAGTTCGGTCAGTCAACCAGTTACAAATCCATGTAACAGTTACCTTGTCTAGCCCACATTTTACGAGCTTGTTTGCAAGAATGTCATGGGGAACCTTGTCAAAGGCCTTACTGAAATCAAGATATACTATATCCACAGCATTCCCTTCATCTACCAAGCTGGTCATTTTATCAAAAAAAGAGATCAGATTTGTCTGGCAAGACTTGTTTCTCTGAAACCCATGTTGGCTTTTTGTGATTATGGAATTATCTTCCAGATATTCACAGACTCTCTGCTTAATGATCTGCTCTAGAATCTTTCCTGGAATTGATGTCAGACTAACTGGACGATAATTGTTGGGATCCTCTTTTTTCCCCTTTTTGAAGATTGGGACAACGTTTGCCCTCCTCCAGTCTGCTGGGACTTCTCCTGTTCTCCAGGAGTTCTCAAAGATTATTGCCAATGGTTCCGATATTACATTCGCCAGTTCTTTTAATACTCTAGGATGTAGTTCATCTGGTCCTGGAGATTTATATTCATTTAGGTTAACCAGGTATTCCTGTACTATCTCTTTACTTATTCTGTGCTGAGATTCCCCTATTCTGTCTTCTGCTCCATTATCCTTAGGTTGACCACCCTTTGCCTTTTCTGAGAAGACTGAAGCAAAGAAGGTGTTGAGTAATTCTGCCTTTTCTTTGTCATCTTTGAGCATTTTGCCATCTTCTGCACGCAGTGGCCCTACTGTTTCCTCTTGCCTTTTTCTCCCTCTTGCCTTTTTCTCTTCAGCCATTCTGCCCGAAGGCTTGGGGGAAAGAAGGTTCCTACTAGGAATTTTTGGAGAAAAGAAAATGTAGGCTAACAGAATTTTCAGTCTTTTCACATTTAGTGTAGGAAGCAAAAAAGGCAGCCAAGTTATTGCTGCATAACTGCCACTGAGAGAGAAGAATCTCTTTCTATCCAGTGTGATAATGTCACAGAAGGAATCAGTTTCTGAGAGTTATTTCAAAAGCGTTGAACGGAAAAGCTTGTAACTCTGAAGTGGAGCTATTTTCTGTCTAGAAAAGGCTTTTCAGTCCCTGCACAGATAATGCTCCAGTTGGGGACGTTCCATGCAAAATTTGCACATAGTTTCCCTGTACAGAAAATGGGTAAAATTCCTTGTTGCTTTTTTCCCCAGAAGAAAATAATATTCCTAGGTGGCTGCCACACTGCAAAATTAATGCCGTTTGACACCCATTTTAACTGTCATGGCCCCATCCTATGGAATCTGGGATTAGTACGTTTGTGGTGGCACCAACGGAGAAGGCTCACAGAACCACAAACCCCAGGATTCCATAGCATTTGAGTCGTGGCAGTTAAAGTGTTGTCAGTGCGCTCTTAAGTATGCGATGTAGATGCACCCCTCATTCGCACTCTCTGCGACTTTGCTTTCCCCTTTTCTTGGGATGCTTAGACCCTATTCTCAATGCTCGGGTGACGTTTTTAAGTTACGGCAACACAAAGAGTTTGGGGTGTGGTTGAAGAGCAGTTTCGTTGGAGGACAGGATTCTGATTTGAGGAGGAATGGCTTCATTTTGCCCCCCACAAGAACATTCCTATCCTCCAAAATTTAACCAGGAAGGCTTGCACTAATAACCGTATTCAACTTCTGCCGGAGAGGAGAGAAAACGGCTCTTACTTGTATCGTGGACGTAAAGGTCGTTGCAGACGGCGTCCCTGCCCTTTCCCAGGGTTTCTCCTCCAAAGATGACGGCGAAGGGCCCCACCACGGTGCAGGATTGGTGCCTCAGGCCCTTGGGAGCCTGCCCAGATCCCTTTTCGGTGCCGACCAAGCGGGAGAGCTCTTCCGTCAGGCCCGGAGCGTGGGTCGAATCAGCCTGGCGATCAAAGAAGGCATTTGTCAGAAGGAGAGAAGGGAGCATTGGAGAGGATTGCTTCGTTGCAAAGGATAGGCCTCTAATATAAAAGCCCTTCAGGCACCTTTTTCCTTGTTACCCACCAGCAGGAAAATAGAGAAGGGCAGCCATTTGAACAACCGAAGCGAGTAGAGGACGAGGGAAACCGGGACGTTTTAAAAGCAACCGAGAAAGCGGAACGGCAGAGGATTAATCCGGGTATCCCTGACAAATTGGGACATTTGGAGGATATGTCTTTAGGAATCATTACTGAATCATCATTTTGCTTTCGTTGTACTTAGATGGTTACCACCTGGATGGTGACGACGATTGCATTAATGTCGTGTGCCTTGTTTCCATTGTATTGTAAACGCAAGTAGTCGAAATTAGCAAGCCTCCCTCCCTCCAAATGCGAGGGTCCTGTCCCTCACTCACGTTAATCTTGCTTTTCCCCCACCGTCCAGCCACGTCAAAGTCGGCCGAGTCGCGCCCGCCGAAGACCACGAGTTTGTAGCCGCTGTTTCTCCTGGCAGGGCTTCCCTCGGGCAACAGCATGGCGGAGTGGCCGGCCCGCGACGCCGTGCGCGATTCTTCCTCTTCGTACCTGGCAGGTAGAAAAGAGACGGGACCAAGTAGTCTTTGTTTTAAACCATACTGTCTTTCTGCCCTGCCTCCCGAATTGAGTCCTGAATTCCAGATTATTTAATGTGCTTCATCATGCATCCTTTGTAAGGGAATGCGTTCACCTTTTCTACATGTGGCCAGTTGGAAAGAGGCATTCCTTTCTGTTCGATGAAAAGGCAGGAACGCATCTTCCCTGCCTCCTGCGTGATCTTTGTACAGATTTATACTAGACGGATTTAAATCTTATCAAAACGCCTTTAACCCATTTGGCCAATTCGTGCTTCTGGTTCACGTATGTGAAAAGTGCCAATGATGCGTAGCTACATTGGTTTCCCTAAAATCTCATTGGGGGGCTGAGATATCGACACCTTTGCTTGGTTCGGTGTACACAAACTTTGTATTTTGCATGAAAAGAACTTAAAAATATTGTGTACGAAAATGACCTTCAGGCTGTGTGTACAAGGGGTATACGAAACGTAAGTGAATGTCCAGTTTAGACCTGTTTAGTCTCTCCTCTAAGATATCTCTTTAAGTATATGCAACAAATATTCCTTTTGCAAAATTTTGCAAATATTCCAAAATCTAGGGAGGGGGGGGACGAGAATCCAAAATCCCAAATGCTTCTGGTTTCTAGCATTCCGTATAAGGAAAGCTCAACTTGCGTTAGTGTCGGTTTTGGGTACCGAACAACGTTTGGGGAGGTCTAGAATTGGAGCCGCTTCAAGCTCAAAATGCGGACCAGGACGTACCAGTAGGTCTTGGCCGCCGGGTCGAGGCGTAAGGTGAAGATGCTGGCGTAGCGCCTCTGGGTGCGCAGCCCGCCCTCGCGGCCCACCACTCGCGCCTCGTGGTCCGACAGCTTGGTGCAAGTGTGACTGCTGAGCCCCACGGGGGCCCGGTCGGAGGGTCCCGCCGACCAGCGTTCCCAGCACCCGCGCTCGGCGTCGAAACCGCGGACGTCGGAGACCCGTCGGGAGCCGTCCCAGCCTCCCACGACGCACAGGAAGCGGTCGGCCAGGACCACGGCCTCGTGGTGGCTCCGGCGATACCCCTCGTCCGGAGCGACGGTTCTGACCGCCTGGAGCGCCGGGTCGAAGGCCACCACGTCCCCCAGCGGCGGCTCCTGGGTCTCCGGTGACTTCAGCCCCCCGAAGATGAGGAGGTTCCCTCGCACCGCGTTGCACGAGTGGAAGCCGCGGGCGAGGAGGTCGCTGCGCACGACTGGCTTCCATGCCCAGCGGCTGGGGCCGGCGCTGGCGGATGACATGCCGGGTCTGATCTGCGAGAAGCAAAGCGAAGGAAGTTGAAAGGTGGTTTGAGTGTTGGGCTGCGACTCTAAAGACCGGGGTTCGATTCACCACAGGCAAGTCACACTCTCTCAGCCTTTCAGGGGAAGGCCATGGCAAACCCCTCTGAACAAATCTGGCCAAGAAAACCCTGCGATAAGGTTTGGAAATACAGCAGAGTCTCGATTATCCGAAATAAACTGGACCGGCTGATAGTCGGATAACCGAAAATGTCGGATAATCCGGAGGGTCCAAGAAAAGCCTTGGAATCGCTATGAGTTGCAAATGTATTGTTTTTATTGCATTAACAGTAAAAGTAAATTTAAAGAAATCACTGACTGACATTGTGGCGTATAGTATAAACAGTTGAGTCCTCTGAAAATTTAAAGAAATCGCAGAAAGTTTAAAGAAATCCCATCGGATAATCCGGGACGTCGGATAACCGAAGGACGGATAATCGAGACTCTACTGTAAGGCGCGCAGCAACATTTCCAGAAACAAAATACTGTATTGGCACTAGACTAGAACAAAGATGCCGCGCTTTCCTTTTGCTTCCGTGGCAATGGACTGTCGTGTCTAGAACAGGTCTGTAAAATAGAATGGGAACTGTAGGACTTCAGGTCCCAGATGGCAGTGGACGCTGGGAGTTGCAATGCACGATCCCAAGGAGGAGAACTGCTTGTCCCACAATGACAACAAGGCCCCAGAGATACAAAACAAGTTTGGTAGGAGATGCGTTTGTCTCCTTTTGCATCCAGGATGGTGCCTTAGAAAGGGAACGGATTCATATAAAGGAAAGAAGGACGGGGATTGTGGCTCCTCCAGACCTTGTTGGGCATCCCTACATAGCCAGCGACGGTGGATGCTGGGAGTTGCAACGCAGCATCGTCCGGAAGGTCTCCGTAAGTCGGAAACCAAGGCCCACGGCAGTTGCAATATTTACATCCCACCCCACTGGATTGCTTGGGCAATATGACAAAATGTTCCAGTTACCCTGCCAATAATCTACATGGATCTGAGTCCAGATTTTATATTTGGAAGCCGTCCTCCGCGTGGCTAGGAACGAGGCTTCTTGGGCCTACCTGCCGCCGAGTCGGAGGCGGTCGCTCGGCAACCGGGAGCCCCTAGCGACCGCATCCGCATCCGCCTCTCCCTTGGCAACCGGGGGAAAAAAGGCCTAGGCCCATCCCTGCCAGAACGCAGCATTTGGCTGAGCGCAAAGCAAATTCTTATTTTATTTAAAAGGGCACCGAGGTTGGTTTGGGACACAGGAGGAATGAGGGATTATAAATAGCAGAGAGATGCAAAAGGGATGCCACGTCGAGAGTGCCTTTAATGGTTTTTAAAAAAGGAAACTTCCGTTGGTTTTTGCTCGGTTGAGTTCCCTTAAAAAGCACTGAAAGGGTTTGCGGTCTAGCAGTATTTTAGGTTTCTTAGTTCTTGCAACACAAACGGGGTGCCTCTGAGCACGGGCAGAGCGTGCCTGTGCCAAAGACCTCAACGGACCCGGTGTTTGCAAACTCATTAGGGTTACGTTTTGCCCAAACTGGGATGCTCTGATCCGGCTAGTAAGCTTCGGAGGCATTTGTTGGGCCCAGTCCAGGCCTGTTTGGCCCAGTTGCCGCAACCGTGGGTTGGTTTATGTGTTCAGGACACGAGCCAAAGCTTATGGGGTAAACAAGCCACAATAAAGGATCGCAAGCCAAACGTCACTGGACTGCAAGGCCAAGCATCCCCCAAAGTTGACTCTTATGTCTCGGGGCTGATGGGTTTTGCAGTCCAATGCCATCTTTGCTTTCCCTTCTCTCTCAGGGTGACCGGGTGTCCTAACTGCAAAAGAAGACACGGGGCTGCAAAATGTAGGGCTTTTGAGAACGCTGTCGGACGTGGTCAAGCTAAATAACACTCGTATTTATTAACTTGTATTGTCCGTATTTATAGGGTTTTAACTTGGACTGTTTTAGATTAGTAAGCCTTCGCCTTGAGTCCCTGTACTGGGAGGAAGGCAGGAGATAAATATAAACATGAACATAATTATAATAATAATGATGATTATAATAATTATAATTATTTAGTCTCTGTACTGGGAGGAAGACAGGAGATAAATAACAATAAACATAATAATAATAATTATAATAATTATAATAATTATAACAATTATAATTATTTAGTCTCTGTACTGGGAGGAAGGCAGGAGATAAATAAACATTATTATTATTATTATTATTATTATTATTATTTAGTCTCTACTGGGAGGAAGGCGGGAGATAAATAAAGGTAAACATAATAATAATGATGATTATAATTATAATTATTTTGTCTTTACTGGGAGGAAGGTGGGAGATAAATAAACATTATTATTATTATTATTATTTAATCTCTGTACTGGGAGGAAAGTGGGATATAAATAAACTTAATAATAATAGTTATTATTATTATTTAGTCTCTACTAGGAGGAAGACAGGAAATAAATAAACATTATTATTATTATTATTATTATTATGTCTGTACTGGGAGGAAGGCGGGAGATAAATAAACATAATAATAATAATAATAATAATAATAATAATAATAATAATTTAGTCTGTACTGGGAGGAAGGCAGGAGATAAATAAACACAAACATAACAATATTTATTTATTTATTTCCAGGGTTTATATCCCGCCTTTCTCCCACAGTGGAATTCAAGGTGGGTTACAATGTATTAAAATATTTATATATATATATATATATATATATATATACACACACACACACACACACATATATACACACAATATATTAAAATAATAATAATAAATAATAAAATATGTTTATATCTTGCCCCTCTACAAGATGCAATATATATAAATGAATTTTATTATTTATTATTATTTTTATATATTGTGTGTGTATCTATATATATATATTGGTATATTAGATTGTAAGCAGGGAGCCGTCTACTTAGCCATTTGTAAGCTGCTCTGAGAGCCTTTGTGGCTGAAGACCAGAGTATAAATACTCCTAATAATTATAATAATAATAACAGCAACAATGCTAAAACATTGATTATGAATTTTTTAAAATGAATTAAATACTACTGACATTAAAACATAAATAAAACCAGCGTCGTTTAAACCAGTAAAAAAAAAACATTAAAACAGCACGCGCCACTTGACTCAAATAAAATCTGCCCACCGAACGCTTGCGTCTTCAGGTTTATGAATATAAATGTGTAAATATAAGTATAAAATGTATAAATACAAATTTGTGGAGGGTTTTTTAAGTCATGTTCCGAATGGAGGACATTTTTGGAGGCGGAAATGTAGGCCATGTTCTGGAAGAGGAGGATGCTTGGCATCCTTGTCTTTTCCTGGCAGGCAGAAATTCAACCGGTCCTCCTCCCTTCCTTGGCTTTGGCTTTCTGTGAATGTGGCTTTGGAGGAAACGAAGGCTATTTTCTTTAGAGAGTGGAACGAACGAGGAAACCGGTTTTCCTTGGAGCAGAATGGAAGCCATCTGGGCTGTTGACAGTACACAGCCAGGTTCTTGCTTTCTCCTTCCAGTGACCTCCAGTCTCTTCCCCAGTTCAGGCCAGAACTGGTCCCAGGACGGGAAGGACTCGGGCCGTACTGGTTTGCCCCGACGCCTTGACTGTGTATAATAAATAATGTCTCCCCGCCTTCCAAAAACACTATGACCCTTTGCAGAAGGAGAGGGCAAAGCAGTCCTGGCAAAGAAGAAGGACTTTCCTCAACTCCTTCCCGTCCTTTGGCACCAAAGGGTAAGACTTGGGGTCTTTGCGCTTTCCAAAACGGGGAGACTTCAGTCGAAGATTTGGGTCCGGGGATGTTCGGGGAGGTGGGTTTCGGCCCCCTTTCCATCTCTTGGTAAGGTCTTTGTGCTTTGCGTTTCTTTCCCTGGAGGTCCATTTGGACTTCCAAAAAATGTCCAAAGAGAAAAAGGAGGAAGGGTCAGAAGTCCACTTTATTAAAAGAAGAAGTTTAAAACCCTTTTTCTGGAGGAAAGCTGAGGTTTATTTAAGAAGCAAACGGTCCAAGGCTGCATCTGCACTGCGGAATTAATGCAGACCGACACCGCTTTAACTTCCATGGCCGTCTATTTCAACTTCGTTTTAATTCCTTTTTTAAACGAACGTCTTTTCTATGTTTTTAATTGTATCGTTGTTTTAATATTGTGACGCCGCTCTTGAGTCCTGGGTTCTGGGAAAAGAACGGGGTACAGATCAATATAATAATAATAATGGCTCGATGCTACAGCGTCCTGGGATTTGTAGTCCATGGTGGTACCGGAGCGCTCTGATGGCGGAGGTGAAATAGTCTCCGGAAACTGCAAATCCCAGCCATGGAAGTGAACGTGGGGTCAAACTGCATTAATTCTGCAGTGCAGACACAGCAGCCTCTTTCTCTTTTATAATCGTAGCAGGGGCTGATGTCCTTCACTAATTCTATTATTGCAACCGATGGTATTTCTGCTGCCACCACTTCATTGCGTTTAATTTTCCTCTCTTTCCAAGCAGGTACTGACCTGAGGTTCGCTGTGGGTTGCCCTTGCGGTTTCATCCCCACAAAGTCATGGATTTCTCCCAGCTTCCCAAGATTGGAGACGCCGAGAAGGAGAGCGAGATGGGCTTCGTCCACGGCGTCTCCGGACCTGGTACGTTCCCTACAATCCACGTTGCCCTTCAAGGGGACAACAAGGACACACGGATTTTCACGGGGCCATCATTACCTGGCCTTCTCGCTCTCCTTCTGCAGCCCTTTCCAAAGCTAAGAACGTGGCTCTAAACACTCATTATCGATCCCAAAACTACAATTTCCAAGTTCTCTTTGTAGGCTGTTGATTCTCACTGGGCTAATACAGAGGGTTTTCTGGATGCAGAAGCTGGAAATACAGAGGTGTCTTAGTGTTGCCCATTCTTCTAAAGGAAAATATTCCAGAATTAATTTTCTCAGTTTTTCTTGCAGGGGGGAAACAGAGCTTTTTTGGGGGCCGGGTGAGTATGGGAGAACGCTCTCCCTCCAATGTTTCCCTCATCCCTGGGATTTTCCATCTCCTTGTCCTCTCCTCGACAGTGGTGATCGCTTGCAAGATGTCCGGGGCCGCCATGTACGAACTGGTTCGAGTCGGACATTTCGAGCTGGTGGGCGAAATCATCCGCCTGGAGGGCGACCTGGCCACCATCCAGGTGTACGAGGAGACCTGTATCCTTTCCAAAAAGTGCTTCCAATCCCTCCAGTATTTGCTCGGGCAAGTTCTTGGCTTCCCTTTTATTCTCTCACTTGCTCCACCTTGGCATTACCTTGTGCGGCAACTTGTCCCCGGACCTTGGAAGCCAAGGTGCCAAAGCTCCCAAAACACTCCAGCCAGCATGGCCAGCGTTGGAAGGATTTGAGGAGCATTGGCCGTGTCGGACAAGGCATTTGGGAGTTGTAGTCCAAAAGTGATTGCGCCAAGCACAACCTGTCCTTGTTGAACCGACTGGTTTTTTATTTATTCGGTGGAAAGGATGTTATAAATAAGCAGCTCCTCTTCTCGCTCTGACGTCTGCCACCCTTCTCATTTTAAATCAAGGGTTGTTGTTGTTTTATATGGATGGATATCCATAATGTGCAGTCAGAAATATGCTTCAGCTTCCATCTCCGTCGGTTGCTAAAGATAAAACTGAGCTCCATCCGAGGTGGCTGCTTAGGACATTCCTTTTCCGCCATTCTTCAGCGGATGATGGTATATCTTTTGTTGGCTGCTCCAGGATTTGTAGCATTGCAGAATTGTGGGTTGGTGAAGTGTTGAAAAGACAAAGATATCTACATTTTTTCCTGAGCCACGGCTATTCCAGCGGGCGTTTGCGTTGGGGACCCCGTCCTGCGCACGGGGAAACCCCTCTCGGTTGAGCTCGGCCCAGGCATCATGGGCTCCATCTTCGACGGGATCCAGCGTCCGCTGAGGGACATCACGGAGCTCACCAAGAGCATCTACATCCCCCGAGGCATCAACATCACTGCCTTGTCCCGGCAGATCAAATGGGAGTTCACGCCGAGCCCGAACATCCGGGTAAGAGCCAGGAAACAAATGGAGTTCGTGGCTATTTGCTGTAAAGAATGGTGCCACAAAAAAGCAGCACTGAATTACAGCTCCCAGAATCCCCATTGTGAGGACCCTGTCCTGCAAAGAGATTTGTCTATAGTCACACATCATCTTCTAATGGCTGACCTTTCTCTTCCTCTTCTTTTTAGGTCGGGAGCCATGTAACCGGAGGGGATATTTATGGGGTGGTGCGCGAAAACTCCCTCATCAAACACATGATCATGGTGCCACCTCGGTCCAAGGGCACCGTCACCCACATCGTCCCGGCTGGGAATTACGATGCTTCGGTACGGCTGCATGTGTCGTCTCTGTGCTTGGATGGGGAGGTGGAGTAGAAATTTTCCACAAAATGTGTCCCTTTTTTGGTGCAAAAATTGTTTCTGTCTTCACAAGACCTTGCCACCAGGAGGTGGAGGAGAAAGCATGATTCTTCACAAAACAAGTATTTGTGTGTGTGTAAAAATTGTGTCTTTCTTCACAAGACCTCCCCAGTTTTGCGCAAAAATTGGCTGTTCCCGGACATAGTGTTGCTGTTGCTTTTCATAAAAAATGTATGAAATGGCATACTCTAAATGCAACCTTCCCCCGAACACACTCGCAAAGTATTTCCATACAGAGTAATAGCCTGAATCATTTAAGGATGTGCAGATGGAATGCAAAAACGGTGCAGAAATATCCGTTTCTCCCGTGATAAGGAAACGATGGGTATTAGTGCAGGGATGAAATAATTTTAAAAGATTTACATCCTTAACACACACTCGCACAGTTGCGGGGAGAGGCAATGGGTATAAGCTGCAAAGATACAAGTCACAACCTTCCAGAAAAACACAAAGAGGTTGTGTGCAGAGAAAGGTGGTTTTACCTTCAATCCATCCCTGTTCTGCCATGCAGAAAGACACCATCCAAGCCCTCTCTATGAGAGATGACTTCTGGTTAAGAGCCTCCAAAGAAGAAGAATTGCCAGGGAGCAAATTCCATTTTCAAACAGCTCTTACTTCATGAGTCCTTCCTAATGTTTTGGGCACTAGACTGTGCCCCTTCTTACCCGTGTGCCTCCTTTCTCCCCAAAGGATGTGGTGCTGGAACTTGACTTCGAGGGAGTAAAGGAGAAACTCACAATGGTGCAAGTGTGGCCCGTCCGGCAAATCCGTCCCGTCTCTGAGAAGCTGCCGGCCAACAATCCCCTCCTCACTGGCCAGAGGGTCCTGGATGCCCTCTTCCCGTAAGTCATCTCCTTGCCTTTCTTCAGCCATAATATGTGTGTCTTGTATGCCTCCGAGTCCTTTCCAGCTTATGGCGACCTTAAGACGAACGGTACCCAATTTGGCAGGGACCCTCCCAATTCGTCCCACTTTTTCAGCTGCTTTAAAAATGTCCCGGTTCCTCTCTTCTCCTTCCATTTTATTTGCTGGAAACTGGACTCATAATGCAAAAGACGTTTGCACTCAATTATTATTATTTTTTTAAAATATTTTGTGCTATGAGGGAGTTGGGTCAGAGTGAATCCCAAACTCTGGTCCTCCAGATGTTTTGGACCTCAGCATCCAGAATCTTAGACTCTTGGCTAAGATGGCAGAGTTTGGGAATCACTGGGACAGACCATACTTTTTGTGTCTCTGATACCTCCGGTTCTATTATTATGGGAACATGCAAAGCCATACTGTCTACTGGGCAATACTGGGGGTGTGGAGGAATATCTCAGGGTCCTTTCGCATATTTTCAGGTCCAACCAGAACTTGGAAAAGTTACATTTTTTCCCCTCTCGGACTGCTGTCTTTCCACAGGTGTGTTCAGGGTGGGACCACCGCCATCCCAGGCGCCTTTGGCTGTGGTAAGACGGTCATCTCCCAGTCGCTCTCCAAATACTCCAACAGCGACGTGATCATCTACGTTGGCTGCGGCGAACGGGGCAACGAGATGTCCGAGGTCCTGCGGGACTTTCCTGAGGTGAGAAACTCACAGGGCAACAGAGACCCCTTGGCATCCGTGAACGGTGGTGGTGAATTCACCCCAGACGGTAGTCCGGATTTTTGAAGTTGCACTCCGAGGTTTTGAAGCTGTTTTGGAAGATCAGGTTTGGAAGCATATTTAAAGTTCGCATCAAAGCCAGGAATGGCTTTCCTGACCCACTGGCTGTTAGCAGTGGCAAAACAAAACTGAGAGCATGGGAAGTTACAGGTGGAAAGTGGTTCCCTTCTGTTATGTATTATGAGTTTTGTGAGGGGTGAAGTTGTCGTTGATGATGCTACATTGTCATGTGCCTCCAAGCCATTTCTGACTTACGTTGACCCAAAGGCAGAGGTTTGCTTGACCAGATTTATTCGGAGGAAGCTTGCCACCCTTGCCTTCTTTGGAGACTAAGAGAGAGCGTGACTTGCCACATATCCTGGGCATAGTCAGCCAGTTTTATGGAAGGAAACGTCCCTGAAGCTGGGACACACAAGATCCAAGCGGTTTTCTAAGCCAGCCCAAGCAAAACATTATCAGCCTTCCCCTTGTTTCCTATCATCAATGGGAATTATCAGTCAAGGAGATGTATTTATCTCTGGTTTTGCAGAAGTGCTCCGGCTAGTGGCAAAAGACATCTGTCTATCATAGCGCACGATTCCCTTTGCCCGTGCATGTTGCATTTTGCGTGCTTTGTTTTCCGAAAGCTCGTTGAAAAGTCAACGCAGGCTCAGTTGCCAAATCCTCCCGTCCCTTCTCTCCTTTCTCACCGTTCCCCTTGCTTGCTCACGTCTCTCTCAGCTCACGATGGAAGTGGACGGCAAGACGGAGACCATCATGAAGCGCACCTCGCTGGTGGCCAACACCTCCAACATGCCGGTGGCAGCTCGAGAGGCCTCCATTTACACAGGTGAGGAGGACCTCTACTCCAGAGAAGTAAAGGCTGGGGGTGGAGAGGAGCCCCAGGAAAAGAATTGGGGAACCAAACTTTTCACCCCAGTTTCTTCTGAATTCCACTCTTCTTTCCCCTGGAAAATATTGAAACGGGGGATATTTTCTTTTAGAATGATGAATTATGACTTCGGATAGGTGCTCATATATTTCTTACGCCTGCACTGTTTCTAAAAACAAGGTGGCAAGCTACAGACCCCAGGATTGCTTTAGATAGAGCCATAGCTGTTAAAGCAGCATCCAGCGCTGCATTGTGGCATGCAGCTTGACTCCTTTGCTTGAGCTGCCTGTTCTTTGGAGAAAGTCTTCCTGCAACACCTCTTTCCGGTGTTTTCCTCAACCTTTTCCTCTCTTCAAATTCAGGGATCACCTTATCGGAATATTTCCGTGACATGGGCTATCACGTCAGCATGATGGCCGATTCCACTTCCCGTTGGGCCGAGGCCCTCCGCGAGATCTCTGGGCGCTTGGCCGAGATGCCTGCAGGTAATCCTTTTTTTTTTTTCCTTTTCGTGATCTCTAGTGTGACAGTACCATGGGAAATGTATAGGGATTGTAAATGTCCCCAGTCCTGTGTTACTGGCATCAATTGCTGAGAGTGACTGAGATCGGTTCTCCATCGATCACAGCACAGCAGATGGATGTTTTCACTTCCTTGCCATGAGCAATATTTAGTTGCTGGACAGCCATCTTTTGGGGATGCTTTGATTGAGAGTTCCTGCATGGCAGAATGGGGTTGGACTGGCTGGCCCTTGGGGTCTCTTTCTACTCTATGATTCTGTGAGACTTTCTGGGTTGCAACGAAGCCCTCTCCATTGGTGCATAGAGGGATACCTTTTAGATGACAGGTTATATGCATGCCCATGTTTACCACTGCCAACCCTTGTCTGTTTTCAATTCCAGACAGTGGGTACCCCGCTTATTTGGGTGCCCGCTTGGCCTCTTTCTACGAACGGGCCGGGCGTGTAAAGTGCCTGGGCAGCCCCGAGCGGGAAGGGAGCGTCAGTATCGTTGGGGCGTAAGTGTTCACCCAAATCTCCTCTCCCCACCCGTGATCTCCGGATTCACTGCTCGCCGGCAGAGGCTTGCTAAAAGCCGCGGCGTGATCTTTGGAGCAGATAAGGCGTCTTCCCTTCGAGCGATTTCTTGCATTTAGCTCTTTCAACGCCTTTGATAAAGAGGCTGGATGCTGGTGAAAGATGAGCTTTCACTCCGTCAAAAAGACATTCCGTTAAAAAGATAATATTCAGTCACTGTAGGAAATCCTTTTTTCCTTCCTCACTATGACTTTTAGGCTCTTCCATGCACATTCTTCATTCTGCCATTAATAACCCAGCTCTGTCTGCAACACGAAATTGTATTACACAGGCAATGCTGTACTTTCTGGGTTGTTAACTTAGGGTTTAGGAAGCAAGTCCTTGGAAAAAACGCACATTGTCAGTTGTGAAAAGCAGGTGCAGACAGAGTCTAGAATTGAGGATTCCTTTTGGACAACAGATCCCAGAATCCCCCAGCGGTCATGCTGACTTGGGGTTAGGGATGGAAAGAATGTTTGAAAATAGTTGGGAAATGGCTTTTAAAAAGCCAAAACCCAAGACCCAAACAGCATGTTTTTCAACTTTTGAGAAACCGTGATGGATAAGAAATGTTCACAGTTAGAGACTTATTTTGTGCAAAATTTGCAAGTGAGCAACATTTTCTGCCCAGAAAATCATCCCAAAGTCGGAATCTGACAGCCGTTTTTCCATTTGATTTCCAGGGTCTCCCCTCCTGGTGGTGACTTCTCAGACCCAGTAACCTCTGCAACTTTGGGCATCGTCCAGGTGAGTTCTCCACTGCTTTCCAAAACTCTTCATCTCATTTGATTTTGGAAGGTTTTGCTTTTGCCTGGGCCAACTGGGACGGGCAAGATTCTGCAGCCTCCCCTCTTTCCTGCTACTTTTTGCACTTTGCACTCAGTTTGCAGCAGCTCAAGGAAGATGGAGGGGAAATAGGTTGGTGGAAAGAGAAACTGGGACATTTAAAAAGCAGCCCCCCAAAAAAGCAGAGGATTACTTAGGACAGTCCCTGCCAAATTGGGACAGTTGGTGGTCAGGATTGTATAAAGCAGCTCTGTAATGTCCTCAAACCAATGCAACCAAGTTCTCACTTCCCTTCCTTCCCCAATCTCAGGTCTTCTGGGGTCTGGACAAGAAGCTGGCTCAGAGGAAGCATTTCCCATCAGTGAACTGGCTGATCAGCTACAGCAAATACATGCGGGCTCTGGATGAGCATTACGAGAGGCACTACCCCGAGTTTGTCTCCCTGCGTACAAAAGCCAAAGAGATCCTCCAGGAGGAGGAGGACCTCGCGGAGATTGTCCAGCTGGTTGGGAAGGTAAAGAGACAGAAGGGAAAGGCGATTTTCTCGTTTCTCACTCGGTTTACTTAAAACCTCCGTTGGTGTCACGGTCGATTGGGAGAGAACAGTGTGCGCTGCATTGCAAACGTGGAACGTTTCCCTCTTCTGTTCAGTTTGTTGAGATCTAGGACCTTGTGTTGGCTGATGTCGCATTAAATAATCCCTCGAAAGGATGAGACATTAGAAAATGTAGTGCTTGTCAGAGTACCGTTTCCTGAATCCTATGCCTATGAGAATGAGATTAACAAATTTGCACCCTGGTTCTAAATTTTCTTGTACAAGAACCCCCAAGCACCACTTTCCAAATGAACGATGCCTTTTGTTTTAGAAACCACATGCCCGTCAATGTTTTCCTAACCAAGAGAGCAGAGGAAAGGAGCCAGTCCCTAAATCTTGTGTCTCCCCACCCCTCTCTTTTCCTGCCCACCCTCCCTGTTTGGTTTTTTTGTGCAGGCTTCTCTTGCCGAAACGGACAAGATCACTCTTGAGGTGGCCAAGCTGATCAAAGACGACTTCTTGCAGCAAAATGGCTACTCTTCCTATGACAGGTAACCTCTGTTGATGGCAACCCAATATTTCAAAAGCTCGCTTCAGCTTTTGTGCTCAGTTCCATTGGCATTTTGGTGTTTATACTATTAAGTCCAGTGGTCTTGGTGCCCAGTTTGTGTCTGGGGTTGCCAAGTCTGGACTATCCCCGATCCTGAGATTTCGGGGCCCAAACCTGAGAGCAAAGGATGATCTATCTCACTGAGAAAGTAGACTTTAATCTAGGAAAGCTCATGCTGCCAACTTCTTTCTTTCATTTAGTCCCAAAGGTGCTACAAGATCTCTCTACATACTGTATCTATCTTATCTTCACACACAGCACCCCATGCATGTTTTCTGGGCTCTTTCTCAAGGAAAGGTGCCTTCAGCTCTCTCTTCGTCTTCTCCACCTATTCTCCTCCTCCTATTTCCAGATTCTGTCCTTTCTACAAGACGGTGGGGATGCTCCAGAACATGATCTCCTTCTACGAACTGGCCCGGCACGCGGTGGAGTCCACGGCCCAGTCGGAGCACAAGATCACGTGGGCCGTCATCCGCGAGAACCTGGGGGACGTCATGTACAAGCTGAGCTCCATGAAATTCCAGGTGAGGGGCAGGAAAAGGGAAAGTATCCGGCTTTGGAAAGTTTTAAGACTTAATTGTCTAGGTTTGGATTCTGTCTGGATCTGTGAAACCTGCCACTCTTTGGGCTTGTCTTTAGGATCCCGTGAAGGACGGCGAGGCAAAGATCAAAGCTTATTACGCCCAGCTGAATGAGGAGATGCAGAATGCCTTCCGCAACTTGGAGGACTGAGAGGAGCACTAGGGGTGGCGTTCTTGCACGATTTCAGATAAGAGTGGTCGTGGTGACCCCAACCAAACCACCTTTTTATGGGATCCGTCTTCTTGTCCCATGTCTCATGGGGTGTGACAATATTGTGGGACATGCCATTTTAGCAAATAGTCACACCTCTGTTTGGTGTCTGTTTTAACACAGTAGTGGAGGAAGACCAGAGTAAACCTTGGGCTTCTCCTCTCACAAGTTCTACTTTATGTATCCTAAATAAATTTAAGTGCAGTTGTGTATCCTCAGTTCCTTTGCACAATTGCTTTGGGAAGATCCTTTACATTACTGAGTTGCATTTTGGGTTGTTGCTGATGCACAACAGGACCGATGCGCAATGCGACCAATGCACTTTGTTCCGATTGTGCATTGGGATACCAGCCAGGGAATGCCAAAGCACACTGATAGAGCCCAGTGTGAATTGGGACACACTTGCCAGAGCCCCATCGTACATCCTTGCACTTCTTGGCATCGCTGTTAAGGAAAATTCCCGAAACCTCCTTGGCTGTCTGCTTTGCAATGTGAGCTTGTTAAGATTGTTGTGGTCGTGTCTACCTTGGAATATAGGTTCCTTAAAGCTCCCAGGTGTCAGTCCCTTGAGAAACTGATGGGTAGTTACCTCTTGGTTGTCCTTTCTTCCTTAAGCCCTATCTTCTAGCTAAGAGAGAGCAAAATGCCATGGCTTAAAATGGAGGTGCTCCAAGCCCCACATCGAAGCAATTGTACATGTTTCCCTACCACAGCTATGACCTCCATCTTCCATTCCAAAGCAACCACTACAAGCCCCATGTTAGGAAGCCATACGTTTGGTCTGCTTGCATCCGAATACCCACGCAGGTGGGCAGACAACATCCAAACTATCCCATCCAAGATGCTTTAAATGCCTTGCGTTGTTTTTAACTTGTACTCTTTTAAATTTTGTTAGCAGCCTTGAGCCCCTAAGAAGGCAGGATATAAATGAAGGTGGGCAGCTCACTTGACAGTCTCACCGAAGGAACCGAAATATGAAGAAATGCCTTTGCAGTCCTTCTCTAATGGAAAAAAAACCCAATGGGAGGACTCCATGGCGGCTCTTCATTTGGGCATTAAGCATGTTGAGCATGCATCGTGGACTCTGATTTTAATTCGGGGAAGGGAGGGAAAAGCGTACGTCAGCAGTCAGATTTGGAAAATGCTTTTCTTAACAATGCACAAGCTGATCCCTTTGGGGTCATGCAAAGGGGGAGGTCAGAGAGTCATGGGATCTGCCCCTTTGGTTCATTCCGGTCACAAGAGAAAGGGTTCCCAAACTTTCTCCTCCGCTCTCCATGCATCCCGGACCTGCATCAGCAAAACCACAAGAGAGGAAAAGCAGCGTTTCTGGGGACCAGCGGGTGCGAGAGGCTTCCACTGCATTGTGTGCCTTGTGTCACCCGCTGGACAATGTGCCGGAGGGGCTATAAAAGTTAGGTCTTTGCAGGGTGTTTGCTCTTTGTGCGCATGGGAGGACGCAAAAGCTCACGTTGTGCGTCTCCGGGAAAGGAACAGAGGCTAGCATACGGTGAGCAGAGAGATCCAAAACATATCGGCCGGCAAAGATGGGTTGCTTTCTTGGATAACGGTCTCTCAAAACGATTGAGCGCTGAAGGTAAGTTGGAAATTTATCTATTTAAACCTATAGCCACAGTTTTCTCCTTATACTTGATTCAAGATGGCTTGCAAACTTTTTTTTTAAAAAGACCGGGGTATGAATTTCCTCTCAGCCAAGAGACTGAGTGACCTTGGTCAAGTCACACACTCTCAGCCTCCGAGGATGGCCATTGAAGAAATCTGGTCCAGAAATCCTAGGATAGTGTCGCTGTATGTCCGACTTGTCCTAAAGGCAAACGACAAGTAAATATCCTTCTTAGCTCCGTTTTCACTTCACCTAACAACTAGCAAAAGCCAATGGCCGTGCTGGCTGGGGATTATGGGAGTTACAGTCCAAAAAAACCCCAACTTGTTTCCCCCAGGTCTGGATTTGATGTGTTACTTCTTTTTCTCAGCAAATGGGGATGACTCTTCCCTCTCTCTTTCTCTCTTTCCGAAAAGCCACCTTATCTGCCCCCCGCATCCCAGGAAGAGCCGTCCCCGCTGGTCCTTCTTCACGAGGAGGGACCCCCTCCTGAACCCTTGACCGGCGAGTGGTCAGTGATGCTGGGCTTGATGGGGGGAGGACTCCTGTGCGCCGCCTCCGGCCTGGTCCTCCTCATCGTTGCCACGGCCACGGACTTTTGGATGCAGTACCGGTACTCGGGTACCCTCAGCAACCAGGGCCTGTGGCGGTTCTGCGTGGGGAGCAAATGCCATCCCCACACCATCACCCTCGGTAAGATGTAGGCCAGAAGGCAGAGGGGGGAAATGGCAAATAATATCTGCACTGCAGAATTAATGCACTTTGATCTTACCATGGCTCCATCCTACGAATTTGGTATTTGCACTTCGTGGTGGGACCAGAGCGCTTCGACAGGGAAGTCTAAACATCTCACAAAATTAGTTCCCAGAATTTCATAGCATTGAACCATGGCAATTTAAGTGTTGTCAAACTGCGTTAATTCCGCAATGTGGTTACCATCTGAGTTACTTAACTAAGGAGCTGGGGCACGATTCTGCCAGGTATTCATTGATTGATTGATTGATTGATTGATGACTGTCTTCTCACACAGCCTTCTGGGACACAACCCGGGCCTTCATGATCCTCTCTGTCATCTCCTCCTTTGCGGGGATCATCTTGGGACTCACCGCTTACTCCAGTAGCGCCGGTTCCACCCGGACGCGCTCTGCGGGCATCACGCTGTTGATGGCAGGTGAGAGGCACCACTTTAACTGCCATGGCTCAAGGTCCTTCTTGGCTGAGAAAGCAAAAACCCAAGGAGAATCCGTGTTCGGTATATAGGGAATGTGGGACTGTTCCCATGAAATTGCAGGATCTCAACTGACTCAATATTCTTTCCTCACACCCAGGTCTCTTTGCTGTGCTGGGTGTTTCTGTCTACACCGGGGTGACAGTGAATTTTTACGCAAAGCGCTACGCAGAATGGCGTTTTTCTTGGTCCTACATTTTGGGCTGGATTGCGGTCATCCTGACCATCTCTGCAGGTATTTAATTAAGGAGGGAGGGTAATGAACATTTAATCTGGAGTTTCTAGGCAGATGGTGGATGCAGAGTAGAGGGGAAGGTGGGTCCTGGCACCACAATAACAGGGAGAAGAAGACCCATGCCCTTCCCAGAATGTCCTTTCAGGTTGTAGCGACATATCAATTAACCCTTGCAATTTGTAGCACTCGCCGAGCTGGTGATTTTCACCCATCCTTTTCCTCTGGGCCAGAGTTGAGCCCAGCAAAATTGAAGAATTGTGCACCCTTTTCTTCTGGAGAGGATCTATGGAAACTGAAGGTCTGGCTTCATCAGTCACAAAAAAATCTTGGGTCTATTGCTCTGAAGTTGTGGACCCTTTTGCCTTTTGACATCTCACCAGCTTTGTTTCCACCTGGCTGCTTTGGCTCACACATTTTCCCTTTTTCTCTTCAGGTGTGTTCCACATTTGTGCCGTGCCCAGAAACTCATCCCCTGATAGCTCCAATGCGGTGAGCGGCTGACTCCCTACTGTTCTCTTGGCACACTGGTCCAACTCTGTCCTGTCCTGCTTCTTGGTTATCTTGGGATTCCTGGTGACCTTCACCGCTACATCCTTCACCCACCCTCTACAGCTTCTTTGGGGATTCACTAGACGACAACCACCATCACCACAACCACCACCAGATTTTTGCTGATGGGACATGTACTGAGTAGTCTAGATCATCCTTGTGTATTGGACCCAATCCTACTGGATAGTCCCCACTCAAGTAGACCCATGGGCTCAACTGCTATATGGCAAGCCAACCTGATCAATTCAGTGGGTCAACAATAGTCCGCAACGATTGGTTTAGTGGAGCAATTGTAGTCAACATGTGTTTATTCTGTGGATCAGTCTGCCAACATTCATTGAGTCAATGGGTCAGTTATAGTCAATACCCGTTGAGTCAATGGTCAACTGATCAACATTAATTGATTCATTGAGCTAGATGTTGTCAACGGTGGTTGACAACAATATGGATCCAATGGGTCAGCCAGTCAACATCCATTGACCGAATGGGTCAGTTGTAGTCAACATCCATTGATTCATTGGGTAGGCCTGTCAACATCCATTGTAGTCGACTGTAGGTGATACTACACATCCGTTACCCAACTGTAGCCAACTGTAGTTGGTACTACACATCACATCATGGCCTGTCGTTCACTCCACTATTGCTCAATGGATACCCATACTTTGTAATATCACGGCAGCCCCAGATGAATATGTGCATTGCAAATATTCTCAGTACAATTTTGCACACACGCAAGGCAAAGATCCCAAGCAAAACACCAGCCTATAATTCCAAAAATTCTGGGGAGGGGGGACACTGTCTGTGGAAACTGGGAGTATCTTTTGAACCCCAAAGGATAATTTTCCTAAATTCGGTTCTTTTGCAACTGGGGCACCCTTAGTCCTCATGATTCATTTGCAACGTGAACCCACAAGATGGCAGCAGCTAACAAAATGGAGAAGACAATGCCTGGCACCAGCAAACCTCTGGTCTGGCAAAACCATGAGCATCTCAGTGTAGTTTGTGATGCCCACAAGCCTCTTAGTTTTGGCTGCGGCCGACTAAAATGGTTGCCCACCTTGTTCCCATTTCTGGCCCATGTATGTTGGGAATAACGGGTCACTTTCGCCCTTTTCTTCTTTTTGACCTCTCAGCTTTTTCCATCTCATGACAAAATAAAGTGGGGAAAACACCTCGGGTGATATCAAAAGAGTTTCTAGCTTGCCTCCCTTTTCAAAAAATTCAATTGGTTTCATTGCAAATAATCTATTTCATGATTAACATTAAAGAAAACATTCAGAGGGAAAGAAAAATAGAAGGAAAGATAAAGATATTCATTTATACAGATATGTGTTTGTATGTGTATTATATATGGTTTGAATTTTGGACTAAGATTCTAGGAGACCAGGGTTCAAATCCTGCTTCGGCCATGGAAACCCATTTGACCAAGTCGCACTCTCTCGGCCTCAGAGGATGGCAATGGCAAACTGGAGAAACTTTCCAAGAAAACCCTATAATTGCTTCACCTTCGGTCAAAAATGCCTTGGAGGCATGCAACGAGAACATTGTCATTTGGCAAGGAAACATATATATATAAAGAAAACAAAAATAAACTATATTTCTTCTTCGTGGTTTTCCACCTAAACCATGGTTTCCCACCTAAGCCGTCAAAGCAGCAGCATTTAGGAACTCTCCAGAGATTAATTTTCCTGTCAGACTTTTAAAGTTCTTTTTGACAGGAACCAATCCGCATTTTAGTGGTCGTTTTTTAACGTCATTCCTCATATTTAAACCAAACGCTGGGATTTCTTAGGGAATTGCATACTTAAATATGTGTCTAAATTCTGAGGTAAACCTTGTTTAATGACAGCTTGCTTTGCGATTTCTGAGGGAATCACGTCCTTAAATGTGGATTTAAATTCTGAAGTAAAAGTTATTTAACGAATGACAGCTTGTTTTGCGATTTCTGAGGGAATCATGTCCTTAAATGTGAATTTAAATTCTGAGGTAAAAGTTGTTTAACGAATGACAGCTTGCTTTGTGATTTCTGAGAGAATCACGTCCTTAAATGTGAATTTAAAATTCTGAGGTAAAAGTTGTTTCGCGACAGCTTGCCTCGCCTTCTTCGCATTTGGCAAGGCCCTTTCCTTCTCTGAGGAAATTTCTTGGCAAGTTTCTTCAGAGGAGGTTTGCCCTTGCCTTCCCTTGAGGCTGAGAGAGTGTGACTTGCAGTAGGCTTACATGGCTGAGCCAGGATAGGAAGATTCAGTCTAGAGAACCCTAATTTATATATTTATAGCAGGAGCATTTATGTTTTCAACTAATATTCTTCTGAAGCAGAAAAGAACTGGGGGTTCTTGTTTTGACAAGAAAATAAACATCTATTCTTCTTCATGGTCTCTGCAAATTCACACAAATGGGTTATTCTGCGCCTGTGCAGCAAGTTCTGGAACCTTCTTAGCGCTATTAGAGGCATTTTGGTGGTAACAACTGCCTAATTGGCCAGTTTCCCGCTTAAACTCACCATTTCTTTTATCCGCTGCGCTAGCAGCATATAGGAATCCCGCAGAGATTAATTTTCCTGTCAGACTTTTACAATTCTATTTGACAGGATTCAATCTGTGTTTTGTGAGTCGTTTTTCAAACATCATGGTCATATTTAAAATTCTGAGGTAAAATTGTCTTGACGGCAGCTTGCCTCGCCTTCGCATTTGGCAAGGGCCTTTCTTTTTCTGAGGTAATTTTTTAAGTAAAACGGCCGCTCGACTCAATAGAGTGCTTGGGCAGAGTGCTTTTGTTCTCTTGAGGAGAAAAATATTTTTAAACGTTGGCGCACCTTTTTACTCCTGAGGAGAATTTTTTAAAATGGCGCCCGCCTCGCTGGCGTGTTTGGCTAACTCCCTTTGGACTCTTGAGGGGACGCTTTTAAAATGGCGCTCGCCTCACTGGCGCATGTTTATACCTTTAAAATGGCCGCCAAAACATCTCTGTCTCTAAGAAGGTTCCGGAACTTAGTGCGCAGGTGCAGATATGACCCATTTGTGTGAATTCCCAGAGGACCACGCAAAGAAATACGGTTACAGCTAACCAGCCTGTCCATTTATGTGTGGTCTTTGTGCAGTGTGTGAGTCACAAGGGCCCCAAGTCACAACAACAGAGGAGGCAAGCCCATTGTAGTCATTGCTTGTTGTTGTGAGTCCTACAAAACCAATGGAGCCATGATTGACCTTCCTGGTATGCAAAGGTCTCATCGAGGCTTCCTTTGTGGTGAGATCACTCAGTTTCCAGAACAACAACTTCCATTTCTTGGTGTGTGTCCCACACTGACTCAGTTGCTGGTGACTCACTGAGGTTACACACCGGCTAGCGGGTCAGAAGAAGGGTGGACAACTGACCACTTCAACCTCTACTGCTGGGTCTTGTGGCAGAAGCTCAAGAAACCAGCCATACAGTTTCTAATCCATGTCAGCGAGGCAGAGAATCCGCTCCAAATTTTCAAAGAGGTCTCAAACACATTGAAAGCTAGCGTAAAACCAGGACTGGATCGAGTGCCCCAAAGACATGGAAGCCTCAACTTCTGGGGTGTTAAATCTGACAGACATGCGGACGATTGCCTTAAGCTTTCTGGGACAGAGCTTTGCCCTTGTGGGGTTTTCAAAATGGCTCCCCAGATGGCCCACTTTCCCCATAACAATGTGGGTTACTGGTTTCCAAGGCTTTGCATGGTGCATTCACCCCACTCAGCCATGGAAACGCCAATGAGTTTCCTTGGGTGAGTCACACTCTCTCAGCCTCAGAGGGAGGCAATGCCAGAACGACTCTGAACAAATCTCGGCGAGAAAACCCCACGATGGTTTTGCCATAAGTCTAAATCCTGTCAGACAAGGTGTGCAACTTTTGATCCCCTCCGCCAGCGAAAGGTGTCCGGCGGATCAGGTGTGTCAGCAAGGAGGAGCCGTGTTTTTGCACACCTGTTGTGTCACATTCCAACACAACCCACAAGTGAGAACTTCCTGGGCTGAAGTCCAAGCAAATCCAAGGGACCGACTTGTCCTCTTCGGCCGCCAGAGGGAGGAAAACTCTAAAAACCTCCTGCCCCACAAAAGCCTTTCTGCCTCAGAGCTTCTGAATGCGAAGGAAAGAACAAAATATGGTGTTTATTTTACCCCAAAGTTTATACAGCCTCTGCAAACAACACCACACACTCCTCAGGGACGCACAAAGCCCCTGTCAAAGGAATGGGGCAGAGATCTGCAGGGAAGAAGCCTCAACATTGCAAGGAGGGATTAATAGATGCCATCTGAAATTTTTAATTTAATGTATGGGATTTTGCCCAAAATGGCTTGCCCAGGCAGGATATAAATCATATTGGGCCTTTGCAGAATTTGTGAAAGGACCCCAGCCCAGCATGAATCCAAAAGGGCCACCCATATTGTACAACTTTAATAATTATCTTTCGTTGAAATTTCCATGTTTTCCCCCCTTTTTTTAATATATAGGTTAACCAGGTCGCTTTTACACCTAACAAAAATTTGCAATTTTTATTTTCCTGTTTGGCTATCTAAGACATGAAGTATGCCAAACAGGTATAACTCAGCAACCATTGGATGTTAAACTTTTTAGTGTTTTAGTTGTTATTAATGCGTATATCTGTTTCCAAAACTATTTTGTGGGGGAAAGATGTCTTTTTCCTCCTCACACTTCGAACATGTGTTGCATTTTTGGAAGCCCAGAATTTTCCAAGTTAAACAAGTGTTGTTTTTCCCCTCATAAAACAGCCTCCGTTTAGTTAGGGCCCAAAATAAAGCAGCCAGGTGGACTCTGCCAGCTGTTTTTGGACTACAACTCCCATCAGCCACCCAAGTCCCCAGCATTATAGCCAAGAGTTTGGAAAAGGGATAGGATGAGAATTTGAACGAAACGCTCCTTCGAAAGACTGTTTCTCAAATATTGGGAAACTCTTGAGGTCATGAAGCCTAGCAGCCATGTCCATCAAGAGAGCCTTGGGATTATTGTGGCCATAAATTGAACACGAGACAATGGTGCAGAATCTAGAATTTGTCCTGCCTTGGTAGAACTATAGCTTCCAAGCAGGAACGGAGGGAGTTCGGAGAAGGGCAATGAGTGGGTGGCAATGAGGGCTGGAGAGCAAAAACTATAAGGAGATATTAACATATATATATATATATACACACACATGTATATATGCCTTGTTTTTATGACAACCCCATGAATGTTGTACGATTTCCTTAGGCAAGGGAGATCCGGAGGTGGTTTTGTCGGTTCCTTCCTCTGAAACAGAGCCTGGTATTCGTTGGCGGTCTCCTCTCCGAGTCTTAACTGGGCTTGGCCCTGCTTAGCTCCCAAGATCCCCCCTCAAAAAATCTGGTGGACAATGGTTTAAAAAGGCACATCCAGCCAAACCTTTCGCAAGGGGCCACATTTCCCTTTATTTTGAGTCGGGCGACGTTGCCAGTGTCAGTGGTTTGAGCGCTGGGCTACAACTCGGGGTCCAAATCGGTCCCTGGGTGACCAATGTCCAAGTCACACCTTCTCAGCCTCGGCGGAAGGTGAGGCAAGGCCCCTCTGAACAAACCTTGCTAAGAAAACCCAGGACAGTGTCACCATAAGTTGGAAAGGTCTCGAAGGCCCATGGCAAGAGAGCAGTGGTGGCCTTTGGCATACCACCACCGCCGCACATTTTATGCCTCTCTCTGGCACCCTCGGTGAACTCCCATGCCTTTTTATACCCGAAATCCACCAGCCACCCCCCCTTTGGAGAAACACCTGTTTAAACTTGCCAAACAGGTTAACGTTTATTCTCTCTCTCTCTCTCTCTCTCTCGTTCTGTTCTCCTCCCTTTGGCAATGTGCGCAGAGAACAGGTTGTTGGAGTTTCAAAACAGAACGCCGAGACGCGACAACCGAGCCGGGGCCGAGGAACCGGAGCGTCCCCTTTGGAGAAGACCCTTCAATCGTGGTCCCGGTGGTCGGTCTCCCGTCACCTTTGCTCTCTTGAACCAAAGGATGATGGACATCCCTTTGCATTGCCCGCTTCGACTGGCATGACCTCTCGCTTTGCCCCTTCGGACAACTTGCCTCGACGGCTCACTTGATTCCCTTTAACTCCAGAATTTCCTCTTCTGTCCGACGGCAGCACCGGCTTCTTCCAAACCCAAGTGGTTCTCCATCCCTTCTTCGCACCATGATTCGGAGCGGGTTCCTCATTTTGGTGACCCTTTCTGGTAAGTCCGCTTGGTTTTGTTTCTCTCCCTTCCCATGACTTGTCTTGGAAATGTCACACAGACCCACAATTTCCAGCCTCTGTTGAACAAGAGGGGTGTCGTGTTTTGCGATTCTTTCCCGTCTTATTGAGTAATGATAGCCCTGCCTAATCTCTCCGTTGGTGTGTTTTGGTGGGATTATTTCCAAAGGGGAGAGCTGTCTCTTTCTTGGTTTCAGTCCAGGGCCACCCACCCGTTTTCTGTCCTCATATTTTGTGCGTTTGTCCGGAAAAGGAGAAGGGTGTCTGCCTGTTGTCTTGGGAATCCAACGTATTTCGTCCCTATTGCACCAAACGTTCTTGGCTTTATATTACCAAGAGTGCTGTGATACCTTGAAGCTTTATGCATTTGTTACAGCAGAGCAAAGCTGTGGTTTGCTTAGGGTTGTTTGTTTGGATTCTTGCAAGGAAATGAGATGGATAAGGATGGCAACTGGAGAGGAATATATTTCTATTTATGGAGGATTTATGGAAAGCACAAATGGCTCAACTGTCAATGATAAAGTATTCCGTTTTGGACTTCACACATTTTGTATCCCCCCCAAATAGCAGCCCGATCTTTGGAAACTCAACTGGTGCAGCTTCTTATTCCTAGGCGCAGAAGTGAATGAAAAGGGAAAAGATGCTCCTTGCCGAACCAGGACCTGTCGGGAGGATGTTTTTCTTAAAAAGCACAGGAAAAAGTTGCTACTACAGCATGGATCGGGTGCGAAAGATGCAGAATATGCTGTATCAGGCCTTCAGGCTGTACACACACACACACACACACACAGAAAGACACTTTTGCTGAAGTTGTCACTATTTGTCGCCGCGCCGAAAAGCATCCCTCCGCCCTTCCATTGTGGTTTGAATCCCAGGTTGTTTATTTGCTTTAAAATGTTTTAAGGCTCCAGGAAAGTACACATCCCCCCATAAAGCTAAAGGAAGCTTTCGCTCCCAGGTGCGGGAAGGTGACGTTTTGGGTGCGTGAAAAAAGGACTTTTGGGGTGGGAACAGGGGAATCTCTTTCACAACGCTCCGACTCCGCTCGCCTCCCACATGGAACAGCTGGGCTGGGTTAAAGGGCTTGTGCCATCCTTTGGGGTTTTTTCTCGCTCCTCTGCTCCATAAAAAAAAAGAGTGTCGTATATCTTCTCCTTCTCCCTTGGCGATTCCTCAAACCTTAGGAGGGCACAGAGCAGGGGCTGGGAAAGCTCCTTTTGAGGACTGTGACTCCCAGAATCCCCTGACCGGCATGGCTTTAAAGAAAGGTTCACACCTACTCATCCCCATCCTACCTTGATCCTATATTGCTACCTTTGGAGACCAGGGGCATCACCAGGTGTGGAGCGTGCAGGTGGCATGAGTTACTGCATGGGCGGCACCAACCCTAGTGATGCCAATGTTTGGGACACACTTTCTGGGAGCTTCATGGGGCATATTTTAGCCTTAGGGCCACATATGGCCACCCAAACTCATCCTTTGGTCCCAATGCGTCCATTGGACTTCTCCAATCCAGCCATTGACCGACGGACACACCAGAATGGACACACTTTCTGCCTCCTCTTCTCCACGCTTTTCCCTCTGACCCACAGCTTCCCAAGGGCTGTTGGGTGTTGCTGCGCGGCTGTCCTCGTTGTCGTTGTCGCGTGCTTTCACGTGGTTTCTGACTTACGGCAACTCTAAGGCAAACCTATCATGGGGTTTTCTTGGCAGGATTTTCAAAGGCATAGCCCTGTCAGTCTGTGGAGCCAGTATGTAAAGAGATCTCGTTGCACTTTAGATAAACTGAAAGAAAGAAGTTGGCACAAGATTTCATAGGCTTAAGTCTGCTTCTTCTTCAGATGCACTTGGCCCCTCCAAAGGGCACCGAACAAAAAGCCGTTTGGATCCAAGGCCAAAATTGGCCGGTGCCATCTGGAAAAGTGCCAACCGCATCTGAGGAAGTTGGCTCAAGCCTAGGAAAGCTCATGCCGCCAAACGTCCTTCTTTTGGTGAGTCTCAAAGATGCGACAAAGGTTTGTATTTAAAAGGTGAGTTGATGCCCCGGAAAACTTATAGCAGAGGGAATTTGCCCCTCTTCCCTTGGTTTTTTGGTCAAAAAAGAATAGCTGTAAGGGTCAAGGGCAACAGAAACGGTCTGGAAACCACCAAACCCTCCATCTTAGGGAGATGGAGATGTTTAGCCTAAAGAAGAGAAGGTTAAGGGGTGACATGACAGCCCTGTTTAAATACTGGAAGGGCTACTGAGGATGGAGTGAGCTTGTTTCCTGCTGCTCCAGAGAACAGGACCCAATGGAGCAATGGATTCAAACTAAAGGAAAAGAGATTCCAGCTCCACATTAGGAAGAACGTCCTGCCCCTGAGGAAGTAGACTGGAGCCTCGGAAAGCTCATGCTGCCAATTTCTTTCTTTCAGTGAGTCTCAAAGGGGCTATACAAGATTTCGCTACGGACTGATTCTAACAGGGCTATATATTTTGAATCCTGTTTGACCATGGAAGATGCTGCTGCCTTGGAAGATGGTGGAGTCTCCTTCTTTGGAGGCTTTTAAACAGAGAGGCTGGAGGGCCATCTGTCACAAGGGTTGTATATTCCTGCATGGCAGAAAGGAGATGAGTTAGAGGGTCTTTGGAGGTCCCTTCCAAGTCTAGGGTCCTTGGGGGCTGTAGGTGGCCCACCACCCTGTTTCGGGGCACAATCTGGGTTCCCTTGTGTACTTGTCCCTCTCCTTCCTCCTCCTCCTTCTCCTCCGCAGCCCAACTCCAGAGTCACTTGGCAGGTTTGGCATTGCTATCTGTTGAAAAAGCTCTCCCTCCCTCTTGCAGGAAACGCTGACTCTGGGCTTTTGGGCCCGGCTTATACAAGGACTCTGGGCCGTGAGTCACAGCGACCGGTTTGGGAAATGCTGCGGGGTTGAGCGAGTCCAGGAGACGTTCACAGGATTTGTGGATCCAGGAGATTTGGCTCCAGTGGAAGCAGAGCCTCGTGGTTGCAAGGTGGCCCTTGGGTTCTCCAGGGGCTACTCAGGCTTTGGGGTCAAGGGGTCCTGGTGGCAATGGACTTTGGCCACCAGCGAAAGCACTCTCTGCAAACTATCAAAGGCTGGGGCCATCGCTCCTTATCTGTTCTGGGTTTTATGCCAAACCTTAGAGGACCCCTCCAACGGCCATGGCATTAGCTCTTTTACATTTGGAACAAAACTCAGGACTCTTTCAAACGGGAGGAATTTCTCCCAACTCCGAATGGAGCCAATGCGGATTCATGTAAATTCGCTTGTTTAGCGAATTTACATGAACCCCTGCTCCGTTCGGAATTACTTCCCATTACCCGAAAATAACCCCCTCCTGCCCGAATTTGCATGCGAAGCTTTAATTCGCAATAAAGTAAAACCCATGATTGCATTCGAATTGGCTTCCCTCTTGCCCGAATTTGCGTGCGAAGAGTTAATTCGCAATAACGTATAAACCCATGATTGCATTTGAATTGACCTTAAATTATACTTCCAATTTAGCCTCGTATGAAAGAGTAGTCAGAATGGCTTTGTTGCTCCAGCTGATGTGGAAATGGTGGATTAAGCAACTAAACTAAGCTAAACTAAAAATGCATAGAGGAGACTCAAAGTGCCATAGGTGTGTCGTATGAAAGGGTGTCTTCTGAGTACCTTTCCCCCAAACTACAAATCCCAAGAGGGAGCATAGCACTGCAACTGTCTTCCCTTCAGCTCCTTCAACCATTCCTTGTCTTTTTTCTTCTCCATCCCTCTTATCAACTGTGTTCGTTTATTGCATTCATTGAAGGGATTTATATTCCCACCTTGGTCCCAAGATGGGATTTGAGGCAGTGTCGTCCTTCTTTGCTCCAATTTCTCCATCTCCCTCTTAAAACGAGGTGCCCAGAACTGAAACGCAGGGCTCCTGATGTGGTCTTGACCGGTGCAGAATAGAATGGTATTAGTTCCTTCCCTTGACTTGGAAACGATGGTTCTGTCAAATGGTGTGTGCCCTTTTTGCCGCAGCGTCGCACTGCTGGCACTGTCCCTGTTGAATCGGGTATGAGACGGGCTCACCCAGATTCAGGCGATGTGGGCCTACTCTGTGACCCCTCAGGGCTTCCTGTGCATTTCCTCCTGGAGGAAGCAAACGGTTGCTTTGCCAACCGGGTGGCGATTTCCGCCCCACTTGGCCATCCCAGCCTTCCTGAAAGGCAGATGGTGACTCGTTCTTGTCCAGCCGGTTCTTTGGAGGACTGGCTCTCATGAAATAAAGTGCTGTTGGTGGTGGAAGGGGGCCAACTCCATCCATTTGCAGCACTTGGCAAGGACCACTGCGGCCCAAATGGATCCCTGAACCACCAGAAATGCAACCTTGGGCCTGAAACTGGCATCTTGAGGGGCTAGACCTTTGCCCCAATGTGGGATTGCCTGTTCAGGGTTATCCCTGCAAAAACCTAAGACCCCTGGCAGTGCAATTAAACATTATGCATTAAGTCCCCATTTTGGGGGTTTTCTTGACAAGATTTCTTCAGAGGGGTTTTTGCCACGGCCGTCCTCCGAGGCTGGGAGCGTGTGATTCGCGCAAAGCCACCCAATAGGTTTCCATGTCCGAGTCGGGATTTGAACCCTGGTCTCTAGTGTCATATAGGCCAATGCTGTGGGTGCAAGCGGGAGCCTTTGGAACTGACAGCCACTAGTTTAATCTCGCCCTTGCCCAAAATGCTTGCTAGGGTTGTGGTGGGAATATATATATATATATAAAATGCATGCGACGGATGCGGACGGACGTGTCGTGCCGGTCGGTTGCAGGTTTGGCCTCTGAGCCCAACCCAGTCCTCTGCCTCCGCTGTTCTTCCTCTGGGACTCTCCACAAGGAAGGGGAGCAGAGGCGTCTCTCTGCATCTCCTTTGTTTTCTCCTCCGTCTCCACCCTTCTTCCTTCTCTCTCTCTTTTTGGTCTTCCTCTCTCCTTTCTCGGCCCATTCTATGTGTCTAGGCACATCCTGTCCCTAACCACACGCAATCCCTGCAAACAGGAGAAGCCGGAATTGAGGACTGCCTAGTCCTCCTCCTCCTCCTCCTTCGCCAGGGCAGCAAAGATCGTTTTATTCACTGGCCTTGGTTTTATTTGTGTATCTGGAATGTTGTATTCGTTTTAACTTTTGAGAAGCACCGTCAGGAAGAACCAAACAGCAACCCAGTGTCTGAGCTGGTTTCTCGAGGGTTTTGCACATCTTTCTGGATAAAATATCCAGGGGAGGTTGCCATGTTCCAAAGTAATCCACAAAACACAGTGATACCTTTATGGGAGGAAACAAAATGCGTAAAATATATGTTGCAGGCTTCCAAAGCTCCATTGGCTTCTTTGTCAGGCAAAGGGTTTTAAAATTGTATAAAATATATGCTGCAAGCTTTGGAAGCTCCACTGAGTTCCTAAGTCAAAATTGTCAGACAGCTCCAGTTCTGCAACAAATGATAAACCCCAGGATTCCTCATGACAGTTAAAACAGTGCCAAACTGGATTATATCTATAGTGTAGATCCACCCTGGGTTGGTAATTCTGCTTGCTTTTAAGGTGAGTTTTAGGGGTTAATTTGCAGTCAAAACAATGGCGCCGCGACTGCCGATGCGAATATCCAAGTTTACGAGATCGTAAGCCTCGCTTATGAATTTGTCAACACCAGACAGGGTGTCTGCCGTCTACGCTATTGATAAATATGTCTTAAAATGCATGTTTGGAAACAAATGGAAACATCTATAGAGTTAAAACCATTTAACGTCCAAGATAGGGATGTTAAAACTGTAGCTCATTGAGGTCAGTTCCTACAGGTTGAGTCTCCCTTGTTACTCGAAACGCTTGCATTCAGTAAAGTTGTTGTGGCAGACAAAATGCCTAGCAGGTGTGGTAAGAGTCAAGGCCTCTTCTAGGTGATATCGGACCGCAGCTCCTAGCATCCCTTACCGTGGCCGAGACTAGCTAGGGATGCTGGGCATTGCAACATCCGGCCGGGCCTTCCACCTTGGCCCTGTGAATCAGCTTGGGTGGCCTTGGCTCCGTTGCGCAGCCTGACCAACCTTTCAGGGAGCATCTGGGAGAACATCCCGCGAAGCCGCCCTAAGCCCTCAGGTCAAGGCGGGAAAGGGATGTGCCCCGGGATCCAGCATGCCTTCATTGCAACAACAAAAAAAGGGTACGCTTGGGCATCCCCATACCCAGTCGCCAAGGCTGGTTGGAGGAATTCTGGGATCTGTAATCCTCGACCAAGAGCCGTTTATGCAACAGACTAAAGCAAGAGCGGCTGGGTGTTTAGCTATGGAGATGTTTCCTTCTGAAACTGTCCAACTTTCCATGCCACCGGCCTTCTCTCGGACCTTGTCCCGAGCCTGGCTTTGCAAAGGGCAAGGCTCCCATGACCTCCTCCTCTCCTCCAGCCTCTGCCTTCTTCTCCGCTAAGCCCTTTGCCGGGACGCCCCACTCATGTGCTCCCAAGGGAAGCGTCTCTCCCAAGCGCGCCCGGCTCAGGCAGGAATGTTCCCATGAGGCAACCGACCTCAGCCTTGCGTGCTCGGGAGGGATGCGCCCAAAAAGGCATCTGCAGGCTTTGGGCGATGCTTATCTCCTCCAGCTTCGCCTGGGCCCCGGCCTCAGAGACTTCCGGCTTGCTTGGGCTTCTTTTCTTTTAACCTCGGTTGACTTCTTTTTTTCCACCTGTGTTTTTATTTTTAAAAACCAATAAACCAAACTGACAGCTTTACCAAGCATTGGCATCTTAATATTTCTTTGGTTGACTTCTTATTTTGAATGGACGGAGTTAGCAACCGGTGGACACTTTAGGGATTCCAGAGCCCTTCAGAGAACCAAAGGGGTCGGTCATCTAATGACTATCTATCTATATCTTGACTATCGATCAATCTATCTAATGATATTATCTATCTAATCTCTTGCTGGCCCAGTGGGTTGGGGAATTCTGAGGCTAAGGTTTGGACTAAAACCCAGAGCAGACTATCCCACCCTTCCAGCATAGGAACCACCCATTGCCACTCGGGTCACAGACGGGATTGCAAGTGTTTGGAAGTGTTCTCAAATGACATCTCCCAGAATCCCCCACCTTGCCAAGCGCTGCAATCCAAAAAAGGGTTGTTGTTTTTTTCCTTTGTAGAGTACTGGGACGGATCCAGGCCCTGACTCAGCGTGAAGAACTGCAGACACCGTGGCCTCTTCCTTCTCCTGTATCTCTCTCTCTCTGTATCTTTTTCTTGTCTTTTTTTCCCCGGCTGCTGCTGCCTTAATAGCGCCTGCATTTGGTGGTTGGGCTGATTAACTTTATTACATCCACCCCACCCGCCGTGGGCTCACATCTTCTTATAAAACATGCCAAGATATCAGGGCAAGCGGTTCATCTTTTGCTGACAAGGAGAAGACTCCCGGCGGGGAGCTGGGAGAACCTGTTTGCCACCTTCTTCTTTTTCTTCTTCTTCTTCTTCTTCCCCCCCAACGCCTTCTTCTTAATTCCTTTCAGTTTTGTTTCTGGAGGTTAATGTACATTCCCATTGCCATTGCCATGCCAAAATCCCACTTCTGGGCCCAGCTGGTCTTCCGTTTCCCCAAACATTCCTTTGGGGAAAGGCTCAGATGGGCTTCCTTGCAGCGGGTTCTCAGCTTTTCACATCTGACGTCCCACCGATTTGCTCTGTCAAAGAACCTGAACAGGTGCCACCTATATATCTTCATATAGCCTGCCATGTTTGAGGCCTGTCCAAGAACCTGGTGGGTCCCACGATGAGTGTATCCACATGTTGGGTCGCCATGATCCTGTTCTGTCCAAGAACCCGATGGGTCTTGTCAAGTGTCATGGGCCAGGAGTTGCAGGGCTGGGACCTGGAGGAGGAAGAGTCTGAAGAGCTCTTCCTGTGGAATTACAGCCTTAGCCAGGAAGACAAGGGCAAGACTCAGATGCAGCTGAGGGCCTTAGGTCCTCCATCAAGGAAGAGGGACAAAAGGATCCAACAAAAGGTAGAACTAAAACCCTCTGCCAGGCTGCAGGCCAAGCAGCAAGCAAGCTCCGATTAGGACCAGCTGGGCTCAGGCTAGTGAAGAGCCCAGTTTGCTTGAGGCACTTGCTGGAAGCAGCTTGCTTGTTCCCTGGCCAGCCTTGCTCTTTCCAGACTCCTGCGTTTCCGGACTTCCCTGGCTTCTTCGACCCTTGGACCCTTTCCCTCGACTCGGGCTTCCTGACCTATGCCTTTCTCTCAACAGACAGCCACAGGCAAGGATGCTTTCTAGCTGCTTGTAATTCACCGCCTCTGTCTGCATTATCAGTTGAGGGTTGTAGCCGTTTGGTGAGTCAGGACATCATTCCACATGTTGGGTTGCCACGTTCCTATTCTGTCCAAGAACTGGTGGGTGTTTCTGTGGGTTGAGTTGCCATGTTCCTATTCTGTCAGAGTACCTGGTGGACTCCACCATGAGTGTCTGCACACACTGGGTTGCCATGTTTCTGTTGGATCTAAGAATCTGGTGGGTCCTACAGTGAGTGTTTCTACATATTACGTTGCCGTGAGTGTTGCGATGTTCCTGTTCTGTTAAAGAACTGATGTCCAAAACACCCGGAGGACCAAAGTTTGGGAACCATGGATAATCCTACACTGACACCTCCCTCTTTTACTGCCTCCCGTTTTCCGCAGAACAATTGTCTTTGCCAGGGAATCAAATTGTCTCAAGGTATGACCATCTCAGTTTACTCATTGTGGCCTTGAGGGAGAATTCAGACCGGATTTGCTCCTGAATCCATTTATTTGCCTTGGCTATTATTAGGTCATTGCTGTTGTGGTTGTCAGCTTGTTGTTGTTGGTTAGTTATTGTTAGGATGCCTCTCGCTGTTTTTGCAGGAAGGCACGAGGTTTGCTCGGGCACATTTGTTTAAACAGCGTGATTCATTGGCCGCTCCAGACATTGGCATCGGATTGTCTATGCGACTCCGCCGTGGATTGAAAAGCAATGGAGGGTGTTTACCTCTTCGTATTTGAAACACAAAATCGTCCCGGGCTTTGTCAGCAAGACTTATGGATGTCTCTCAGCGGCTGCTATGTGTGTGAAAGGGGACTTAGGCGTGTTCCTAGGCTTGTGTTCATACCAGGAGAGGGGATTGGGTAACCCATGGGCCACATATGGCCCACAGAGAATCCTCCAAACATTGTTTAGCTTGGAGAAGAGAAGACTGAGGGGCATACAGGGTTGCCATGGCCTTCCCCTGAGGCTGAGAGAGTGTGACTGGCCACATATTCCTGAGCAGGGATGGACTTGGCATTGAACGCATCAGGTCGCTCTTTCCCTGGCTTATATTTTCCTTAGTGAAGGATGATGAGGTCAGTTGGCATTTTTTCCAGAGCCGTACCTCCCATGCTTTTCATTCGACTCTACTGGCCAGCCCTATTTATTAAACATAGGACGGCATAACTCAAAAGTTTTCTGCGCCTCTGTGTCTGGCATGCTTGCGTTGTTTTGTTTTAAAATAGGAATGCAAATAGCAACCACTGGGGTGCAGCTGATAATTATTACATGGTGCATCAGGCCTGAATGGAAAGGAGTCCAAGGACTCTTTCATACGAGGCTAAATTGGAAGTATAATTTAAGGTCAATTCGAATGCAATCATGGGTTTTACGTTATTGCGAATTAACTCTTCGCACGCAAATTCGGGCAAGAGGGAAGCCAATTCGAATGCAATCATGGGTTTTACCTTATTGCGAATTAAAGCTTCGCATGCAAATTCGGGCAGGAGGGGGTTATTTTCGGGTAATGGGAAGTAATTCCGAACGGAGCAGGGGTTCATGTAACTTCGCTAAACTAGCGAATTTACATGAATCTGCATTGGCTCCATTCGGAGTTGGGAGAAATTCCTCCCCGTTTGAAAGAGTCCCAAGCCTTCCTCCCCAGCGATAGGTTGGAGGGGAACCCCTTCTTGTTGTTATTGTGTGCCTTTCAAGCCATTTCCAACTTATGGCGAACCCGTTGTGGGGTTTTCTTGGCCAGAGGAGGTTTGCCATTGCCTTCTCCTTAGGCCGAGGGAGTGTGACTCGCAAGGGTTGCCCATGTGCTGTGATATTTGCCACCCAACCGCTCCAAGACCCCATCCGTGTTTGTGGCAAAGACGAGGCCAGGTTGTGACACACTTTGCAAATGAGAAGGAAGCATCTGCGATGGAGAGATGTGACAACAAGGCATTGAGAGGAGGCTTGTCACATTGGCCGAGTTAATTCCCCTTAAGCCTGGGCTTTGATGCCCGCTGAGTAATAGGGGAACTTCTCCTCCAGGTCTATTGTTTGGGCCATGAATGTTTAAAAAGTGGCATTTGTGGGTTTGTTGTTGTGTGCGCTGGAAAGGGACGGGCCCTGCACCGCAGAATCGGTCCAATGCACCCTCCAAACGTTTCGTGTGTGAAAACAGGAGCGAGTTTAAAACATCCCTAACCTGCCTGAGCCCTCATTCGTACCAGTGCTGCGTTGTATGGATTTAAAAACCAAAGGTGGTGGTTGTGTGCTTTCAAGGGGCTGCCAACTTATGTAACCCAAAGGTGAAGCTATTGTGGAGTTTTCTCAGCAAGTTCCTTCAGAGGGGGCTTGTCCAAGGCCACCCCAGTGGGTTTACATGGCCAAGGCGGCATTTGAACCCTGGTCTCATAGCCCAACATTCAAACCATAACACCACGCCTATGGTATCTCTGAACTTTCTGCAGTGTAGAGGTAGCCCAAGTCTACAGAGGTTTAGGCTACAAAGTCTTTCGCTCACTTAATCTCAAAAGTGCTACGGTACGTTGGTTCCCAAATTTTGGTCCTCCAGGTGTTTTGGACTCTCAGAAGCCCCAGTCAGCTGGGCCAAAAGTGAGGAATCCTGGGAGGTGAAGTCCCAAACGCCTGGAAGACTGACGTTTGGGAACCACTGAGATCCCTTTGCAAAAAGGTCTTTTGATGTTGTTAGATGAGCAAAGAAACGATCTCTAACGAATGCATTTCTCCTCTTCCCAGACTATGCGGCCAAGTCTTTCTTCAGCTATTCTCTGGTGTGTGTGTGTTCCAGGATTTCAGAGCCGGGGGGGTGAGTTGGCATGATGGGGTGAGGAGGGGGCTTGGCTGAGACAGTGCAGCTCTTCACCTCCCACCCGCTGGCCCGCCACCCACAACGCCAGCGCCTCCCTTGTGCCCTCTCAGATGAGTCAACGCAAGGGGGGGATTTAGCTGACTTAAGCCTCATAATTAATGTAAACCTTGCCTCAAATGGTTGGCAGCCACCGTTCCCCCTCTTCTTCCTCCCCCCAACCCACCGCCATGATCTTCCCTCTATTGTTCTCTGGGGTTTCCATGATCCTCTCCCCACCATCCAATTTCCACAGTCTTGTTGCAGCAACACCGGGACTGGAGCGCTCTCTCGGAAAGGGAGACATGTGCAGGTCACGGGCGCATAGAGAGTTGGAAGGGACATCTGTTCCAACCCACCGTCGGAGCAGGGGTCCATCTTGAAACAACCCTGAGAGGTGGCCATCTCCCCATTCCTTTAGACCACCTTCGACGAACAAGAGTCCACCGCCTTCCAAGGGAGTCCATTCCCCCTCGATTTCTCAGGCAGTTCTACCTAAAATTCAGCCAGAATTTCCATTCTTGCAGTTGGTTCAGGAGAGGGCATCTCCGCTCGGCCGTGAAACCAATTGAGTGGCCTTTGCTCAGTCACACTCTCTCAGCCTCAGAGGAAGGTGATGGCAAACCTCCTCTGAACAAACCTTGCCAAGAAAACCTCATAATAAGGTGGCCATCGCTCAGAAAGGACTTGAAGGCATGCAACCATTCATTCGGGTCATATCCGGCGTTGCATCAGAAAACAACCCGGCTCCACCTTCCAATAGATTCCAGAATATACTGACTATACTGATACATGAAGTCCAGATGTGTTTGCAACTATGATTTCAAGCGCAATTGCCAAAATCCCTGCTGCCCCAACATCTTTTGGCAATGGAGATGATGGAGCGGAGAGAGAGGGAATTTGGAGGAGAAAGTCTTGGCTCAGAGGGGAAGGAAAAGGAAGGTGAGCTCTCCTTCTCCTTCCCCGCCGGAGACCAGACCAGCCACATCTTCGTTGTTGGGTTTGTTGCCTATCTCTGTCCCCTCCCAAACCCGTAAGGAGCCGCAGGAGCAGCATCGCCCAAAAAGGTTGGTAAGGCAGGGAGAGGAAAGGGAAGTGCCCAGAAGTTACACAACGTCCGCCGGATGTCGGATCCCAGCTTGCAACTCCTGGCCAGCCAGGTCAATGAACGCTGGGAGGTCCAGTCCAACAACATCTGGAGGGCCTATTGCCTCCGAATCACCATCGCCATGCGGAGAAGTAATATCAGGCCCTGCCCTTCTGCTCCTGTGATTCACGCCTTTCTAGGAACATGCCCTCAGCTCTTCCGCCTGCAGCGTGTGGTACCACGGATGCTGCGAGGGGAGCGCTGAATGCTTTCTTTCTTTCAAAAAAGAAACAGACAGCCTCTCCAACACTTTCAACGTTTTTTATATATCAAATAAGGCAGCTGAAATAGTATATCACACGCATACGCACACCCTTGGTGCAAATTGGGTTCTTTGCCGCTCTGGAGACTGTGGACATAAACGGATGGGTTCAGAGGAGAAGAAAAGGGATTTCCAGCGAAACATCAGGAAGAAGTTGTTGACTTTTAAGATGGACACAACGGCCTGGACTTTCCATAGCTGCGGCATTAAGATACTGGGAAATCCCTGGCACATTCCTAGGAGATTTAAAGGGAACAAATGTCAATATATTATAAGAAGATAGATAAATAGGTATTTGTATCCCGCCTTTTGAGGATCGAGGCGGGTAACAGGAAAGGTTAATAGAAATAACGAAAAAATATTAGCATGAAAAACAGTACCCCAAACCCTCCAACCCTTCAGCCCTCCCTCCCTAAAGTATAAAAATACAATGACAAAACCATATAACTACAGAACAAAAGATCACAAAAGTGGTGATACTGAGGGGACTTGATGTGATGGACATATTAGTGTTTGTTCATCGTATCAAGTATATATAAGAGTATCCCTCTTTGCAAATCGAGAGAGAAATCTTGGGCTAAAGGGACTTTTTCCAAATAAAAGTGAAACGAGAGCATTCTTGCGAAGGGAGACAAGATACAGAAGTTTTTATCTTCTCGCCCGAAGGTGGATGCGGACCAGAATGGAGGGTGAGTCCTGACACTACCACAACGAAGGAAGCCGACTATATGTAAGCCCCTACAAACTCTTTGCGAGTTGCTGCCACACATTCGTTCATCTTAGCAAAGTGTAGCCTGGTGAGTTGCGTTCCTCTTCGAGTCCCTCGAAATGAGAGAATTTGCACCTTCCCCTCCCGGCTAAACAGCCCAAACTGGGCACTTGGGGCCAGGCCTGGAGACATCTGCCTCCCTTTCCCCGACGGTGCCAGGGGAGGGCCTGGCATTGATACCCCCAGCGTTGCTATAACTGGGACCGTGAGTCAAAGATGCCCCCCGCCCGGCCCTTGTCGTGTCGAGGCAACCCTGTGGTTGCTGGATCCCAAATGCAGCGTCTGGGATCAGCTAAACCTTTCAAAGAGCCAGCCTAATCCCAACGGGGCTGGGAAGGCTCAGGTAAGGCCTAGGATTTGGGTCCTGCAGGTAGCGGCAGGTGCTGTTCAAAGGCTGCTGCTCCAAAGCCGTCTTCTCCTTCCCTCCGCCTTGTGGGGCTTTCCAAACTTTGAGGGGTGCAGATTGGGGTGAGGGGCTTCAGGGGACACCCCAAGAAGGAAAGCAGGGGGCAAGGTCCTTTTGGAAACCCCTCAGGAGCCATCCCATCCGTGCATGAGGCAGGGAGCAGGAACAAAGGAGCCCTTGCTCTAAGCAGGTTCGGCCCTGGACGATCCCTGGATGGGAGACTGCCAATGAAATCCAGGTGATGGAGGCTCTGTTGCAGAGGAAGGAACTTGCCAACCCACAGCTATAAGAAAACCTTAGGAAATTCATAGGGCCACCTTGAAGGCACACACATAGACAATATACTAATAGATATTATTAGTATATACTAATAATATACAATATGCTCATGTACTATAACCCAATACGGTTCAGGCCAAGATGTCGTAGTCCCCCCGAAAGTAACTGTTCCAAGACATTGTTGCCAAAGATTGGTTTTGGAATCGTTTTTGTGAAACACACACATGGACCAATGCAATTATCGTATATGTGTGTTTGTGTATAGAACTACAAGACAATACAAAACAAACAGTACCAGTTGTTGTTGTTGTTGGGTGCCTTCAAGTCATTTCCGACTTACAGTGACCCTAAAGCAAACCCATTATATAATAATAATAATAATAATAATAATAATAATAATATAAATTTCCTTGTATCCCGCCCAATGACAGGGAATCTGGGCGGCTAACAGCAAAAGAAAATAGTGCACAAAAAGCAATAAAATACAACAGAATCCTTCCCGCTCTCCTAACCAAATACTTAAGCAATGAGTATGAGGTTTTCTTGGCCAGAGGAGGAGGAGGTTTGCCCTGGCCTTCCCCTGTGAGGCTGAGAGAGTGTGACTTGGGCCAAGTTGCCCAATGGGTTTCCATGGCCGAGGCAGGACTGGAACCCTGGTCAACCCATATATATATATATATATATATGTATAACCGAGACAGAGACTTCTCTGGTGGCCTGCTTGGCCTCCTCCTCCTCCTCACCTGGAGCATCGCTGGTCCTGCTCCTTCCAGCCCTCGTGGTCCTCCTCCGTCTTGCTCCCGGGGCAGCTGCCGTCTCTGGGGAGCTGTTGGGGCGAGAGTCAGGCTGGCCACCAGGTAGAAGACCCACAAGGCGTAAGCCAGGAGGGCCACCTGGGCCAGGTTGGCGGCCAGGGTGCCCACCCAGGAGTAGTCCTCCTTCTCCACGTGGCTCTCCTGCCGGAAGGTCGTCTCGTCGCGCACCTCGATGGTCCCAAAGGACCCAAGAACAAGGGGCTCCGGCATCAGCAGGAAGAGGAGCAGCTGGAGCCAAGGCTTGACCCTCGAGGAGAAGGAGGAGGAGGAGGAGGAGGAGGAGGCCATGGCTGCGAGGAAGGAGCCCCCTTTGACCAACCAACTGCCCTTGGCTCCTCTCCTTGAAGGGCTCACAAAGAACCCTGTGTCTTGTCATCCCCCATTGTCTCATCACCATCACCATCACCATCATTCCACTCAGACCTTCTGGACGCTTCTGGAAGGGTTTCTCTCTAGGGTCTGGGTGGAAGGAAAGGGACACACGCACAACACACATGGGCTCCTGGCCCCAAACCCCAGCAGATACCAAGAGCCCATAATAAGAAGAAGAATCATTAGCATCCATGGATTTGGGTATCCGCAGAGGCCCTGCCATCCAACCCCGGCAGATACCGAGAGTCTACTCTATACTTTCAATTTTTAAATAAGCTTTGATCCGATGACAATTGAAATCCGGGAGTTGGCCCGAGCAAGAGGCGTTTGAAATGCTTTCCAGTCAGTCCTCTTCCAGGATTGCTCCTCCTTGCTAATCTCATCTTATACGTCGACGTTTCCGATCGTGGCGCAGGGTGGGAAAGATGGCGGCCTCTGCGCCTCGTTGCGCCTGCGGCCTCCCATGCGCTTCTTTTCCCTCCGCCGCACTCAAAGGGCCAAAGCGGTGCGGGTCCTTCCCTGCTTGGAGGGAATCCCAATGGGGCTGGGAAGGTTTAGGTCCTCCTGGCAGGAAAATAGGAGCCGTCGCTTTAAGCAGGTTCCGGTTTTCTTGACAAGCTTCTTCAGAGCGGGTTTGCAATTGCTTTCCCTCGAGGCTGAGAGAGTGTGACTTGCCCAAGGTTGCCCAGTGGGTTTCCATGGCAAAGCCGGGATTCGAACCCTGGTCTCCCAGAGTCTTAGTCCAACATTCAAACCATATAAAACGCACACAAACACACGTCTGTATACATGTCTATCATTATCGTTCCTTCTCTCTATTCTTCCTCCGAATGTTGTTAATGTTGAGATTGAAGTCGATAGTTTGCATTAAAACCAATTTAAATGTTTTAAAAAGGGAGAGAGCTGGAAACTCTTTTTGATATTGCCTGAGATGGGGTTTTTTCCCCACTTTATCTTGTGGAAATGTTATTTTCCACAGTTTCTTTTGGGTTCCATGGCCAAGTTGGGATTTGAGACTTGGTTTCCAGATACTTCCTTCAAACCGCACTATATAGATATCGCTACTACTAAAGGAGCAAAAAATTCAATGTATCCATAGTTTTTTGGTGGGTTTTTCGGGCTCTCTGGCCATGTCCCAGAACAGTTTATCCCTGATGGTTTGCCAGCATCTGTGGCTGGCATCTTTCAGAAAATGCTGGCATGGAAAAGAGTAGGGTATAGATATACTGTGTGACTCAACCCATCTCTCTTTGCGAAATCAAACAAAAACCATCCCTGAAATCCATACAAGGACGGTCTGGATCAGTGGCCACATTGCCAGGTCTTGTGGCAAGGAGTCCCACAAGCGAAGGAGGCCTTGCGTGGCAATGTTAGGCTAGGATCCAGACATGCTTTGCATGACTTTTCTGCATCGGAGACGGCGCCGTGGCCCGACCCAGTTGGGCCGGTTGCTCTCTCTCCTCTGCCGCAGCCTCTTCCTCCTCTTCCTCCATTTTGCCTTCTCAAGGCCTTCTTCGCCTTTTCCCTTCAGGCCCCGCTCAGCCGGCTGGACCGGTGCCTCCGGTTTCTTGTGCAATTTGTTATGAATCTGTCAGAAAACTCCCAAAACTGCCGAGTGGCTGATACTTGGGGTGTGTTCGAGACGGAGACAACCGGTGCGCTTGCATGTCTGCGCCTCTTATGCGCGTGAATGAGAGACAGAGAGAGAGAGACCCGTGTTTAGAAAGGAAAAAGGAACAACTAGTGTGCGGGGAGACACAACATATTATCCTTGTTGGTGTTATGCTGCAATCCTCAACCGTGGTCCATGCTGCGTCACTTTACGCATCCGGTTGATTGAAATCTTTCTCTTAAAAGAGCTGAAAAACCTTGGGCGTTAGCAGCCCTTCGAAATGACACCTTGGCTGCTAGGATGTGTCTTTGTGCGTTTGTGCAAACACACCCGGCCCTGGTGCTTTCATGTTTATGCGCAGGCACAAGGGCACATGGCATGCTCAGCGGAGGTGCCTCCATTTGCGCAAAAAGCAAGACACGCTCAGTGGTTTGGCTCCTGGTGTGTGCTTTTGTGTTGTGTCTCTGCCGCCAGGCGGATGGGTTTTGGAGTCCCTTGTTCGCATCCGCTCTTAGCGTATCCCAAGTGTACTTCATGTTGTTCTTGTGTGTATATTGTGTGCCTTTAAATCATTTCTGAGTTAGGAGGTTATCCTGAGGTTTCCTTGGCAGGCTTTAGTTCAGAGCAAGCAGGTTGCCTTTGCCGTCCTCTGAGGCCGAGAGAGTGTTTGTGTGTTTGTGCGTTTGTGCTCTTCCCCGGAAGGCCAGGGAGGCTGGGTGGGTGGGAGCCCAAGAGGAAGCAACCAGGGGGTGTGTACCTGTGTGTGTGTGTTTGTGTCGACGTACAGTGTTTTTTGTGCGGAGGTGCATCCGTGATATCCATTGTCAGTCACGCAACGCTTTACCCGTCGGACTGGCTCGGGCTCCTCTGACGAAGGCCCGCTTGTGTCGACACACAACAACGGCCCACAATCCTTCCTCCTCCTCCTTGTTAAGTCGGTTGCCTTTCAGGCCGTGCCAAAACTGGGCTTCTAAAGCTAATGAATAAAGATTCCTCGGATGACATTTTTCGCTGGGTTGCAAGACTTTTATATTTATATTTATTTGGACTGGGGCACGGGGTTCAAGTCAAGTAAATGGAGGCCCAGCATCATTGCAAATCTCCCCACAACTTTTGTCCCGGGAAAATGGTCCAGGAACCCTCTGAAGGCTGCATCCACACGGCAGATTTAGGAGTTTATCACACAAAGGGGATTGGGAGTTTATCCTATGGATATCCTGGAAAAAACATGTCATTACGTGAAACGATTTCACACGACGTCACACAAAACCCGTCATTAAAGTGGTCACAGAGAAGCATTAACACGCATCTTTTTACTTTTGGGATTTCAGCGACTGCATTTTTGATAGGGCTTCATTTGTGTAACGGCGTGCGATAAACATTTACGCAGTTACTTGCCATTTTCGCTTTGCCGGCGGGATGCTTGAAATGCCCTTTAATCTCTCTTTAATGCCAAAATTCACCCCAGTGGGATAAACTCCTTAATATAGTTTGACGTTGCTCTCTAACTGCCCTGGCTCCATGCAATGGCATTCTGGGGTTTGTAGGTTTTGAAGAGATTGAACCTTCTCTTTCAGAGAGCAAATCTCCCAAATCCCAAGATTTCGTAGGATGGAGCTACAACGGTGTCAAACTGCATTAATTCTTCAGCACGGATGCAACCTTAAACCACCCTGGTTGGCATTTTGTGCCTGTCTCCGACCCGTTTCTGACTTGCGGCGATCCTAAGGTGACCCTTTCACGAGGTTTTCTGGAGCTGAGAGGGTGCGACCGACTCCCCCGATGGGTTTCCATAGCCGAGCCGGGATTCGAACCCTGGTCTCCAGAGTGGAAGGCCAACGCACAGACCATTATGCCACACTGTGCATAATGGAAACTTGGGGTGTGTCGCTTCATGTGGCATTGACCTTCTCTGCAAAAGACACTGCAAATCCCAGGATGCTCGAACCATGCTCTTTCTCCATCCCTATTTCTAAAAAAAACCCCAATAAACAGCCATGCTATTCCTTCTGGAAACATGCCACGGCACGGTTTGGGCACCCCTTTGCTTGCCTCCGGTTTTTCCTTGCCTTCATGGTTTGGTACAGATGGGGCCAGAGAGGAAAGGAAAGGGACCCACAACTGGGACGTACTGGGTGGCGGCGGCTGCGATGGCGCACGGCAGTGGGAGGAAGGTTTAAAGAGAAATGACCCTGGAGAGATCCGGTTCCGCCGGTCGGGCACCTTCTTTTCTCACGTTCCTCGACTGGGAGGTGAGGTTCAGGAGCGACTTGGCGTTTGATTTCTCGCTCCTTCGGGGTGGAGACGCCTCCAGGCCGAGGGAAGGGGCTGGCAAGGTGGCTGCTGCCAACACCTGGGTGCAAGGCATGCAGGAAAAGGGGGGCAAGCCCCCCAAATCCACCTGTTTGCAGGGAGAGCTTCTCAACCCCCATCTTCTGAACAATTCCATGCTGGGAGCCAGGTTCGAGGTGGTGCAGTGTCAGCCTAGCAACCCCCAGAGGTGGCCTTTGAAAGCTAAGGTGGGCCTTTGCCCCAGATTTGGTGCCCACGTTGTACCAGGCATTGTACAATGCATCTGGAAAGGAACATGAGCATGGGTCCCTGCGCTGAGGGACATACAAGCCACGCTTTTGAGAGACAAATGTGGCAAAAAAAGGGAGAGGAAAGCGAACAACAAGGACTGATATGAACCCATGCAACGCTAAAGGATGGATCTGAAGATCAGGGGCTGGGTATCAAGAGATCAGTTCGGTTCTGTTGTTGGACTTCTCCCCAGGGACTCATTCCCAATAATAATAATAATAATAATAATAATAATTAATAATAATAATACCCCATTGTATTTCATGGGACTTGAACATCCATGAATTTTGGTATCAATGGAGGTACATTGATGCCTTTTGCTTTCATTGTTCTTGTGTGCCTTCGAGTCGTTTCCATCTTATGGCGGCCCTATCAAGGGGTTTTCTTGGCAAGTTCCTCCAGGAGGGTCTTGCCATTGCCAACCTGAGGCTGAGAGAGTGTGACTTGTGCAAAGCCACCCAATGGGCTTCCGTGGCCAAACCAGGGTTCGAAGCATGGTCTCTAGAATCCTAGTCCGACACTCAAACCCACCAGGCCACGCTGGCTCTCTATTTTTTGCTATCTTGGCCAATTCCTAGGCTGTAGAAATGATGGAATTTGGAATGGCTTTAAGTGCTGTAGCTCTGGTGAATGGAATCCTGGGATCTGTAGTTCGGCAAACTCTATCGCCTTCTCTGCCAGAGTCCTGGTGCTTTGCAAAACTACCAATCCCAGGATCCTACCAGATGGAGCCATGCCATGGTATAACTCTTGTTCAGCCAGGTGTCCCCCATTTTATATCTGGGCATTTCGTTTTTCAGCCCTAAGTGCAGAACCTTACATTTCTCCGCATTGAATTTCATTTTGTTAGTGCTGGCCTAGCTATCTAGTCTCTTCAGGTCATTTTGGATTTTGATCCTGTCCTCTGGGGCATTAGCTACTCCTCCTAATTTGGTGTCATCTGCAAATTTGATAACTAGGCTCTCAATACTGTCATCCAAGTCATTGATAAAGATGTTGAATAGAAAACTGGGCCCAGGACTGAACCCTGTGGGACCCCACTGGTCACTTCTCTCCAGGATAAAAAGGAGCCATTGTTGAGCACCCTTTGGGTTCGGCCAGTCAACCAGTTACAAGTCCATGTAACAGTTACCTTGTCCAGTCCACATTTTGCAAGCTTGTTTGCAAGAATGTCATGGGGAACCTTGTCAAAGGCCTGACTGAAATCAAGGTATCCTACATCCACAGCATTCCCTTCATCTACGAAGCTGGTCATTTTATCAAAAGAGAGAGATCAGGTTTGTCTGGCTGGCCTTGTTTCTCTGAAACCCGTCTTGACTTTTTGTGATTCTGGCATTGCCTTCTCGATGTTCACAGACTCTCTGTTTAAGGATCTGCCCCAGAATCTTTCCTGGTCTTGACGTCCGACTGATTCTGCCTCCCAGGCCACTGCCTTCCCCTGTATTTGAAAACTGTGTATCCCTTGGTCCCAATGAGAAATTTCTCCATTTGAGAGGCATTTCCAGATTCCTGATCTGACCAATGCCGGGGCCGTTGCTCTTCTAGAGACCCCCTCACCCAGGTTTGCGGAGGAACAAGGAAGAAAGTGTGGACTTGGCCACCCAGGAGGATTGCCATCTTACCAATGGCTGGGCTGTGGATGGAAAACAGAGATAGCGGCGCTGATGGATTAATGCACACATCCTTCAAATGAAACCAAGCCAAAGCAAAGATTTAATAATTTGAACAGGGAAGCTTTCATGGGGGACAGATGCCAGCAAAGGCTGGGACGGCGCTCATCCCGGAAACGGTGGGGTGCGGATGGCTGTCTGGAGGGCTGGCGTCAAAGAAGGTCCTTTTGGGTTTGCTGGTGTGGCTGCGTGGCTTCCCCTTTGGCTTTCCTCTCTGGGGGACCTCTTTTAAGGGCTCTGCTGCAGCTGAAAATGAATAAGAAGAAGAACAACAATAAGTAACCAGCCCTGTTTCCTTTCCAATTTCCTGAGCTGACGCTGGTTTGTCATTGGGACTGAGAGAGATCGGGATGGAATGGGATGCTCTTCTGCTTCTTCTGCTGAAGCGGATGCTTGCTCCAATCTGGGCACACGAAGGGCTGCTTTCACACTGGTGCAATAACCTGGTTTGGCACCGCTTAAAATGCCGTGGCTCAAGGCTATGGGATTCTGGAAGTTGGAGTTTGTTGTGGGCCCAGAGCGGAGCAAAGCTCCGCTCTGGGCCCACAACAAACTCCAACTTCCAGAATCCCATAGCCTTGAGCCACGGCATTTCAAGCGGTGCCAAACTGGGTTATTTCTCCTGTGTGGATTCAGCCTTAGTAGGCCTCACCTCCTGGTGGTTCTCCTCCTTCTTCCTCCCAACCGCTGCCAGCTTCTTCTGCCGCTGCCCCTGGAAGTTGCCCTGCCGGACGTAGACTCTCCCACCGGGGCGGCTGTCATCCGGGGCGAGGATGTGGAGGCAGGAAGTGAACACGGCTGCCAGGGTGAGGGTGGCCACCACGGCGCACCAAACGGCGGCACAGAAGGCGAAGCCTTGCCTCTCGAAGCGGAGGAGCAGGAGCAGGCTCTCGGCTGCCCCGAAGGAGCCGAGGGGCATCAGGGCCAGGAGCACCGAGAGCCAGGCCAAGGTGGGCAGCACCAAGGACGAGGAGCGGCGCACGAAGGGGACCATGGCTGTTGCCGCTGCCTCCTGGCTGGGAGTCTCAGGCCTCTCTGGCTTCCCCTTTGCAGCCCAAGGGGCCCATTGTCATGTCATCATCATCACCATCACTATTATGATCATCATCCCACTAGGAGAGAGTGAGAGAGAGCCTCCTGCTGAAGGGGCCAATGGAAAGGAACAAACCCACAAAGCACTCCTTGGGCACCCGGGTACTTTGGGCATCCCCTGGGGGTCCTCCTGCTGGCACCGAGCCCCAGCCGATGCCAAGGGCCCTCCGGAATAAAGAAAGGCTTGAGCAACCATGGATTTGGGCATCCACTTGGGCTCCTGCCGCCAAATCCCCAGCAGTTACAAAGGGCCCTCTGGAATAAACAAACCAATAAATAAAGTCTTGAGCACCCGTGGATTTGGGCATCCCCTGAAGAGCTGGCAAACCTCGGGCGTTATCAGCCATTCAAAATGACACCTTGGCTGCTGGGATGCGTCTTTGTGCGTTTGTGCAAACACACCCTGCCCTGGTGCTTTCATGTTTATGCGCAGGCAAAAATGCACATGGCATGCTCAGCGGAAGTGCCTCCATTTTCTGTTTCCCTGAGCACAAAAAACGAGACGCGCTCACTGGTTTGGCTCCTGGTGCGTGCTTTTGTGTTGTGTCTCTGCTGCCGGGCGGATGGGTTTTGGAGTCCTCCTTCGCGTCAGCTCATAACATATCCAAACTGTACTTCGTGTTGTTATTGTGCGCCTCTATAGGTCCTTTCTGAGTTATGAGATTAGCACGAGGTTTTCTTGGCAGGCTTCGTTCAGAGCGGGCAGGTTGCCTTTGCCATCTTCTGAGGCTGAGAGAATGGGGCTTGTCCAAAGTCACCCAGTGGCCTTCTGTGGCCGAGCTGGGATTCAAATCCTGACGCCCAGGGTCTTAGTCCAACATCCAAACCGCTTCACCTTGGCTCCAAGATATGGCAACCCTCTCCAGTAGTTTTCTTGGCCAGTTCTATTCGGATAAGATTTACTGTTGTCGTCCTCTGAGGGTGAGAGAGTGTGACTTGCCCAGGTTCACCCAGTGGGCTTCCATGGCTGAGCAAAGGTTCGAATCCTGGTCTTCAGGGTCCTCGTCCAGCAACCAAACCACTTCTTATGCGCCTTCACCAATATGTGGCCACCCTCTCCAATGGCTTTCTTGGCTAGATTTACTCCAAGATGTATTGCCCTTCTCTACCTTTGAGGCTGAGACAGTGGGACTTGCCCAGAGTCACATCATGGTAAGTTTCCATGACTGAGCAAGAGTTCGAATCCTGCTCCCCAAGGCCCAGACCACTTGTTATGCATCTTGACTCGAATATAGGGCAACTCTCTCCAATGGCTTTCTTGGCTAGATGTATTCCAAGAGGGTTTGCCCTTGCCTTCCTCTGAGGCTGAGAGAGTGTGGCTTGGAAGGGCATGTGGCACCTTAGTGCAAGGGACCCAGGCACCCTTGTGTGTGTTTGTGTGGGCCCAAGAGGAAGCAACCAGGAGGTGTGTACCTTTGTGTGTGTGTGTGTGTGTGTGTTGGCCGAACAACCAGTGTTTGAAGCATGGTCTCCAGAATCCTAGTCTGACACTCAAACCACTCGGCCATGTGTCAAACCCTTTCGCCTTTGCAAAACTACCAATCCCAGGATCCAACCAGATGGAGCCATGGCAGTTCAAGTGGTGTCCAACTGCATTATTTGTACTATGTAGGTGTACCCCCCCTGATGCCATTTTGAGAGGGATTGAAGATGGAGGCGTTTGGGTTTGCTGTGTGGAGAAGGTTCAGTTTGGGGAGAATTTGATCACAGAATCATAAAATCATAGAATTGGAAGAGACCCCATGAAGGGCCCTGATCCAGTCCAACCCGCTTCTGCCATGCAGGAACTCTCCATCAAAGCATCCTTGAGAGATGGCCATCCAGCCTCTGCTTAAAGACCTCCAAGCGTGTATTAGAGTATATCTCACGCAATTTTGGGCAATGGGGGGGGGGTCATTTTCGGGAAATGGGAAGTCATTCTGAACGCATTCCGAACGCAATCAGATTTCACGTAAATTCGCTAAACTAGCGAATTCACGTAATTGTGAATTGGCTCCATTTGCAATTGAGAGAAATTCCTGCCGTGTGATAAACTCCCTGGTTTTGATGTCAGACCGATTCTGGCTTCCAGGCCACTGCCTTCCCCTGTGTTTGAAAATTGTGTGTCCCTTGGTCCCAATGAGAAATTTCTCCATTTGAGAGGCATTTCCAGATTCCCGATCTCACAAACGCTGGGGCCGTTTCTCTTGTAGAGACCCCCCTCACCCAGGTTTGCAGAAGAACAGGGAAGAAAGTGTGAACTTGGCACGCCAGGATTGCCATCTTAGAGATTCCTGGGCTGTGGATGGAAAACTGAGATAGCGGCGCTGATGGTGGATTAATGCATCATTCAGAAAGCGAAACCAAACCAAGCATTTTAATAATTTTCCAGGGAAACTTTGATGGGGGACACAGGCCCAGCAAAGGCTGTGATGATGATTAACCCAAAAACAATGGATGGCCCTTTGGAGGGTTTGGCGCGAAAGAAGATCCCAGTGCAATTTTGTGGACTCCTTCTGGGTTTGCTGGTGTGGCTGTGGGTCTTCCCTTTGGTTTTCCCGTTTGGAGGACGCCTTTCAAGGGTGCTGCTGCTGCTGAGAGAACAAACAAACAAACAAACAATAATAAGCCATTATTATTATTCCTTTCCAATGACCTGCCTTTGGTCCCCTTCCTCCTCCCTGCTGCAGGGAATGGGATGCTTCTCCTCTTCTGCTGCTGCTGAGGTTGCTTCTTGCTTCAATCTGGGCACACGGTGAAGGCTTCCATCCCTTGTTTCTTGCCCAGGAAGAAGAAGGAGGAGGAGGAGGACTAGGACTCACCTCCTGCTTCTTCCCCAGGAGCATTCCTTCCGCCGCCACCTTTATGGTCAGGCTTTCGATGAGGAGGTAGAGGAGGTGAAGCTCGGAGGTGGAGAAGGCCATCAGGGCCAGGCTGAGCGCCAGGTGGACCCAAAGGGCCAAAGAGGAGGAGAAGCCTTTCTGCTGTTGCAGCAGCTCGAGGCGGAGGAGCAAGAAGAGCAGGCTCTCCCAGCCTTTGGAGGAGCAGAAGGGCACCAGTGCCAGCAGCAGCACCACCAGCCAAGGCAAGGTGGCCAAGAGCCAGGTCCGGCACCTGGAGGAGGGCATGGCTCCTGGCAGTCCCAGGCCCCTCTGCAACCTCGCTGCTGCTGTGTCCAAGGGGCCCATTGTCGCATCATCATCACCACCATTATCATCATCATCGCCAACCTGAGGCTGAGAGAGTGTGATTTGTGCAAAGCCACCCAATGAGCTTCCGTGGCCGAACCAGGGTTCAAAGCGGGGTCCCCAGAATTCTAGTCTTTCGCTCAAACCACTAGGCACCGCTGGCTCTCTGTTTTTTGCTATCGTGGCCAATTCCTAGGCTGTAGAAATGATGAAATTTGGAAGTGCTTGAAGTGCTCTAACTCCGGCGTATGGGATTGCTGGGGTCTATAGTTCGGCAAACTGTTTTGCCTTCTCTGCCAGACGACTGGCGCTTTGCAAAACTACCAAATCTCAGGATCCTGCCAGATGGAGCCATGGCAGTTCAAGCGGTGTCCAACTGCAGTATTTCTACTGCGTAGATGCCCACCCCCAGACGCCATTCTGAGAGGGACAAGGGGAAAATGGAGGCATTTGGGTTTGCTGGGTGGAGAAGGTGCAGTCTGGGAAGGATTTGCTCATAGAATCATAGATTTATAGAGCTGGAAGAGACCCCAAATGAAACCAAACAAACATTTTAATAATTTTCCAGGGAAGCTTTGATGGGGGACAGATGCTCATCCCAAAAACGATGTTCTGCGGATGGCTCTGTGGAGGGCTGGCGCCAAAGAAGGTCCTGGTGGGATTTCAAGGACTCCTCCTGGGTTTGCTGGTGCGGCTGCATGGCTTCCCCTTGGCTTTTCCCATTGGGAGGACATCTTTCAAGGGTGCTGCTGCATCTGAAAAAGAAGAAGAAGAAATACTAATAAGTAATTCGCCCTGTTTCCTTTCCAACGGCCTGCCCTGCTGCTGGTTTCTAGTTGGAAGTGAGAGAGATTTGGGTGGGATGGGATGCTCTTCTGCTTCTTCTGCTGAGGTTGCCGCTTGCTCCAATCTGGGATGCTGGAGGGTTTCTGCCATCCCTTTGGCGCTTCGGACGAAGGAGGAGGACTAGGACTAACTCACCTCCTGGTTGACCTGCTGGGGCCTTGCTGCTACCGCCTCCTTCCTCTGCACTGCCACCAGCTCCTGGCACCTGCAACTGAGGAGGTATATTTTTTCCGTGATGCTTTCGATGAGGAGGTAGAAGAGGTGATACACGGAGAAGGCGAAGGCCAGCGTGGCCAGGTGGAGCACCAGCTGGACCCAGAGGGCCAAAGAGGAGGAAAGGCCCTGCTGCTGCAGCTCCAGGCGGAGGCGCAAGAAGAGCAGGCTCTCGGTTTCTCCGGCGAAGAAGACGGGCAGCAGCACTGCTGCCAGCACCGCCAGCCAAGGCAAGGTGGCCAAGAGTGAAGCCCAGCACCTGAAAGAAGAGGAGGAGGGCATGGCGGCTGCCTCCTTCCTGGGAGTCCCAGGCCCCTCTGCCCGCCTCCCAGCAACCCACCCGGCTGCTGCTGCTGAACCCAAGGAGCCCATTGTCGCATCATCATCAACATCATCATCATCATCGCCATCATCATGGGCCTGACCACAAGAAGAGACCAGTGGAAAGGAACACACACAGAGACGACCACTTGGGCACCCAGGGACTTTGGGCATTCACTGGGGGGCCTCCTGGCACCCAACCCCAGCTTGTAGTAATGGCTTGAGCATCCATGCGTTTGGGCATTCACTGGGCAACACACACACAGAGGACCACTTGGGCACCCAGGGACTTTGGGCATCCCCTGGGGGTCCTCCTGGCACCAAACCCCACCAGATACCAAGAGCCCACTGCAGTCGTATTAATAATCAGACATCAGACCTGATCAGACGTCGAGAATTGGAAGTATAATCCAATGGCAATCCGAACGCAATCATGGGGTTTCACGTTATTGCACATTAAAGCATCTCACACAATTTCGGGCAATGGGGTGGGTCGCATTTGGGTAATGGGAATGCAGTGGGAATGCAATGGGAAATAAACTAGCAAATTCACATGAATTGAATTGGCTCCTTTCGCCATAAAGAGAAATTCCTCTCGTCTGATAAGGTCCTATGACAGTAATGGCTTGGGCATCCATGGATTTGGGCATCCGCTGGAAGTCCTGGTACCAAAACCCAGTAAAGGGCCCACTGTAATAATAACAATAACAACAACCACAACAACAGACTTGGGCATCCATAGATACCAAGAGCCCACTGTATACTTTTAATTTTTAAAGAAGGTTTGATCCGATGACAATTGAAATCCAGCGTTTCCATGAGCAAGAAGCGTTTGAAATGTCTTCCAGTCAATCTTCTTGTATTGCAACTTCTTGCTAATCTCATTTTATAAGTCAGTTTTTCCCGATTATGGCGCAGGGGGGAAAGCATGGCTGCCTCTGCGCCTTGTTGCGCCTGCTGCCTCCCATGCGCTTCTTTCCCCTCCGCCGCACCAAAAGGGCCAAAGGGTTGTGGGTCCTTCCTTGCTGGAGCTCTTGATAGATTGAAATCTTTCTCTTAAAGAGCTGACAAACCTCTGGCGTTATCAAAACGACACCTTGGCTGCTAGGATGTGTCTTTGTGCATTTGGGCAAACACACCCTGCCCTGGTGCTTTCATGTTTATGCGCAGGCACAAGTGCACATGGCATGCTCAGCAGAAGTGCCTCCATTTGCCGTTTCCCTGAGTGCAAAAAACAAGACGCGCTCACTGGTTTGGCTCCAGGTGTGTGTTTTATGTGTTGCGTCTCTGCTGCCAGGCAGATGGGTTTTGGAGTCCCTTGTTGGCATCAGCTCGTATCATATCCAAACTGTACTTCATGTTGTTGTGGTGGTGCACCTTTATAAGTCCTTGCTGAGTTAGGAGGTCATCCTGAGGTTTTCTTGGCAGACTTTAGTTCCGAGCGGGCAGGTTGCCGTTGCTGTCCTCCGAGGATGAGAGAGTGTGACTTGCCCAGGTTCCCCCAGCGGGTTTCCACGGCTGAGCAAGGGTTCAAATCCTGCTCTTCAGGGTCCTAGTCCAACACCCAAACCACTTCTTATGTGCCTTCACCGACATGTGGCAACCCTCTCCAATGCTTTTCTTGGCTAGATTTACTCCGAGATTTAATGCCCTTGTCTTCCTTTGAGTCTGAGACAGTGGGACGCGCACAAAGTCAGATGGTAGGCTTCCATGGCTGAGCAGGGTTCGAATCCTGCTCCCCAAGGCCCCACCCACTTGTTACGCACCTTGACGCCAATGTATGGCAACTCTCTCCAATGGCTTTCTTGGCTAGATGTATTCCAAGAGGGTTTGCCCTTGCCTTCCTCTGAGGCTGAGAGTGTGTGGCTTGCCAGGGTTGTTTGGAAGGGCATGTGGCACCTTAGTGCAAGGGACCCAGGCACCCTTGTGTGTGTGTTTGTGCTCTTCCCCGGAAGGCCAGGGAGGCTGGGTGGGGGCCTAAGAGGAAGCAACCAGGGTGTGTATACCTATCTGTGTGTGAGTACAGTGTTTTTTGTGTGTGTGTGGAGGTGCATTTGTGATATCCATTGTCAGTCACGCAAAGCTTTACCTGTCGGACTGGCTTGGGCTCCTCTGACGAAGGCCCGCTTGTGTCGACACACAACAACCCACAATCCTTCCTCCTTCTCCTTGTTAAGTCGGTTGCCTTTCAGGCTGTGCCAAAGCTGGGCTTCCAAATAGATTCCTCGGATAACACGCTTTCGTTGTTGTTGTTGTGTACCTACAAGTCGTTCCCAACTTACAACGGTCCTTATCGAGGGGTTTCCTTGGTAAGTTCCTCCAGGAGGGGCTTGCCATTGCCGACATAAGGCTGAGAGAGTGTGACTTGTGCAAAGCCACCCAATGGGCTTCCATGGCCAAAGCATGGTCTCTAGAATCCTAGTTTGACACTCAAGCCACCAGGCCACGCTGGCTCTCTGTTTTTTGCTATCTTGACCAATTCCTAGGCTGTAGAAAGGATGAAATTTGGAAGTGCCTTACATTTCTCCGTGTTGAATTTCATTTTGTTAGCTTTGGCCAGTTTTCTTGTCTATTCAAGTCATTTTGAATTTTGATCCTGTCCTCTGGGGTATTAGCTGCTACTCCTACTTTGGTGTCACCTTCAAATTTGATAAGTGTGCCCCCAATTCTGTCATCCAAGTCATTAATAAAGATGTTGAATAGCAAACTGGGTCCAGGACCGAACCCCACTGGACCCCCCACTAGTCCCTTCTCTCCAGGATGAACAGGAGCCATTGCTGAGCACCCTTTGGGTTTTGCCAGTCAACCAATTACAAATCCATGTAACATTTTACCAGCTTGTTTGCAAGAATGTCACGGAGAACCTTGTCAAAGGCCTGACTGAAATCAAGATATCCTACATCCACAGCATTCCCTTCATCTACAAAGCTGGTCATGTTATCAAAAGAGAGATCAGATTAGTTTGGCTGGACTTGTTTCTCTGAAACCCGTGTTGACTTTTTGTGATTCTGGCATTGCCTTCTCGATGTTCACAGACTCTCTGTTTAAGGATCTGCCCCAGAATCTTTCCTGGTCTTGATGTCCGACTGATTCTGGCTCCCAGGCCACTGCCTTCCCCTGTATTTGAAAACTGTGTATCCCTTGGTCCCAATGAGAAATTTCTCTATTTGAGAGGCATTTCCAGATTCCTGATCTGACCAAAGCTGGGGCCGTTTCTCTGCTAGAGACCCCCTCCCCCAGGTTTAAAGAGGAACAAGGAAGAATGTGTGAACTTGGCACGCCAGGATTGCCATCTTACAAACTGGGCTGTTGATGGAAAACTCAGCTATACTGGCAGTGCTCTCGTGCCTCTCAAAGGGCCGAGGGTGGATTAAGGAATCTTTCTCCAAATGAAATGAAACGATACAACAACATTTAATAATTTTAACAGGGAAGCTTTCATGGGGGACACTCGCCCAGCGAAGGCTGCAAGGAGGATCATCCAAAAGGAACTGTTGCAGATGGCTCTGGAGGTTTTGGCGCCAAAGGTCCTGGTGCGGTTTGGACTCCTCCTGGGTTGGCTGGTGCTGTGTGTGTGCCGCCTTCCACTAGCTTTCCCAGTTCGGAGGACGTCTTTCAAGCACCTTGCTGCATCTGAAAAAGAAGAAGAAGAAAAGAAGAATGAAAATCCACGTTTCCTTTCCAATGGCCTGCCCTTGCTTGGTCTTCTCTGATGCGGCTGCTGCTGTGGCTCGTCCTTGGCACACGAGGATGGCTTCCCTTTGCCGCCAAGGACGGGCCACTCACCTCGTGGTCCTGGAGCATTGCTCCTGCTGAGTCCTCCTCCATCCTGCGACGATCGTCCTTCTTGAAGCCGCCACGCAGATGAGGAAGTCTTTCGATCCCGGTGAGGATGACGGAGGTGCAGACGGCGGCCACGACCAGGTTGGTCACCAGGCTCACCCACAGGTCCATGCAGGAGGAGTAGCCCCGTTGCTGCATCTCGAGGCGGAGGAACAAGAAGAGGCTCTCCCTCCCTTCGGCGGAGCAGAGGGGCGTCAGCACCATGAGCACGGGCAGCCAAGCCAAGACGGCCAGCACTGAGGTCGAGGAGGGCCAGGGGACCATGGCTGCTGGAAGAAGAAGAAGAATAAGAAGACGAAGCACACGAGGACTTGGCCTCCTTCCTGCTGTTGCTGCTGCTGGCCCTTGAACCTCCTCCGGTCCGGAGCCCAACGGTCCCATTGTCACATCATCATCATCATCATCATCATCATCATCATCATCATCATTCCACCGAGAGAATGAACAAGAGAGAAGACTCTGGGCCTGACCGCTGCAGAGAGGAGGAGGAGGAGGAGGAGGAAGAGGCCAATGGAAAAAAAGCAACACAGTACACATACACACAGCTTGGGCATCCCCTCGGGGTCCTCCTGGCACCAAATCCCAGCAGATAGTAATAGGAAAAGTGACTTGAGCATCCGCTTAGGGTCCTAGTACCAAACTCCGGCAGATGATACCAAGAGCCCACTGGAGTAATAATAATAATAATAGACTTGAGCATCCATGGATGTTGGCATCCACTTGGGGTCCTAGCACCAAACCCCAGCAGATACCAATCGCCCACTGAAGGAGTAGTAGTAGTAGTAGTAGTAGTAGCTCGAGCATCCATGGATTTTGGGATCCAGGAGGGGGGGATCGTAGCACCAAAATCCAGTACATACAAAGGGCTAATAATAATAATAATAATAATAATAATTAGACTTGAGCATCCATAGATACCAAGGGCCCACTGAATACCTTTAATTTTTAAAGAAGCTTTGATCCAATGATAATTGAAATCCAGAGTTGGCCTGAGTGAGAGGCGTTTGAAATGTCTTCCAGTCAATCTTCTTGGATTGCTCCTTCTTGCTAATCTCATTTTATAAGTCAGCATTTCCCAATTATGTCAAAAAGGGGGGAAAGCATGGCTGCCTCTGCGCCTTGTTGCACCTGCTGCCTCTCATGCGCTTCTTTCCCCTCCGCCGCACCAAAAGGACCAAAGGGTTGTGGGTCTTTCCTTGCTGGAGATCTTGACTGAAATCTTTCTATTAAAGAGCTGTCAAACCTCGGGCATTATCAGCCCTTCAAAAAGACACCTTGGCTGCTGGAATGTGTCTTTGTGCGTTTGTGCAAACACACCCTGCCCTAGTGCAGATCCAAACCCCAGCAGATGAGACCAAAGGACCACTGTAGCATTAATAATAATAATAATAATAATAATAAGATTGATTATATAGAATGGGACTTGGGCATCCATGCATTTTGGTCATAGATTTTGGTCCAAGTCTTCATGCCAAAGCAAGGGAACGTGGGCTTTGATTTAATAGTTTTAGGTTGCATCTGCCTTGATTACATAAAGACAAATACTTTCCGAGTCACAGTGGTGCACCGAGCGAGACTGAACCAGGCTCAGCAGCGGATGGATTAGGCTTTTGTGTGGCAGAAAGGGAAGGGAGCGCGTGGCAAGGTACCAACCTTAGTCCTCTGACCCAACTGTGGCTGAGATCATGGGCTATATATGCAAGGAATCTTCCAAGGGTTGCAGCCTCATCATAACTGAGGATTTCTCTCCCCTTTTGGCCAATGCAATCTTTTGCACGCTTCTTCTGAAATCGGTTCTGTTGAATTCAGTGAAGTGTAAAGTGCGGACCCTCTGTATCCGCTGGCCTTTGGTTCCAGGAGCCTCTCCTAGTTTGTCGGTTGTTTCCTCTTGTCCTTCTCCTCCTCCTCCTATGTATTTATATCCCACCCTTCTCCCAACTGAGACTCAGGGCTTACAATATTAAACAAAACAGTACAATTAAAAGCAGCCAATAATAGTGCATTAATACCTTTTGCTTTCATTGTGTGCCGTCGTTTCCAACTTGCAGCAGCCTTATCATGGGGTTTTCTTGGCCCTTCCCATTGCCAACCTGAGGCTGAGAGAGTGTGACTTGTGCAAAGCCACCCAGTGGGCTTCCATGGCTGAACCAGGGTTCGAAGCATGGTCTGGGGAGAATTCGATTCTGGGCCCCAGGCCACTGCCTTCCCCTGCTCTCAAAAATTGTGCGTCCCTTTGGTCACAATGACAGATTTCTCCATTTGAGAGGCATTTCCAGATTCCTGCTCTGACCAGTGCTGGGGCACTTTCTCTGCTCACCCAGGTTTGCAGAGGAACAAGGCAGAATGTGTGAACTTGGCATGCCAGGATTGCCATCTTACAATGGTTGGGCTGTTGATGGAAAACTCAGATATATTGGCAGTGCCCTCGTGCCTCTCAAAGGGCTGAGGGTGGATTAAGGAATCTTTCTCCAAATGAAATGAAATGAAACAACAACATTTAATAATTTGAACAGGGAAACTTTTCTGCGGGACACACGGCTGCGACGAGGATCATCCAAAAGGGATTGTTGCAGATGGCTCTGGAGGTTTTGGCCCCAAAGGTCCCGGTGCGGCTTGGATTCCTCCTGGGTTGGCTGGTGCTGTGTGTGCCACCTTCCACTTGCTTGCCCAGTTCGGAGGACGTCTTTCAAGCGCCCTGCAGCAGCTGAAAAAGAAGAAGAAGAATGAAAATCCACATGTTTCCTTTCCAATGGCCTGCCCTTGCTTGGTCTTCTCTGATGCAGATGCGTCTGAGGCTTCTTTTTGGCACACGAGAATGGCTTCCCTTTGACGCTAAGGACGGACCACTCAGAAAAGGGTTGGATTGGATGAGTGCCCTTCTTGGGGGTCTCTTCCAACTCTAGGATTCGATGATAATGATGATACCTTGAAGGGTTGGCCCTTAGGTAGAGGGACCTGATAGAGGACCTTTTAAAAAGCCCCAAATGGGTGCATTCCCTTAATTTCAGAGGAGGAGGATGAGTCTCCCGAGAGGCTGGATGGCTCTTGGCCACAACCAGGAAGGGCTTGGATGGTGCCTTCCTGCCTGGCAGAAGAAGGGGCTTGGACTGGATCAAGGCCCTCCTTGGATGGCCTTCCTTCCAACAGGCTTTTAAAACCAGTTGGATAGCCAAGTTTGCATTTGACCCTGACCTTGGGATGTCAGGTTTCCAAAATGTAACCGAGGCCTGCTATAATTTGCCCTGCCATGCGCATGCGCTGCCTTTCAGACGATGGCGTGCCCAGCGCCAGTTGCAGGGAATCCCACTCCTGATTCAGAATGGAACTGAGCATCTCGGGCCAGCGAGGAGCGTTTCCGCGCATGGTACTATAGCATTGAGTTTTCAAAACATAGCGTCTAACTACTGCCAACCGTAAGTATATAAATAGTTGGTGCAACACCTTTTAAGTCTTGAGTTACTTTTCTACTTGGGATGCAGACCTCTTTTGCCCCTTGCCATAGCAGTTCAACACTGGGACAAACTTTTGAGTCGGTTGTAGTTGTTGTTGGGTGCCTTCAAGCTGTTTGCAACTTATGGCGACCCTAAAGCAGTGATGACGATGATGTCCAAACTCCGGCCCTCCAAATGTTTTGGACTTTGGCTCCCAGGATCCCAGGTTATGGGCCCAGGTGGCTGAGGCTTCTGGGAGCTGTAGTCCCCAGCACCTGGAGGGCCAGAGTTTGGGCATCATCATCATCATCATTGTGGCCTAAAGCTCCAGCTCTTGTGTGAGATTCCTCTCAATTTCGAAAGAAAAGATATAGCCTGGGAAAAGATAGGGCGTTATCAGACGACGGAGATTGGAAGTATAATCCGATGGCAATCCAAACGCAATCGTGGGGTTTCACGTTATTGCGTGAGAGACTATCACGCTCATTTTGGGGCAACGGGAAGCCATTCCGAACACAACGCAACGTCAGTAGTGAAATCGTGTAAATTCTGCAGACGAGCGAATCCACAACATTGCGCTTGTTTCCGGACTGGCCCCGCTTTCCGTTCTTTCGAAATGGAGAGAAATCCCTCCCGTGTGTGATAACATCCTTGGCTTTCGGAGTGATGTGGGACTGCGTTCGGGATGCGTTCCCGCTGCCGGCGATTGCGGGTGACCACCTCTCTCGCGCAACGACGCGAAAGCGCACGACTGCGCTCGGGATGCCACCGGGTCCTACTTGGCGCCTCCCGTTGTGGGGCAAGGCTCTTGTTGGCCTCCTCTTCCTCACCTGGACCTGGGCCGCCGCCAACTCTTCTTCCTCGCCTTCGCTTTCACTTTCCGCCGCTTGCCACAGCCTTCTGATGCCACCGTTTGGGGACAGCACCTGGGCGAACCACAGCGGCATATGAGGCGGGGAAGCGGCTGGCCTTGGCTGGGGGAGTCGGTGGGCCAGCAGGTAGGTGCGGCGCACGGCGTAAGCAGTCAGGGCAGTGTGGGCCAAGGAGATGCCCACCAGGACCAAGGCCCAAGCCCTCCAGGAGGAGGAGGAGGAGAGGAGATGCCTAGGGCAATCCTCCTTGCCCATATGCCTCTCCTCCTTGCCACCACTTTGCCCTTCTGTTGCTGCTGCCCCCAAAGGAGTACAGCTACAAGAGGGCACCAGGACCAGAAGTAGTACCAGCTGGAGCCCAGACAAGGCAGCCAGGAGGACCCAGGGCCAGTAAAGGGAGGAGAAGGAGGAGAAAAGGGCCATGGCTATGGCTCCTGCTGCCTCCAGGAGACAGCCTCCTCTGCCTGCCTGCCTCCCTGGCCTCCTCCTCCTCCCAAGTCACAAAGGCCCCTGTGCCTTGTCATTGTGGCCCACACACTGCTGGCCCTGGGTTTCTGGGGCCAATGGAAAGGGGGGGACACACACACACACCTCCCACAGGACTTTGGGGGCAGCCAGGGGTTTGGGCCACAGAGAGCCAAAGCCCAGCAGATGAGACCAAGGGACCACTGTAACCACCACCACCATCACCATCATCATCCACTATGTAGAATGGGACTTGGGCAGCCAGGGATTTGGGCCATAGATCCAAACCATAGCAGATGAGACCAAGGGACCACTGTAGGCATCATCATCATCATCATCATCATCATCATCATCATCATCATCCATTATATAAAATGGGAGTTGAGCATCCAGGGATTTGGGCCATAGATCCAAACCCCAGCAGATGATACCAAGGGACCACTGTGGGCATCATCATGATCATATGTTGCATTATATAGAGTGGGACTTGGGCATCCATGGATTTTGGTCACAGATTTTGGTCCGAGTCTTCATGCCAATGCAAGGGGAAGTGGGCTTTGATTGAATAGTTTTAGATTGCATCTACACCGCAGAATAAATGCAGTTGGACACTGTGATAACTGCCCTGGCTCCATGCCTGGGATTTGTAGTTCGGTGAGATATTTCGCCTTCTCTCTCAGAGGGCTCTGGGCCCCTCAATGTATAGATCCCAGAATTCCATAGTATCGAGCCACAACTCCAAAACTCCAGGACTTTTAATGCCCTCAGCCGCCTCTTTTAAACTGGGCATCATTTGTGGAAAAGTTGGCATGGGGGGGGAGAAAAAAATGGCAAATCTTAATTGGCACCCGATATAATGAACGTTTTCCCTATTCTTCAAGACAAAATTCTGGCAAGAATTTGCATGTTGGGGGAAAAAAACCCTGCTTCCGATTGCCAACTAGATAGCCGTCCTAATTTGCTGTTCGGCTTGACTTCGTTGAGGATTTAATTTTATAGCGCCATAATTACATTTAATTAAATGGATCACTCAGCAGGACGCATTGTAACGTTCAGGCGCAATTTGGCCGTTCAAAGCTTGCCGGTTTTTTCAGAGCCGTGAACGTCCCAAAATCCATATGTTTGCCAAGGTTAGGAATACCGATATATATATATTTTTCCCTTCCCTCCAGGTGAACGTCAGTAATAAATCCATTCTTAACTGATTTTATTTTTGTTTTGTTGTTGGTTTGTTTTGACAGCAGCGCAGTGGGATATATAGGTTTGCTTAAGTGATTGGGATTATTTTACCAAATTACGCTTTGAACACTTTCCAAAAAGGCGTTGGGTTTTCTCTGTGTCTGTCAAAAGAAGTAAGAAAATGGTGCGATCTCACTTTGTCTGCTTTCCGATCTCACGAGACTCGAAACCGGATCCGAAGCGAGGGATGTTTGGTCCTTTGGGTGTTTTGGACAACATTCCCCACAATCCCATGGTGTCAGTCGTGATGGATGGGGATGATGGGAGTTGTAGGAAGTTGCAGATGATACCTGGAGGGTCAGAGGTTCCCCTACCTCTAAGTCTGAATTTCTAAGAGTTTTATCTCTTGGGATGCATAGTTCTTGGCTCCAAAAAAAGACTTAACCAGGAAAGTCTGGTATTTCCAAATACGTATTTATATCCAACGATATGCAACGTATGAGTTTATCACACCTTTTTGCATTATGGTTAAATAAATGTTCACAAGAAGTGAATACTTATTTAACCATAATACTTAGTTCTTGGCTCCGCCGTGTTTATTCCCATTTGGACCTTGACTTTTGCATTTAAAGAATGAAGGAAACGCATACAAGTCGCCGCTCCCTATCCACAGATTCCACCATCGAAAACCCTTTAAAGAAATGGATTCTCTGCACGATCCACTTCTCCTCGGGGAGCTTTCTTCTCACACTTAACATGGAAATTTTAGTATTAATACGAGGCTCTTGGAGAATTGTGTCCCTGCTCCGTTCTAATACAGACTTACGAACCTTGTTGCGCAGCCCCGAGCGATGGGCCCTAACCATTGCGCCTCTTTGCCTTCCTTTTGTCACGGAGGAATGCAATGTACCTCCCAGGTATCTCTTGGAAAGAGACCAAGGCTTTGGGCGTGAAGGAGAAAAGGTGGCCAGAAAAGCCAACCCAAGGCCTTCCTTTGTGTGTGTCTGTGTGTTGCTGAGTTGTAAAGGAGTTTTTCTTCTCCTTTTCGCCTTCACAATGGTGTTTTCTTTTGCGGTCGGGATCCTAAGCAAACACGACCGTTTCCCCCAAAAGCCCCTGCCTTGTATGACGTGGATCCTCTTGGCAAGAGGGTCACGATTCGGGTTTACGGGAAGGGACAGATCTTTGGGCACAAAGCCATGGTCTGTTCTTGCGTGCAATGTCGCATCCAAGTTTGGGGGCCACAGTTGATCCGGAGAAGCCCAAAAAGTGTCCAGATAAAGAAGAACAAGATTGTAGAGAGTCTAGAGAAATCACATTTTGTGAGCAATGGCTGAGAGGTGATACGGTTTGTCGTCGTCGTCGTTGTCGTTGTGCGCCTTCGACTATTTCTGACTTACGGCAATGCTTTCACGGGGATTTCTTGGCTCAGGTCCCCACATATTGTTGCAACCAAGGCAAAGCTTGGTCATGTTGGGACTACAACTCCCAGAATCCCCAGAGAAGCATTGCTGAGGAATTCTGGGAGAGGCAGTCTTAAAAAAATTCGCATTGCCCAGCTGTGCTTCAGAGATCAGAGTGACACGAGGAAAGTAAAAGAAGAAAAGAGGCTGGATATCATTGCAGAGGTTTCCTGAATATTGTTTAGTTTGGCACAGAGTATTTACAGTCTTATTTCGGGTTTGCGCTTCCGCCAAAATGTCCGGGACGCTGCAAAGTAGTAAAACCATCATAGAGCCAAATCTCTTCTGTTCAAGAAATAGAAATACATGAAGCGGTCCCAAGTTCGATGCTTTTCTCTGATGCAGAAGGATGGTATTCAAGGTTAAGAAAGGTGAATTGCGCATGGTGCACGGATGCTAATATACGACCCACATTGGAGGCATTTGCATCAAGCACAACGCACAACAAGCATTGTGTGCAAAGGTGCACATAGATGCTTGGTTGCGTGTGCAGTTTTGGAGCGTCGCCATCCACTTGGCTTTGTGCAAAGGGCGCATGGCTTTGTGAGCTTTAAAGTTAGCTCTCATCTCCTCGGTCTAAGATCTCAGCTAATGTTCTCTGTCTTTTAATGTGTAAACTGCCTCGAGCTTCCCCCCATTTTTTAGAATGAAGGCAGCATCTAAATAAAGAATCACTATCATCATCATATAAGGAAAGAAGGGGAAGAGAAACAAATGCAGCTGGGATCGCTCTTTGCAGCAACTGAAAGGCGCACGTTTGGTATGTGAGTCTGATACTCATCATCAGGTGCATTTAATGGGCTTTGAGCCACATCTGATATGCCACCGGCCCAGTGAGAAATGGGCACCAATGTGCATGAGCGAGCTCCCCAATGCACATCAGATGTCACCAAAGCGCATTAGAAGTGCCTGGTGGGTATCAAAAGTATCTGATGCACACTAGAAATTCCTGATACAAATAAGAAGGGCCCATTGAACATCAGAAGTACCCATTTCACACCGGAAGTGCCTGAAGCACATCAGAAACATCTGAAGTGCCTGACGAACATCAGACTCAGATGTGCCTGAAGTGCATCAGAGGTGACCGAAGAGCATCAGAAGTGCCCAGAGCACATCAGACGTGCTCAATGAACATCAGAAGCGTCTGAAACAAATCACAAGTCCCTGATGAGCATCAAATGCCCACAGCACATCATAAATGGACATTTATTGGACATTTCAGAGTTCAGTCCCAGCCAGGGGCTCAGGCTTGACTCAGCCTTGCATCCTTCCAAAGATCACTGAAATGAATCCCCAGCTTTTGGGGGGCAATTCAGTCACACATTGTAAACCACTTCAGGAGTGCTTAAGTGCGCTGATAAGTGGTATAGAAATGTACTTGCTATTGCTGAGCGCCCAGTGTGCATTGGAAGCACTCTTGCCCGTGATGCACCTCTTGGTAATGCACTTACAGCTTTTCCTTGCATTTCTACAACTGCGATGTAGGATTTCGGCTGGTGACGACAACAACAACAGGCTAAACAACGAGGCCAAATTCTTGCTGCAAACGTTCAGAACTCTGGAGAATTTGAGGCCTTTGGGGTTTGGCTCAGTGCGGAGGAGGGGATGATGGCCGTGTTATCCTTTGGCCGCGCGCTCTCCACACGCAACCTCGCCTTGCGTGGGGAAGAACCCAAGCCAGGAGGGTGTCAGGGTTTGTCAGCGGAGAGAGGGATGGGATCTCCGACACAAGCCGGGACAGAGCCCTGGTATCTGCGCAGGCCGGTTTAGCCGGACGCTCCAGCCGGCCTGCTTCACCCGGAGGATGGATTGCATACCGCAACTGACAGTTGTGACTGAAGAAGAGAAGAGGGAGAGGTGCGCAGAATGGAGCTACACACCTCAGCCCCAAGGCTGGGATGAGGGCAGGAGAGGAGCAGAGATGCTCTTTGGAGGGGCAAGGCAAGAATGCGGTCCAACCGAAAGGCCTGGAGTCCGCCCGGGGTCTAGCAGAAGCAGAACCTGGGAGAAAAAGACCCTTCCTTCCTTCCTTCCTTCCTTCCTTCTCTTTCCTTTCCTTCTTTCTGGATTACTGATGCTGGAATAATTTTAAATCCATGTTCTTCTGCCTTTAGGACAGGCATCGATTCATAGCCGGTGTGCTCCAAATTATACATGTTTCTTTTTGATGGCTGCAGAATCAATGCCGTTTAACTCCGCTTCAATTGCCCTGGCTCCGTCCCATGCCATTTTTGTATTTTTGTGAGATATTCCGTCAGAGAGCTCTGGTGCCACAGTGAACTCCAAATCCCAGGATTCCATAGGCCGGGATTCAGGAAAAGGGCTTGTGTCTTTCTAAGCGGTCTTTGCACAGAATGGTACTGAGTCGTTTTGCAATGTCTGGGCTCAGCCTATGATTGATGGGCATCCGTTGCACAAAAATGGTGGAGTGACGGATGTTCTGTGGCCCCATGTGCCAAAGATGCACACGCCGAAATGTATCTAGTCAATGGCTGGGAACAGTGCTGGAGCACAACATTTGAGACACATTGGAAGCGCCAGATCCCCACGAAAAAGTCCCCGATGTGCGTCAGAAATGTCCAATGCGTGTCTATCTGATGTATCCCATTAACATCAGAAGTGTCCAATGTGCCTCGGAGGTGCCCAAAGGTGCATCAAATGCAGGGAACGTGTGTTTCCAAGCTCTCATTATCCCCTTGTTTTAATAGCCAACAACATAAAACAAACAGCACCAGGACGGAGAGGAAGTCTTAATTCCTTCCCTGAAGGAGGCCTGGGCTTTTTATTGTCTTTTATTATTTTATTATTATAGGGTTTTTAAAAAAGTAGCTCTTGGCAATGGGTATATTGGCCCGGCTGCGGTGATGTCAATGCAAGAAAGATTTGTGGTAGGCCAGCCAATGTTTGCTAAAGAAGCTCCCCCAAGATAGACTGGCCAACAGTTATATTCCATATACTGTATTCTATCTTACCTTCTTTTATCTCCATTGATGGGTTTGGATTAGATGAACCCTTCCATCTGTACAGTGCCATGATTTTATGCCACCTCTCACCTCTCTTTCCAGGTACGTTGGCAGGAGTTTTGAACCTCCGGAGCAGCGTCACGGCGGTTCTCGGCAAAGACGTGGTCCTGCCCTGCTCTTACCAGGCGGCAGAAGGGGAGAAGGTGGCCCAGGTCACGTGGCTGAAGCGCGGGGACGACGGGACCGGCGTGGAGCTGGTGGTGCTGAACGCAGAGCATGGGACCCACGTCCAGGATGCCTACGCCGGGCGGGTTTTGCGGCACTCCCAGGGCTCCCTCAACGATGGATCCATCTTGTTAAAGAACGCCGTGCAAGCGGACGAAGGGACCTACGAGTGCCAGCTGATCACCTTCCCTTTGGGCAAATTTGAATCCAAAATCAACCTCAAAGTCCTAGGTAAGGGCTAGGGACATAAAGCTTACCTTACCTTCATCCTCACTTGCAAAAACAATTCCAAGGTTTTGCAGATTCCATGTTTTCACACTTGGCAAACCTTTCTTTTTTTTCCTCTCTCCAAAAAAATCTAAATAAACTGTTTGGCCGAAAAGCTTTGCTCTGGTGTCATCACCCTCTACAGTTCCCAGAATTCCATACCATTGAGCCAGGACAGTTAAAGTGTGTCAAACTGGATTATTTCTGCACTGCAGATGAGTTGCTCAAGTCTTCCATAAGTAGTAGGATCAGTAGAGGGCTGGGGACAAAATGGAAGCTGTTCCTTCCCTTCCAGCAAAGAAAGAGGATCCCCGTGAGGTGTGGGTGGTTGTCTGTGTGTGCAACCCTGGGCTAGAGCTTTGAAAAACTACAACTCACAGCAGAGACCATGTCTTTGAGATGGTGACTCGCCTCCATTTAAAACAGAGGCTTTTTAAAAAGTTCTAGACAGACTCCAGTACCTTGGACAGTTCTTTTTAAAGCTAGCCAAAAGCTGCAGTGGATTAATCCCCCCCAAGGCCACCACTAAGTCCCAGAATCCCCCAGCCAGCGTGCCTCCTGGCTACATGGACTGGGGATTATGGGAGCTGTAGTCCCAAAGTGAGCATCGCCAAGATATGCGATCAATAGAAGTACAGTATCTCGATCAAGGGAAGTCACAGCCCCACTCCATCCAGCTTTGGTCGGGCCTCATCTTGAATATTGTGTCCATTTTCTGGGCACCACAATCCAAAAAGGATGTTGAGAAACTGGAGCGTGTCCAGAGGAGGGAGACCAAAATGGTGGAAGGTCTGGAAACCATGAAGCCTTTATAAGGGGCGAATTAGGAAGCTGGATGGGTTTAGCTTGGAGAAGAAGGGGTGGCATGTTAGCCCTGTTTCTATATTTGAAGAGATGCCCTGTTGAGGATGGCGCAAGCTTGTTTTCTGCTGCTCCAGAGAATAGGACACAATGGAGCAATGGATGGAAGCTACAGGAAAAGAGATTCCACCTAAACCTTAGGAAGAACTTCCTAATGGTAAGGGCTGTTTGATTTGGAGGATGGCGGAGTCTCCTTCCTTGGAGGCTGTTTTTAAATAGAGGCTTGATGGCCATCTGTTGTGTCTTTCTGCATGGCAGAAGAGGGTCCAGCTGGATGACCCTTGGGTTCCCTTCCAACTCTAGAACGCTACGATTGTGTCTTCTTGCGTGGCAGAAGAGGGTTGGACTGGACGGCCCTTGGGGTCTCTTCCAACTCTAGGTTTCTGTGATTCCAAGTTGCTAATGTAGAATATAGGCACGTATGTATTTAAAGCAATGTCTACCTCTCCCCACAGTGCCGCCGTTGCCAACGCTGAACCTTGGCCCTCCGCTAGAGGAAGGCCAGGGCCGCACCCTGGCCGCCTCGTGCACCGCGGAGGGGAACCCCATCCCGACGGTGACCTGGGAGACGGAGGTCCGCGGAGAGGCCAAAAGCCAGGAGTCTTCGCATCCCCGTTCGGCCTCGGTCACCAGCGAGTTCTACGTGGTGCCCGGGCGGAGCATGCACGGCAAGGCTCTGACCTGTGTGGTCTCGCACCCGGGGCTGCAGCACAAGAAAAGGATCACCCACATCCTCAATGTGGCATGTAGGTATCTCCGTTCCGGGCCTCCACCAGTTCTAGAGGTTTGAACATTGGACTATGACTCTGGGGGCTAGGATTCGAATCCTTGGTCAGTCATAGTAGCCCATTGGGTGACCATCGGCGAATCACGCTCTCTCAGCCTCGAAGGAAAGTGGCAGCAAATATCCTCTGATAAACCTTGACAAGAAAACCTGGCACTAGGTTCATCTTGTTGTTGCTGTTGTTGTGTGCCCCTAAGTTGTTTCCGACTTATGCCCAAACCTGTCATAGGGTTTTCTTGGCAAGGTTCTTCAGAGGAGGTTTGCCATCACCATCCTTTGAGGCTGAGAGAGTGCAACATGGCCAAGGTAACCCAGTGGGTTTCTATGCTTGAGCAGGGATTTGAATGCTAGCCATAGTCCAACACTCAAACCACTACACTACAGTGGTCCTCCGGTGCAACCAGAAAAATTAAATTCGGGGCGGGGGGGAATCACTACAGTGTTGTTGACAGATCGAACAACAGCTCACCAAAATGTTATAATGTGGATCACACATTGCAAAGATAAAAATAAAAATGTGAAATGTGAGAGCACAGCTTTTGCATTTCTCCATGCTATCTCTGTTGCTCCCGCAGATCTCTCTGATGCCTCCATCTTGGGCCACGAAACAGAGGACGATTGGACCGAAGGGAAAGAGGGGACCTCTCTCAAATGCCTTGGGGATGGGAACCCGGCACCCACCTACAACTGGACACGGTGAGCCATTTTCTACGTCTTCAGTATTAACCATTGCTGTTATTTATAGCCAAATCTGCCTTGGTTTGTGGTGTCCCTATGAATGAGAAACCACCAAGAGTCCCGATCATCCACAGCTCTCTGTTCAGGCCTTGCAGCTATGGCTTTCTCTATGGTGACCCCATGAATGAAGGATCTCCAAGGCACCCGGTCAATGGGAGGTTTGCCATTGCCATCCTCTGAGGCTGAGAGTGTGTGACTTGCCCAAGGTCACCCAGTGGGTTACTATGGCTGATCAGGGATTCAGACTCTGGTCTCCAGACTCACAGTCCCAACTCTCAAACCACTGAGCCACAGGTAGCTTTGCGTATGTTTAGCTACATAGCAGAGGCACTAAGAAAACCTGTGACTGAATTGCAAAGATGCACCAACATGACAAGCGCAAGTAATGCAATCCAAAACAGAACTGATGCACAACAGGACCAATGTGCATCGAGGCCAGAGCACATTGGTCCCGTTGTTCGTTGGTGCCTGATGTGCATCGTTCCCATTTTTCGTTGGTCGCTTTGCCGGCTCAACAACGCAGTAAAATAACAGCCGCCCTGGTCAACCCTTACAGAACTACTCAGTTCCAATTCCCGCACGTGGAAGTCCATTTATGAAAACTTAAGTCCACTAGCAGGATGCTGGCCTCAATATTATTCTGAAATCTTAGCTAAGATCGGGGTATATTTTGGGTGAGAGCCCAATTTCTCTGCTGTGACCCCATCCGCTGCAAAATTACAAGCTATAAAGCTTGCGATAGCAAACTGTGCCGGTGTTTTGGCACCAAAACAACCCTTGGAGAGGCCTGGCAGTGCACCTGCTTCTGGATCAAGACAATAACCTCGGAGGTCCTTGCTTCCTGCCCCTGGAAGGGAGATGTAGCACCGATGTGCCGTCCCTGGCTTGGGTTTTGGGGCCTCCTGGGCTCTCCACTGGTGGCACCCACAGCAACGTCCCCCGAATTGCATTCAAAGGGAAGGCTTGATCCTCCGTAAACACTGATTCATCTCCCAGCCCTTCCTTCCTGGATCCCGCCTGTCTCTCTCTCTCTCGAGCTGCTCTCCGAGGAACCAGCTGGGACATGCCGCCTGGGTTTCGGGGAAGCGCCCTCCGGGGAGAAATGCACCTCCTAAGTCTCTTTTTGCACAAGGGTGGATGGGGGAAGAAGAACCAGCTAAGTCAGCAGAGAGGTGCTGGGACGGAGGGTCGAAGAAGGTTTGGCGTGGGATGGGTGGGCATGGATGAGACCCCTCTGGAAGTCTGTCTGCCTTCCGGAAAGGGGATTTAGGAAGGCCTTCTTGGGGGGAAGAACTGTTAAACTGTGGCAGAGACTGGCCGAAGGGGTGCTGGAGTCTCCATCTTTGGAGGTCTTCAAACGGAGCTTGGGTGGGCATCTTTGGGAAGAGATTGTGTCTTCTCACATGGCAGAATGGGGCTGATGCCTTCCAGTTCTTTGTGGTTGCGTGCCCCCAAAGTCCTTTCCCATTTACGGAGACCTGAAGAGTTTTCCAAGGCTGAGAGGATGTGACTTTCCCCAAATCCAGCCAATGGGTTTCCATGGCGGAATGGGGATTTGAACCCTGGCCTGCAGAGTCGTAGTTCAACTACAAACGTTGACTATGGATTAACTTTACTGCAAGTACTGACTCCGGATTCTTTGGCGTATAAGTATTGTGACACTACGATGTTACTTAATCATTAAACTACACGTTTTGGACCTTGAACTAATGTGACAAAGTGCGATAATACCTTATGATAAAGTACATTTAATTTTCATGGGATTTGTACGCTTGTGTTGTGATATAATAAGACTACATTTACAAGAATGTTGCAATGGAAAGCTCATACTTGACGATAGTGGGCCCTCAGTATCCTCTATGGTTTGGCACATGGTTGCCCAAATCTGTGGATGCTCAAGTCCCATTCTAATACAACGGCTTAGTAAAATGGTGTCCCTTATATAAAACGGCAAAAAACAAGGGTTGCTTTTTGGAATGTATATTTTTAAAATATTTGCAAGCCATGGATGCTTGAATCCATGGATATGGCGGGCTGGCTGTGTATTTCAGCTTCACATTTCTGGAGTCCATCTATCCTATTTTGTATACTCAGAGGGCTTTGTTGTTGCTGCTGTTGTTGCATCTTCCTGTATGGCAAAATGGGGTTGAAGCAGATGGCCCTTAGGGTCCCTTCCAGCTCTCGGAATCTATACTTTCTTTCCTTTTACGGACGCGTTTCCCCATAAAATGGCACATGACGTCTCTTGCGTGCCAACGGCATGCACAGGGGGAGCGCGGAGGGTAAGGATTGCACTGTTGCACCGTCAGTTCAGAGGCTGGCTGGATCCCTGCCGCGTTTGGGGAGGTGCCCGGACACGCTCCGGCACCGGCTCAGCTATGCAAGACACCGTGGGAAACGGGAAGGGATTCCTTTGATTTCGGCACCTATTGTTCATGATGTCATGGCTGAGCCCGTCCCCCTTTCCCCCTCCAGAAGGCCTTCCCTGCAAGTCCTCTGCCAGCCTGGGCATGCCTTTCGGGTGGGGACAGGCAGCAGGAAGGCCAGGAGAACAGCAGGAGGAGGAGGAGAGCCCAGCAGCCTGTCACCAGGTCCGGGCCTCTCCGACGGTTGCCATATTCTCTCCCCGTCTTGCAAGACCGCATCTGGGTGAGCCCTTCGCCTTTGGCGTGGAGGCAGTGGCGTGAAAAGAACGAGGCACGCACTCGTAATAACCGCCCTCTTCTCATACCAAAGATGGTGGCCTTGCCCAGGGTGATCGCCTCCCTCAAATCTCTGCCACAGCAACCCGATATCCTCCAACTGCCCCTATTAATCCTTTCCCGTCCCACATTTCTTATTAAAATGTCCCAGTTTCTCTCGCCTTCTCCCACCTTCCTAATTTTGCTCTGAACTGACCTCAGTTGCATATCCTCCCACTTGAAAATATTCCAAAAAAGTATAAATTCCAAATAGCAAACCTTGATTTTCCATTTTATAGAAGGGACACCATTTTGCTATGCCATTAAATTTAATGGGACTTGAGCATCCATGGATTTTGTCATCCACGGGGGACCCCTGCAGATAACAAAACAAACAAACAAACAAACAGCTTCATTTATATACCGCTTCATACCCTTAAGGAGTGTCTAAGCGGTTTACAATTGTAAGCTATTTGCCCCCCAACAATCTGGGTACTCATTTTAGCGACTTCGGAAGGATGCAAGCCTGAGTCGAGCTTCAGCCCTTTGCTGGTCTTGAACTCGCCACCTTATGGTTTTGAGTGAGTGGCTGCAGGACAGGCATTTAACCACTGCGCCACCAAGGACCCCTGCAGATAACAAGGACAAACTGTATATACATATATATATATATATATATTTGTATGTTTCCAAGCTATGGATGAATCTGTGGATATGGAGGTCCGACAGCTTGTTATGATCTTGACCTGTCGATTTCTCTTTCTCCAGGTTGGACGAACCCCTTCCAGGAGGAGTGAAAATCAAAGGTGACACCTTGATCTTCCAGAAAGCTCTCAGCTCCGAAGACGAAGGCACCTACGTCTGCCAAGTGGCCAACAGCTTTGCCACGAAGGAAGTCAGGGCCACCGTCAGCATAATAGGTAACCCGTTCATTTATTTGTCATGAAAATGTTTGTCTCCCGCCCGATATCAGAAGATCTCAGGGTGGTTTACCATGACATCCGTGTAAAATAGTAACCATAGCCTGGAATTCAGGACCAAACGTACTGGATTTGCACATCCTTAGTGGATCCATATCCGTGGTCTGACATAGTCATGATTGTGGCATCAGCTGAAGGATTTCTTTCTCTCTTTCTTTCCTGCCATCTCTCCTCCAGGGAACAAAGCCAAGCAGGTGGACGTGGTCTCCATCTCTATGATCGGAGCCGGCATCATCTCTGTGGTCCTTCTGGGTTTGCTAGTCTTAGTGGTCATCCTCATGACCTGCTACCACAAGCGGAAAACCAAGCGCATCACCGAGAAATAGTAAGCAACTATTTCTCCTTCTTCTTCATTTATTGTCTTTAGAAATGCTCTCAGAGTAGCTTGCAAACTGTGAATTAGACAATTCCCTTGCTCCTTGTAACAAGAGATACTGTGGAAGGACATTGTTGCTTAGGTTCTTCTCTTGAATTTGCAAGATTTCGCCACTTGGGGTGAAATGATGCATATTTTGTACATTTGTTGAAGGCCCCCACATACACACATTTTGAGTCTTTTTTGGTGAAAATTCCACTTGCAAGGGTTTGTTTAAAAACACAGAACTGACCAAATAATCCAGAGTGGGAATCTTGCACCCTCCCAAATGAGGGGCAGTATTGCAACTCCCAGCAGCCCCCTAACTATTGTAGGCCAAAGTGTTACGGGATGTTCTGCTCAGGAAGGCTTACTTATCCACATCTGAGAATATTGTTTTCCCTTTTTCTTGCTTTCCCCCTTCGCTTTGTGTCTGGCAGTGAAGAAGAGCTGACCCTGACCCGGGAGAACTCCATCCGGCGCCTGCATTCGAGCCACAGCACCGACACCCGGAACCAGGTGAGGCTTGAGAGGCGGACGGATGCTTCCGTGAGTTAGAGCAAAGGAAATAAAATGGAAGAACTGGGAAAGGAAGGAGAGCAAGATGAGGTTGGAGGAATTTATTACATTGAAGAAATCATAGAAGGGTCCCAAAAGTTATCTAGTTTGACCCCCTTCCAGTGCAGGAATCCTTCTAAACATAGAGGCTCCAGACCTGCAACAGCCCCTTTCGTATTTTTTCCTCTGCCTTCCTTCCTCGTGTGGGCTTGCTAAGTCCAGTGGTTTCCAAACATTTGTCCTGCAGCTGTTTTGGACCTCACTTCCCAGAGGTCCCAGTCTACATGACCGACAGTCAGGGATTCTGAGATCTGACGTCCTAAATTATCAAGTGACAAAGACTGACAATCACAACATTAAGCCATGAAAGCCCTTCAGCACCCTCTAGAGGAAGCGGCTGAGGAAAAAATGGGCAAAAATCATAAATATTGCATATGGATGTTGGGCAAGTCGTACACTCTCCGCCTCAGAGGACGGCAATGGCAAAAGCCCTCTGATGAAACTAACCAAGAAAACCCCATGGCAGGTTCAACCTAAGCATGCCATCAGTACAAAAAGGGCTTGGAGACACGCAACGTTAGCAAAAGTTGCAGAGGTGCTCAGTTCCAGTTTACTGGATAAGGACATTACTAGGAACTGCCCGATTCCAATTTCTGCAGATGTAAGTCCACTAAGAAGACATGTGTGCCCATGGCTTTATAACATCACCAGATATGGGTTGCTACCATCTTGTAACACCGCCAGGTCCTGCTTCCTGTGGCATCTCAAGGGGTTCTCCTTAGATCTCAGGTCTGGGCTCCTGAACTCCTGGGACCTGGCAGAACTATCCCAGCATAGATCCTCACCCCAGGTTCTTGGTATCACCCCCTGGTTCTCTCTTGGTTGTTCCCCAGACGGAAGAGAACCTCCCCTTGAGGTCCGAGAGCCGTCAGGGCAGTTTTCGGGGTGACAGCCTGTGCCGAGAGAGCCTGCGGGCGGACAGTCTGTGCCGGGACAGCCGACAAGGGAGCTTCCGAGCTGACAGCCTCCGGGAAACCAGCCTGTGTTCGGTCATGGTGAGTTCGTGGCTCGGTGGGACACGAGGAGCTCAGAAGGACCCGCCTTGTGATCAATGACTTAGTGGTGCCAGGAGCTTGGCTTAAGCTGCCTCACATGCCCTGGCTTATGGGCAACAGGCCCACATCTACCACCACTTCACCACCTGAGAGGGTGCAACACCAGCCAACGTCCCATCAGATCTGGGCTTGCTTCTTCTGGATCTGTTGGGACACCAGGGAGAAAGGAGAAGGGAAGGAGGAGAAGGCCGGTGTCATGCCATGAAAATTCAGGGTGGGAAGGTAAAAGGGAGGCACTCTTCACAAGCAGAGTTGAAGACTTTCATGGCCGGCATCCATACTTTTTTGTGGATCTTTCGGGCTATGTGGCCATGTTCTAGAAGAGTTCCTTTCTGACGTTTCGCCAGCATCTGCGGCTGGCATCTTCAGAGAATGCCAGCCGCAGATGCTGGCGAAACGTCAGAAAGGAACTCTTCTAGAACATGGCCACATAGCCCGAAAGATCCACAAAAAAGTACTCTTCGCAAGGTTCCCACTTGGCTCTAGATGGCAGAGGAGGTTTCTTCTCCATTTGCTCACCGAGTGAAGCACAATAGAGTCTGGAGTAGTGAAACCCCATCTGATCATGTCACCCAGCACACTCCATACGCAGCCCCCCTATTCATGCCATTGAATTGTGCCTGGAAAGGAACTGGTGGAGTTGTTGCAACAAGGGAGTTGTGTGCTCAGACTTGCCTGTCATCCACAGATCCTGGGCCTACAATGAGCCAAGAAAGCCCCCAAATGTGGAAAAATCTCTCTTATCCCTTATTATTATCATATTATATTTATTTATATCCCTCCCCTTCTCCCAAGACTGGGACTCAAGGGAGCTTACAACATTAACAAAAACACCATACGGTTAAAAACATACAAAAACATTATGTTGAAATAGGATTAAATTACTACAAGAATTGAAACAGATTCAGTGCTAAAGGGTCTGCTGCCTCTGGCGACACAACTACTCCTCTCCTTTCTCTCTTTTCTCTCCCCGCAACTCAAGGGTGAGGAAGCAGAAGGACGCAGCTACTCCACCTTGTCAACGGTGAGGGAAATCGAGACCCAGACGGAGCTGCCTCCTCCGCCCCCAACGCCAGTCCAGGAGAACCAGACAGAGAAGGAGAACGAGGAGAAAGAGAAGGAGAAAGAAGAGGAGGAGGAACGCGAGCAGAGAGACGGGGAGAAGAACATCAAGCAGGCCATGACCCACTTCGTCCAAGAGAACGGCACGCTCCGGGCCAAGCCCACCACCAACGGCATTTACATCAACGGCCGGGGACACCTGGTGTGACGCTCGGACTCCCTTTTCTCCACCTTTCCAAGGAATTCCCGAACTCTGTTAGGAACCGAACCCTCCTTTCCGGCCGCTTGGTGGAACCTCCCTTTGATACGGGAGCAAGCGGCCTCCTCAAGAGATTGAGAACGTCTTCTCCTCCTCCTTCTGAGCCACTTGGTTGCAACAGACTCTTTTTGGAAGACGGTCCTTCCTCCAGGGACCCGAGGGAACCCGGCCCTAACCTGGGGTGAAGCAAAGATTGCCCTTGTCCTCCTCTCTCTACCTGGAGAAGAAAGCCAACTTTGTTTTTCGTGGTGGCATACGGATATAAGCTCAACAAGTAGCTCAGAAATCAGGGTGCATGGGGGGACGGGACTCCTCTTTGTGGGACAATGGTAATGCCTACCTTGTGTAGTTTTTATTATTATTATTATTATTATTTTGCAAGCAAACCGTAAAGGATTCAGGACCAGAGATTCATCCAGAAATGGGTGCACAGCTCCCTTCCGCTGCAACCCCAACAACCACCAAGTCGTTTCTCTTGGCTCAGGGACAGAAACTGTGTGTAACACTTGTGTCTTTTTTTTTTTAAATTGTTGTTGTTGTCACTATTGCTATTATTAATTAATGCACTGAAGTCGGTAGCCCTAGTGCAGCTAAAAATTCAAAAAGAGGGGCGGGGGAAGAAAAGAAGAAAGTCGCTGTGGACAACAGGCAAAATAAATACACGTGTTCGTTTTTTAAATTATGTATTATGTATTGTTATTGTTATTATTATTGTTGTTGTTATGAACCTCTGGTGCCTAAGAGACCTGGTTTAGGATGGTTTGGGGCTACAGAAGCAACTCTTTGAAAACGTTCTCGGACCCATGAATCTTCGGAGGGAACGCGGAGGACTATGGAGGAGACACCCATGTGCCCAACGTGTCATCCTTGGGGACCACCACCCATCCTAATCCTTATGATGATTCCTACAGGGATGATGAAGTGACGCACACCATTCCCTCCCTCTTGTGGGAATACGAGACATATATCCAACGGTTCGATTTGCAAAGTTCACCACTATATCCGACTTGGCAAATGCCACTCCTAGGCAGCTCAACATTGGACATTATGCCACCTGTCTCAGCATTTACCGAAGGTGGGTTGTGCCACCCTCCCCAAAAAATGGACCGGCTGGAATTCAATTGCAAACCAGCAACCCTCAAAACTAAGCGTTCTCTATTACTATCAGTGTTTTGCAGCCAAATCTGAATATTTCTCAAGCGAGGAGGAAACAGAAGGAAGTGTTTGCAATGGTGGATTAGAAGGACATCTTTTCAGATTTATTCTTGGAGTATTGCAATCATGGGACACACATAGAACATGAAGGCTTTTGCACCAAGTGTTTCTTGTCTTTGTTTCTTGCAAAGCTTAGGTCCACAGAACGCAGGTTTGCTAGCTCTTGGCTTCATGGATCCCAAAGGGATGAAAAGCCACAAATGGGCAGGATCCTCCACCAACCAGGCGCTTTGCCCATGGAGTTTCCTGCCCTCGCCTTGCCTTGGCAAGCTCCAGGAGGGTTGACTGAATCTGTTGCTTGCTGGTTCGGAAGGGAAGGAGGGAGAAAAACTATTCAGAGGAGGAAGAAATGGGAGGAATGCGTCTCCACCATCTGCATTGCCTTTCGCTTCCGGTAGCCAGCAGTTGTGTTACGGGGCTTGACATTTTGGGGGGATGTTTGGGAGAGGGTCCCAAAAGGCTAAAGAATACACTTCATCCATTTGTGTGTGTGTCACTAACAGGATTCCTGCAGGAATCCTTGACAAGTGGAGATTGATCGGTGACGGTTTGTTGATCGGTCCGAAGTTTTGCTAAAACTGGACATTGTCGTTCTTTTGTGGTGGGGGAACTCATTGGCTGAGATCCTGGGTTGGGGTTGGTGCTATAAATCTCCACCGGCGGAGCTTTACGTCGGTTGTGTCGTGCGACCCTTGCGTCGGACGGCGACGTCGTGCCATTGAATTGTTTGCTCAAATGCCCACGTGACCGTGGGATATACCCCATGGCCGTCAACTCCACAACTGTGTCCCCAAAGCAGGCATTGCGCACGAGGCGGAAGTGTCCAAGCGCTTGCGAAAGAGAATTTGCGCATGTGTGCGGCACCCAAAAGGATCAGATCGGGAGGATGAAGAACCATGGCAGGTCAGGATTCAGTCCCTTTATGTCTGAAAGCAAGACTTTCTTGTCGGGTCTGGTGCGCTTTCCCATATCCCTCAAGTCCTGCAAGCGTTAGCTATGTGGTTGTTGTTGCTTAATGTGTATTGTTTGTTGTTGTTAACTGCTGTCAAGTCAACTTTGACTTAGGGCAACCCTATGAATGAGAGTCCTCCAAGTCCCCCATCTATGATCTCCATGCTCAGGTCTTGCAAGGTTGTCTGTATTGGCAATGTATGGGCCCCCATGTCATAGTGGAGAGGTGAATCTGCTCTGGGCTAGCTGTTTTAAAGTTTGGGCTAAAATCCAGAGCGGATCCACCGCAGGGATGCTGGAATGGGAGCAACCATACACCGCAGTGTCTCTGTCTCATCTCAGTCTCTTAGCTGTCGATGTCTGTATTTGAACCTGTCTTTGCCTGTTCTGATATATCCATCTTTCTCCAAAAGGCTGCAACGGAGGCGACAACGGTTCAATACCACGTTGAAAATTGTAACTTCTTGCAGAGGGTCCAGGGAAGCAGTCGGTAGGCCAGAGAGCGTTGTGAGTCTTTCTTCTTTGTCGTTTGAAAGTGCAATTTAAAATACAGTCAGCCCTCCAGACTTGCGGCTTTGACTTTTACGGATTTGGTTTTTCGGGGATTTCATGTTCTCTCTAGGAATCTCTAGGTCCCTCCAGCGCAACTGTGACGGATGCTGACCTAAAAATTCCTACAGAAACCACTTCTCCGGTGCGATTCTATGGCCAGCTTCTAGTAAATGTTGACCATAAGTTATTCTGGGGGACCTAGATATTCTCAGGTACAAAAAATAGTGGGTTTTGGATGTGTGGCTTTCCCACTTTTGCAGGGATCCTGCGTCCTTAACCCCAGCAATTGTAGAATTGTTTGGTGTGTGTTTTTCCAGCCGGCCAGGCTCCTTTCTGGTTTGCTCTGTTCCATTCCAAAAAAAGATGGGCTTTCCTTCTTCTTGTTCAATGGTCAGCGTTTTGTGCCTAAATGAGGATGCCACATGCCTCCGTTTATTTGGGATTTTCCCCTTCTCTGCTCTCCCGCTTCTTAATACTTCCGCAAACATCAGAGTTCCTCTTAATCTGTTGGAAGAAGAGAAGCTGACCGTGAAACCATTTAAAGCTAGAAACCTAAAACAGTTTAAGGGTGCGTCTATGTTTTAGAAATAAGGCAGTTCGGCACCACTTCAAGTGCCTTCGCTCCTTCCATTGGAATCCTGGGATTTATAGTTTATAATGTATGACATCTTCATCCAGGGATCCTCTGAGCAGAGTTTTAAGGAACTTTTGGGGGAAAACCAGACTCCCAAACAAACATCCAAGTTGCTAAACCCTTTGATCTACCTCAAAGCGATAAGAGAGAATTCGGGTGGTCCCCAATCTTTGCTGTGATTTTTCTCCGTCGGTGGGCTGTTTGCGCTCTGTCCCACCCCAAAAATGCTTTTTTCTCCTCCATACCTATCATGGTTCACAACGGGAATCATTTGATTCCTTATTTCTACATCCTATGGAATCCTTTGGGGGTGCCGAGTCTTCGTAAATGGAGTTATATCTTTGGGAATTAGAAGTGCGCAGTGGCACAATGTCCAGTAGAAGAAGGCAGTTGTTATGTTACTACGTCGTGATCGATGCACAATGGGACCAACACACAAAAGGACTGATGCACAACGGAACCAGTGCACATTGGGACCAGTGCACTTCTTGACACTGGCAGGGCATGCCAATGCGTATTGGTAGAGCTCCTGCCAGTGTCCTGTTAAGGAACGTCACAACCCAGTACCCCTTTTTCTCAAGGGTCCAATTCACAAGGGGACTGACGCACAATGGGACATCAGTCCCGATGCGCATAATAACATCAGTCCCATTGAGTACTGGGCACCAATGTGCATTGAGCATGCCTTCTGGTGTCCCATTATGCGTCTCTGCAATTCAGCAACCATGTTTCTTAAGCGCTTGATGCTCAAGGGAACTGAAGCGCAATGGGACCGGTGTGCATTGCAAGAGTCTTGATGTGTGTTGGAGACCGACGTGCACCAACACTCTTGATGGTGTCCATTCAACAACCATTTTCCTTAAGCACTTGATGCACAATGGGACTGATGCACATCGCAAGGGACCCGATGTTTATGTACATTGGCAGTCTTGGTGTCCCATCACACATCTTTGTAATACAGTAACCATTTTTCTTAAACACTTGATACACAATGGGACTGATGCGCATCACATCTATCCCAGTGAGCATCGAGCATCAATGTGCATCAGGCACACTTGCGGATGTCCTGTTACGCATCTTTATAATTCAGTAACTGTTTTTCTTATCGCCTCTGCTACATAGCCCGGTATATGCAAAATTACGTTACGCAAAAGGTCGTATAGGAGTCCCATGGCTTCCTTTAGAAAAACAAATAAATCCAGATAGTTCAGGGACAAGCCATAAGAGTTTGCTCCTGGAAACGCCGGGTCTTTGTATGATCTGTAAATGTCTGTGTATATAAAAGTTCTTGCAGTGCGAGTGTGTTTGTCTACCTGTGTGTGTACATATATATATATAAATGTAGAGAAACACGTAGTCTCTTTTTGTGTATAGGAAGAGGCACGGGGGAGTGCCCTGTCCGGTGTACATGCGCTGTTGGTTTTGTAAATAAATGACACCTTTTCCACCACAAAGAACTGTGTCGTTGCGTTGGTTTGTAAATCCTGGCGGAAACGGAAGGGAATTTCCCCCTTTTCATCGAGGGATACGGTAACTGACATCAGACTGGCTTATGTGTCGCATAAATTTCCTGGTAATGATCGATTTATATCTATAGGTTGAGCAGAGGAAGATGCTCATGGCATGACTTGTTCCAAGAGATGTGTCTTGTATCCCGTATGTCTCCTGTATCTCAGGACCTGGCCCTGAATCTCTGGGTTTTCATGGGCCAACTCCAGGCCGGAGATCAGGGTGCAAATTCTCCGCTTTCGTGAGGGCTCTTCTTTGGGGAAGAGACAAAGGCTGGGTGCGAATCCTCTTGACGGTGCAACGGACTTCCTCAGAGTGCGGCGGACTCTGAAGGACCAGAGTTGGAGGACCGTTGTTCTGTAGGACAACCCCTCAGATACGTAAAGGTGGTGTCCATAACACCTCTCGGTCTTCTCCTCCCCAGGTGAGAGACACCCAGCTTCCTCAGTTGTTTCTCACAGACCTTGTTTTCTCCGTCTCGGGTCATCTCATCACCAGGTTAAACATACCCAGTTCCAATGGCATCACTAGGGTTGGTGCCAACCCAGAGCAGTAACTCCAGGCTTGGATCCACCAGGTGAGTAGTCCCATGGGCCACCATGGAACAGAAAGGATCCGGTCTACTTGCCGCTGATGGTTGGCGGACTAGGGCATCCAAAAGGACTGTCCGTGACCCAGGGTGATCCAGTCTACCCACCTTGTTTGCAACTCATTGGCCAATGGGAGAGGTCTCCAGGACTTTGCCATGATGTTGACCTTGTTGATGCATCTGGGCAGGAGGACCTGGTCTGTCCCAGGATCTTCTGTCTATGGAAGTCCAGGTCTACTTAGGGAGAGGTACGACGTTACACCCAACATTGGACATCAGTCATCCCTATGTGAGGTGTCGCCCAGTGTGGTCCACACTTCCCGCATCCCCCTTGTGACATCCCTGCCCAGGTCCTTCCATCATTCCTCACAACCCTTCGTTTCCAGACCTTCCACCAGCTCAGGTCACCCACGGCTGACCGCATCCTCGCTTGTCCATGGTACCCAGAAGAGGATGCACGATTCCACCTGAGTCTGACCAAAATAGAGCAGAGGAGTACTGTGACTTCCCATGATCCGGACGCGGATGTTCATTAGACGAATAACGAAGAGGTAAGGTCCTGTCTGTCTTTAGAGTCGGTCAATAGAGCCAGACACCTACCAAACAAGTGTGCGTTGGTGTGTGTGTGAGTGTCAAACGAATTATGAGAAGTGGTGTGTGAGAGAGAGAGAGAGAGAGATTCATGCGCAAGAGTGAGCTTTGTGGTTTGAAAGATGCTTGGTACGGGAAGTTGGGTTTGGAGTCAAAGCTGAACTCACTTCCTGTTGGGCGCTGGGCGAGAACAGAAGCGCAACGATTTTGTTTCCCCAGACGCCAAGGCCCAGCACCCCAGAAACTTGATCATCCTCTCTGATTCGTACCTTCCACCTTGGACAGCAAGGACGCCTCTTTTCTGGGAGAACCTGGAGATATTGGAGCACTTCCATCACGCTTCTGGGTAGTTTGGTGGACATCTCACCGGGTTCGCCCAGCTCTTCTGAAGACCCTGGGCATGAAGAGTCAACGTCAAAGAGACCAGCCATGGATTTAAGGAAGCTGAGGATCTCCGTCTCGGTCCAAAGGCGTCGGGCGGACTGAGACCTCCATTTTGGAAAGATCCTCCAGGCCTGATGAACCTTGCGTCGCCTCACGGACCGTAGCCTCAAAGGTCGCTGGGCGGTTTGGAGGTCCCGTACCCTGGTCATCCTCACCCATGTCGCTGGCCATGAAAGCCCGTCAGAAAGTGAAACGGAGGGGAGCGGCCAAGGACCGTGTCTTCGGGTGCGACCTGGTGGAACATCTCCAGCTATCTGGGCAGGAAGGTAGGTGGCCTTTTCTAGAATCCACTGGCCTCGGTCGGATCAGAGAAGCGGACAGATAAAACCATTTGAGGGTCAGAAAGCTTGTCCCTTATAGGACAAGCAGGAGACCCTTCTTACAAGGGATGGACCTTATTTGGGGACCAGAAAGCATGTCCCTTATTTTAAGGGATGTCCCTTATTTGAGGACTGGAAAGCGTGTCCCTTACGGGGCTGGCTGGTGACCCTTATTTTAAGAGATGTCTCTTATTTGAGGACCAGATAGCTTGTCCTTTATAGGACCGGCTGTTGACCCTTATTTTAAGAGATGTCCTTTATTTGGGGACTATAAAGCATACAGTATCTCTTATTTTAAGGGATGTCCCTTATTTGGGGACCAGAAAGCGTGTCCCTTATTTTAAGGGATGTCCCTTATTTGGGGACCAGAAAGCGTATCCTTTATTTTAAGGGATGTACCTTATTTGGGGACCAGAAAGCGTGTCCTTTATTTTAAGGGATGTGCCTTATTTGGGGACCAAAAAGCGTGTCCTTTATTTTAAGGGATGTCCCTTATTTGGGGACCAAAAAGCGTGTCCTTTATTTTAAGGGATGTCCCTTATTTGGGGACCAAAAAGCGTGTCCTTTATTTTAAGGGCTGTGCCTCATTTGAGGACCAGAAAGTGTGTCCTTTATTTTAAGGGATGTCCCTTATTTGGGGACCAAAAAGCGTGTCCTTTATTTTAAGGGATGTAACTTATTTGGGGACCAGAAAGCGTGTCCTTTATTTTAAGGGATGTACCTTATTTGGAGACCAAAAAGTGTGTCCTTTATTTTTAAGGGATGTCCCTTATTTTGGGGACCAGAAAGCGTGTCCTTTATTTTTAAGGGATGTACCTTATTTGGGGAACAAAAAGCATGTCCTTTATTTTAAGGGGTGTGCCTTATTTGGAGACCAGAAAGTGTGTCCTTTATTTTAAGGGATGTCCCTTATTTGATGACCAGAAATCACCTTTCTTATTTTAAAGGATGTCCCTCATTTGGGGGACCAGAAAGCTTGTCACTTATGGGGCTGGTTGGTGACCCTTATTTTTAAGGGATGTTCCATATTTTGAGGACCAGAAAGTGTGTCTCTTCTATAAGGGTGGCCAATGATCCTTATTTTTAAAGGATGTCCCTTAACCGATTCAACGAAATGCTTTTAAAATCCTGTATTTTTGAGGATGGGCCTTTTGTAAAGGCAGAAATATGTGTATTGAGGAACTTACGAACGCGGAAAATATGTTGATTTTTTACGGAGAAATAAACGGGTAAGTGAATGGAAATCGATATATTGGCAGGACACAAATTTGTTCACAGCCGTTTCAAACCTCGCATGCCGCGAATTTCGGCTGTCTCTTCTTGCAAATTTGGAAAGGTTAAAGCATTCGCCAGAGATGAATTGGATTTCTTCTGCACAAAATTTGCACGAGGTTGATTTGCACAGAAAGCAACGTTTTCTATGCAGGAAAACACCAGTATTTCTGTGCACAAATTTTATTTTTATTTTGTCTAGAAAATGCTATTTCAAGCATGGAAAAAAATGTTTCTGGTTTTTAAAAAAATCCGGGGCTGGATCAACTAATAATTCAGTCCCAAAGAGAAACGTCTAAGGGAAACTCGGCCTAAGGGTGCATCCACACACTGTTGAAATAATGCAGTTCGACGCCACTTTTAAGTGCTTTTGCTCCATCCAGTGTGACCCTGGGATGTGTAGTTTCGCAAAGCCTTTGGCCTTCTCTGCACAAGGGTGCCGGCAATACCTTGCAAAAGTACACATCCCAGGATTTCTGTAGGACGGAGCTACGGTGGCTAAAGTGGTGTCAAAGGTGCATTACTTCTCCCGTGCAGACGCACCCTGCGCCAAAACGAGGCGGAAAAGGTGGCAATTTTTGCAGTGAGAAAAGAAGAAGAAAAAACGGTGGGGCTTCCTTCTTCCGCCGGGCGGGTTTGAATTACGGCAACAAGGAGGCAATTGAGCAAGATTAGGGGAAGACACAACAAGCTGCGGCAGTGCCTTGCAAGGCGGGATGGGGAGACGACAGCAAATAAAATAAAATAAAAGGACACAATTCTTCTGAACAGAGTGAATACGCCTCTCTAGGAATCTCCAGATGTTGCCAGAGATTGATCATAGATAGGTTCATGCCTAGAGAAGTGTTTGGGGTGCCGTTTTGTTTTTGTTTTAAAAGTTTTACGTTTTTAAATTTTAATAATGTAGGGGAAAAAAATTAGTTGTTTGAATTTTCCAAACTTTGAATTTTTTAATGTTTCAGACCGTTTTAACGTCGACTGTTTTAGATTTGTTAGCCGCCTTGTGTCCCTGTACTGGGAGAAAAGCGGGATATAACTAAACAGAATAATAATAATAATAATAATAATAATAATTTTAAAACGAAATTTTAAAACTTTTAAAACGAAAACAAAACAGCACCCCAAACGCTTCTCTAGGCGTGAGCCTAGGATCAACCTCTGGCAACATCTGGAGATTCCTAGAGAGGCGTATTCGCTCCGTTCAGAAGAATTGTGTCCTTTTATTTGTGTCCTTTTATTTTATTTTATTTGCCGTCGTCTCCCCATCCTGCCTCTTGCAAGGGCACTTGCATTATTATTATTATTATTATTTTCCAGCACAACTCTATGGTCAACTTCTCCTCTGGAGGACCTAGAGAGGACACACAAATCGAACCCGCGGATAATCAAATCCGTAAAAGCCAAAGCCGCAAATGTGGCGAGCCGACTGCATAGGGGTGCATTAAACAAAAATCGTTGGCGTTGTCGACAACGCTCTCCAAAAGGCACCACCGCGAAGCATTAGGAGACGCAGGCGCTGCGTGGCATCCGCAAAGCGCTGCTTTCTTTTTCTGCCGCGTCGTTTCCTTTCGCTTCCTGCCTCTTATTCGGAAACGAAATGGTTAAGGGACTCCACCCAGTGTTAAAAAGAGACCCCGGTCCTCTTTTTGTGTGTGTGTGTATGTGTTTGTGTATCACACACGGAGGAAGTTTAGTTTAGTTTGCCCATCCGCAACAATGAGGAAGGACGCAGGAGCTCGGAGGGGCTGCAGCGCTTTGCTTTTGCCCGAGCCGAACTGGGAAGTTTTCGCCCGCTTCGTTCCTTTTTGTTGCATTAAGCGGATAAGTGACTTTGAACTTCGCAGCGATCGAAGGGACGGCAGAGGATTGATCCTGTTCCTGACCGTTTGGACACTTGGTGCCTCGACGCTTTTGGCCATAACGCCGTTTGGCGCAACTCGAAGTGCCGTGGCTCCATTCCATGGAGTCCTGGGATTTGCAGTTCGGCAGGGGTCTGTAGCCTCCTCTGCCGAAGAGGGACGGCGTCTCACAAAAAGACAAATCCCAGGAATCTGTAGGAATGGAGCCACGGCGGGGGATTCGAACCCGGTCTTGGCTAGTCCACCCTTCAAATGGTGGCCTGCCCTAATGGCCAGAGGGCTGCATCAAATTCTTTAGGGCTGGCCGCTACGGACGTCTAAGGTATGCCCTTCCCAAACTATAAATGCCAAAATGAGGATGGCATCTAGACTGACTCTTGGACGAATCCAGTCCCACAGGTCCTGAAGAGCTGCACCGAGTTCGTGGAACGCCATGGGATCGTGGACGGGATCTACCGGCTCTCCGGGGTCTCATCGAACATCCAGAAACTAAGGTAAGGACTCAATGGGCAGCAATGCCGGCCAGGTGGACCCTTTGTGGGTCAAAAAGACCCATCGTCCACAGATGATGGAAGACGTTTTGCAGGAAAGACGTTGGCAAAGGATGGCTCCGACGGTGCAACAAGAATCCCGATCCCTCCCGTGACGTTTGCTATCATTCCCCCAAATCTCTCGCATTGCAGAGAAGTTGAATCTTGGAAATACTCTTCTATGTGCAATGTTAATGTAATAACAAAGTATCGTGGTTAATGATTATTATTTGTAGGATTTAATTTCTGAGCTACCTCTCCCCAAGACTTAAAGCAGGGGTATAACATAGATTAAAATGCAATATATAACTAAAGACAACGTATTATGATTACGATTGCTCTTTGTACGATTTAATTTCTTACCTACTTCTCCCCAAGTCTCCAAACAAGGGTACAACATAGATTAAAATACAATATATAACTAAAGACCTTAAACCGTTTAAACACATAGGTCGAAGCATATAAACGCTCGGTTAAGGTCGGCATCGTACCTTAAAAGCACCCAGACATAAGACTAAAAATAACCCAATTTAAAAATGATAGTTTAAGATAGACTGTGTAGGAGGACTGTTTTAAATGTAGGGCTTTAATAGTGTTTTAAATGCAGACAGTCACTGGCAGCCTCTCTTTTCCAGCATCAGTTGACAAGGTGCCTCTGATTCCCTATCAAATGCAATGCCGCAATCGGATTCCTAGGATCCGTTGGGATCCCTTGATCCGTTCTCGTGTCGCCTTACGTTCCCCCCAATCCTCTTCTTCCCTAACCCCTTTCCCGGCTCCTTCCTTGCAGGCTCGAGTTCGACACGGACCGGACCCCTGACCTCAACAAGGAGGTCTATCTCCAGGACATCCATTGCGTCAGCTCCCTTTGCAAGGCCTACTTTCGGGAGCTGCCGAACCCTCTCCTCACCTATCAGTTGTACGACAAGTTTGCGGTGAGTAGGGCTCTCCAACATTTCGCAGGTAAACACTGGGACCTATGTCCCCAAGGAACATCAGTGCTCCATGTGGCAAAAGTTATGAACGAAGATGAACAGACAAGCGAGGAGGGTGTGCATCGGTTTGCTTTTGCCTGAGCCGACTGGGAAGAGCAACTTTCCTTCCGGCTGAGTTAACTGAGCGCTAACTACTTTTGCACATTGAATTCAGTTTGCAGTCTCCTTGCCAAATAGGGTCAGGTGGTTGGCGGGAAGGTTATCCGACCTTTGCGCCGGTCTTAACTTTGGCTGCGTCTTTGCAGAATTAATAACACGGCTGGACACGGCTTTAACTCCCATGGCTCCACGCTTTGGACCCCTGGGATTTGTAGCTTGTTGCGGCACCAGAGCTCTCAGACAGAGAAAAGTACATAGCTCACAAAAATAGAAATCCTAGGATCCGATAGCATGGAGCCACCTGCGCTCCCTGCAAACCTTTATCGGCATCCCTGATTCCTGGAACGTCTTTCCAGGCTGAACCTCAGTTCTCCTCCTCACCGGTAAAGGCTTTCTTCTTTAAACTGGATTCCCCACCACCAGCGTCGTCCTGCGCTGGATCTGTCTTGTAGATCCATCACCACTCTTGCAGCTCTTCTTCCGCACTGCAGAAATGAAAGCGGTTTGACACCGCTTTAACTGTCACAAGTAAAAATGGTGGACTGAGATATCTCTTTCCTATTTGACCCAGGATGCTGTGGCCATCCAGATGGAAGAAGGACGGCTCGAGAAGATCAAGGAGGTGCTGAAGGAGCTTCCGGCGCCGCACTACAGGTAGCTGCAAGACCCCAAAAGCCTCCAAGGTCCATTGCGTTGGGATGCAGACCTCACCTGGACATCAGTTCATGGTCTGTTTCTCTCCTTCCTTCCTTCCTTCCTTCCTTCCTTTCTTCCTTCCTTCCTCTCTTTCTTTCTCTGCTCTGTTCTTCCAGGACGTTGGAGTTCCTGATGAAGCATTTGGTCCGCATGGGATCCTTCAGCTCCCAGACCAACATGCACGTCCGAAACCTGGCCATCGTCTGGGCCCCCAACCTGCTCAGGTGAGAGCCTCGGCAACTATCACCCTTAAAAACCTGCTCTGTGTCATCTTTTCTGTTCCAAGTTTTATTTTCTGCCCAGAACAATGCTGTTTCCTGCACAGAAATGGCTACTTCTTGCACAAAACCATTGCGCAGCGGTGGCCTTTCTGGGGTTTGCCGAAGGTAAGGATCTGTAAGGAGTTTATCAGACGGGAGGAATGTCTCTCTATTTCGAATGGAGCCAATTCGAATTCACATGAATTCGCTAGTTTAGCGAATTCACATGAAATCCCATTGCATTCGGAAGGCGTTCAGAATGACTTCCCGTTACCTGAAAATGACTCCCCATTTGCCCGAAATTGCATGAGATGCTTTAATTCACAATAACGTGAAACCCCACGATTGCGTTCGGATTGCCATTAGATTATATTTCCAATATCCGTGGTCTGATAAACTCCTAAGGAGTACAAAGCTCCATCCAATTGATCCAAGATCCCAGCCGATATTTCAGAGCGAGAGAGAGAGATAGGGAAGGAGGTCAGTCCAAGAAGTCAGCAAGAAGGGAGTGTCAACGTCTTCCAAAATCCCGTGCGTTTGCTTCTCCTGGCCTTACAACTTCTGTCTTCTCAGGTCAAAGGACATCGAAATGTCCGGGTTCAACGGCACCGCGGCCTTCATGGAAGTCCGCATCCAGTCCATCGTGGTGGAGTTCATCCTCACCCACGTGGAGCAGATCTTTGGAGACGCTCCCCTCCGTGGTAGGTCACCCATGTCTCTTTCTCCAAACTGTGGACACCGAGGCAGGTCTCGTTCCTTACCGGAGATGGACAACTTAAGAACCCATCCGTTTCTCCACGAACAGGAGGCACCCGCGAGTCTCTCCGGAAGTCCCTTCTCCTCATGGGGTCGCCGGTTACCCTTCCGGACGAGAAATGCTGCTTTTCGTACAACGTCCCAGCCGTGCTGAACCAAGGGGACGGCCCGCCGCAGATGCGCCCGTATCACACCATCATTGAGCTCACCGACAGCAAGTGCGCGCCTTCTTCCAACCTTTTCTCTCCCTTCTTCTGCTCCGTTGTGAATGTCGTCGACCCAGACATCTCTAGATGGGTCTAAACAAAGGGGGTCTCCTTTAAGGCCGATCCCAAATATCGCGGATGTTTTTATGGCCCCACCTAAATGAGGCAGAGATTGCTGAACAAAATCCGCTCTGAGTTTTAGTAAAGTATAGTATCCTCTAAAACCCACAATATAGCAATACCTTTCTCGGTGCAACCAAAGTGCGCCTTATACGCATTGCAAGCTTTCGAAGCTCCCTTGGCTTCTTCATCAGATAAAGATATTAAAAGAGAAAAAAAGAGGGGGGAAATATTGTTATCGGTCATCATAGCCTTGCATTTGGTCCGGATGTTGTGACTGTTGTCCTCAGTTCAGATGGTACGGAAGGATATTCATTCAGGTGGGCCCTTCGTCCTTCTGGCCGTGTGGATACTGGGAGATTCAGTCCAGGAATTAATGGGATTTAAAGTTTATTTTGTGAACTGAATCTCCCTTTTTAAGCTGGACAAAAGTTGTTTTGGAGGATGCACCTACGCAATAGAAATGACGCCGTTTGACACCACCTTAAGTGTTATAGCTCCATCCGACCAAGTTCTGGAATTTGTGGTTTTGCACACTTTTTAGCCTTCTCTGCCAACAAAACCACAAATCCCTGGACTTCTGTCGGATGGAGCCGTGGCAAAGCGGTGCCAAACCAGCATCATCTCTGCAGTGCAGATGCCCCCTGAGATCCCTTTTAATTCTTCACAGAAGGAAAGGCTCCCTTAAGGGAAAGAAATGGAGGTCGATCTTCAACCTCGGCCGTTACAGCCAAGACGCCAAGCGGAGGTTTCTCAAACCGGAGGACAAAGGTAAGGAGGAACAGAAATGTTTGCTCGCAGCTTGGGGGAAGTGAGAGGGGTGGACTGCAACTCCCAGAATCCTGGAATCGGCACGGACACTTTTCTGTTTCAGACGACAAAACTGGAAAGCTGAGACTGCGGCCGGCGAAAAGCATGGACTCCCTCAGCTCCGTGCCGTGCGCCGGAGACGGTAAGTGGGGAAATATATGGACGGTTTTTATATATTTAGGTTCCCTGTTCAGAGATGCCCCTTCGTTCTGTTTTTGGTCCTATTAAGGGAACCGAAATAGGACAGGTAGAAGGATTCGGTTTAAGGGGTCTTGATCTTTCTTGCTCTCTATGGAGTTTATCATACGACGGAGATTTGGGGGTATTATGCGACGGCAATCTGAACGCAATCATGGGGTTTCACGTAATTGCGGATGAGTGTATCTCACGCAATTTCGGGCAACGGGAAAGTCATTCCGAATGCAATCATGGGGTTTTGTGTAATTGGGTATTAGAGTATCTCACACAATTTCGGGCAATGGGGGGTCATTTTCGGGTAATGGGAAGTCATTCTGAACGCATTCTGAACGCAATTAGAATTCACGTAAATTCGCTAAACTAGCTAATTTTCGTGAATTTGAATTGGCTCCATTCGAAATGGAGAGAAATTCCTCCCGTGTGATAAACTCCTATCTCTCTCCTTCTCTTCTTCCACAACCTTCTCCCCTTTTCCTTCATCCTCTGAACAAGATAAGGACGTCCGCAAATCGGAATTGACTTGAAGGCGCATAACAACAACAACAACAACGGTTGACTTTGTTGAACTCTCCTCTCTGCCTTTTAGGGCACATCTGCATTGCAGGAATAACAGAGTTTGACACCACTTTAAGTGCTACGGCTCCATCCTATGGCATCCTGGGACTTGTACTTTCACAAGGTTAAAGACTCTTTGCCAAAGAGGGCTCACCAAACTACAAATCCCAGCATCCCGCAGGATGGAGCCATGAGAGTTAAAGTGGTGTCAAATGCATTATTCCTACAACTTTCCGTGCAGGTCTCCATGGGACTGAACCAATTTGGGTTATCAGTGGTTCCCAAACTTTCCTCCTGCAGGTTTCTTGGACTTCAGCTCCCAGGAGCCTTTGCCAATAGCTAGGACTTCCAGATGTTTTGAATCTGGAGGACCAAAGTTTGGGAACCACTGGATTAGATGGTCCAGGACCTTCAGTAGGTCCCTTAAAGTTCAGACTAAAGTTTGGGACGGGTTGGTTTTTCTATGATCTGCTTCTCTTCTTTGGCTGCAGATGAGGCTCTGCTGGGGAGGAAGAAGTCCCAGAAGAAGCTGCTGACCCTCGGGCGCGAGAGCTTCGACGGCCCGGCTTCCCTCGATAGCAGCTTCGTCGTGGAGTCCGAGGATTACCCAGGCAAGATCAAAACGGAGGAAACCCAGGGCAAGTCGGAGGACGAAGCCACGGCCAAGTCGGAGCCCACCACTCCCAAAGCCGCCCGGTCCAGCCTGGTCGGGGGTCCGAGCCCTCAAGGCCGGTCCCCCAAGAGCGGACGAAGCCGAGCGGAGAAATGCGCCGGGGTCCACATCTCCGGGCCCTTCTCCGTCACGGTCCCCTTCCACATCACGTCCAACTTGACCTTGTCCCGACTGACACGGGGCCTGGAGTGTCCGGCCTTGAGCCACCTCACCGTGGAGAAAGAGACGTCCAGCCCCAAAGAAGAGGAAGGGTCTGCCAAGGAAGGGGAAACCGAGGCGAGGCTGGCGTTTATGGCCACCGCGGACCAGGAGGAGCCTGCAGGTGAGTAAACCAGGAGATGGCCATGGTTTGAAAGGCCATAGTCTCCTTTACAAACCCTGATACATAGCAGAAAAAGAAACTCGCTGCTGTTTTGGCCATTTAAAATGTCTGCAGTTTCCTTTCCTAAATGCCAAAGGCTGCACAGTTCTTCAGAGAAGCTGAATGTTTTCCAAAAGCCTTCTTATTAGTTTTCTAGGCTAAGCGTCCTGAAACTATGGGACAGAAAGTGGATTAGTCGTTCTTGACGTCCATCAGGACTTGGAAAAATTGAGATTGACCATCACCAACAAGTGCTTTCCTCATGCTTGGCCATGGCTTCCTTGCCCAGTACTTCTTTTCACGCAAACTGGATCTGAAACCCTACACAAGTCAGAGTATGAGGGAGACACATTTTTCTACCCATGTGAAGAACAGAATATGTGGGTCTTATCAAGGTGCTGGTTCCTGCTATGAAACCCCCGACTTATCATGCCTTTCTTTCTATCGCAGCAGAAACAAACACGGAGGACTCGCCCGACTTGGAGGAGAACCGGATGTCTCTGGAGGTCCAGGACTCCTTCTCGTTCCTGGACAACCAAGATGCCTGGCTGGGCAACAGCCCTGAGGAGGAACAGCCCCAGAAAAACCCCAGCAGGGTCCCCGATATCACAGAGTATGGCCTGGACACTTGTCCCCTCGTGGAAGACGAGATGGGGACCGGCTTCATGAATGAAATCATTGGAGGCGGGATGCAGGTTAGTCCTAGACGTCCTGCTTCTAAAACCACGGTTCTCTAGTTGTGGTTCTCTCCAAAGTCCTACAGCATTTAAAGTGTCAAACTTCATTATTTCTACGATGCAGACGTTGACCGTAGCCAGGCTGGAGGACCTAGTCTAGTCTCTATGCATCCATAGGTCTTCCGGGGCAATTCTATGTCCAACGTCTGGCAGAAATTGACCCTAAAGTCACACTGGAGGCCCTAGAAAAGTCTTATCTCCAGTGAAAAGTAATAATAATGGCACACTTATATTCATGTTCTTCCCTTCTTTTGCGTGGATCTGTGCCCCGAAGCCCCATGAAAGTTGAGGACTGACTGTGTTTAGTAACCACTCAGTGTAGTTTGGAGGAAAGTACGAATGAAGCTTGGTTCCTGCAGACATAGTTTTAACGCTCCTCTTCTTTTCTTTGTTCCTTTGCTATTTAGCTGGACATGTTTTCTTCTCTGCCACCCCTGAACTACCTGTCCATTGAGGAGTGTATGAACGAACATTCGGAAGAGGAAGACGACCAGTATTATCTAGCCATGGGCTGCGTTGACAGCGAAGCGTCGGTGAAGGAGGCTGACTCTGAGGAGGTCTACCTGAGTGCTTTTGATGATCTCAGCCCTTTAGCCAACGAAGCAGAGCCTCTCCAGCCGTCCGACAAACTTCAGAATACCTCTTTGCCAAAAGGCACGCAGGAAGACCGACCCACCGCTGCGGCTGGAGGCACAACTCCCAACGATTCAAGCCAGTCCCATCTATTTGAAGCTGGAACGAAGGCTCAGTTAGGAGGTCCGCCATCTCCCGACTCAGGATTAGCCGGTTTGTATCTGCATCCCAAATCAGTTGACCCAATTGATGAAGGCTCGGGCGTCCTGCCGGTCCGTCTTCCAGAACTGGCCGATCCGCCCGAGAAAGATTTGGACGTCTCCCCAAATCCTTGTAGTCATTTCATTGCATTGGAAGCACGCCTGAAGGATGAAGCAGAGGCTACTAAAGAAGAACCCGGGTTGTTGCTGGAAACAGAAGGGACAACTAGTGGAGACGACTCACCGATGACCCCCAAGCGCCCTGACCAAGCCCCAGGAGAAACTCTCCCAAGACCTCTGGATCTGAAGTATGAGACCCAGGTGGCTCCATCAAGCCTTGAAGATGAGTGGAATTGGCAGCTGGAACCTCCAAACTTGTTGGAAGCTGACCACATTCAGGGGTCTCCTTGTGTTCCCAGCATGGAGATGGACGGTCCCGTTCCAGAGGTCATTGGGATATCTGAGAACCGCATGGATTGTGAGCTCCTGCTTCAAGAGACGGAGCTATCGTGGGGCGGAGAGACCTCCGTTCACCCTCAAATGGTCAGAGACCCTTCGTTCCTGGAAGATCTCACCTGGATTGATGGTCATCCTCCCTCTTTGCTGGGTAGCAGTTCTGAAAAAGAGTCTTCTGAGAGATCCACCATGCCGGCCTCAGGGCTGAGAGCACTTAGTCCTGAGCAACCAGCTTCAGGGGTTTCCTTACTCAGCGGTTCAAATGAATCTGACATTTCAACACTTCAGGCCGGTTCTCCCAAGGATGAGCCTTCTGACGGAAGTGTCCACATGAAGCTGACCTCCAGCTCCGTCCGAGTGCAGCAGGTGAAGTCTTTCCCCGTCATATCACCCAAGCCTCAATTCGCTAAGATCCCTCCTTCCTTGACCCCAAGGATCCCAGCCAAGGAAGTTCCCGAGCTGCCCATCCCGTCTCCGACAAACGATGGAAATGGGATGAAGGAGAGGTCTAAAGAAGGTTCTTCTCTGCCCAGGTCCCTTCGCCCCGCCAGCTTGGACGCTTACCACAGCAGCGATGCAGACAGCAACAAAACCACAGAAGTCTTATCCAAGGCCCCCAACTCTTTGGAGACCGGATGCAGCGACCCCGGGGTCCTTCAGACGCAGCGAAACTCCATGCCGGCGAGCTTCGAGAAATGCAGCAGAGATTTGGAGATCGAGGAAGGCAGGAACTCACACAGTCTTCCCCGCTTCTCGCCACCGCTGGAGAAAGACAACTTTTGCCCAAAGAGCAATGAGCCTGGAAAGGATGACGTCCACCTTATGAAGTGCTCTCTGCCAGAGAGTTTGGAGAGATGTGGGGAAAGCGAGCTCTCCCCGAGGCAGCTTCCCCCAGAAGGTCTCGGTTCTCTGGGGAAACATGCCCCACCGACGCAAAGATGGAGCAACTGGCGCAACGGGGGCAGCATGTCTTTCGACGAAGCTGTGGCTCTCGCCAAGGAGAGGCACGGAGGCCAGGCTCCCATGCGGAGGATGAAGACCTATTGCTACGGAGATGCAGAGGGGCTTCACAGCGTGGCCAAAGCGGAGACGCCGGCCCCACAATGCAGACCTGCTCTCAAGCCTTTGGGACAGCGACCCTTGAGACCCCAGAGCTGCGTAGCTCCGGCCGTGGCCCCCGAGGGTCACATTTGGGGGAAGCCGCTTCTCAGTCCGGCGTCGCTGGACGTCACCCCAGAAAGTCCGCTCTCTCCAAGCCAGGAGAAAGCGCTGTTCTGCCCTCAAGATTTCCCTCCAAGGAGCAGACTCAGTTTGTCGAAAGTGGGGCGCCGGTTGTCTCTGTCGGAAGAGGCGTCTTGCATGGAGCCCCAGGAGAGGAGGTGACCGGTTTGGCCACGTCTGTTTCACCCAACTCGAGATCAGCATCGATGCGCATGTGTGTGATGTGCGTCCTTTCTAGGGTCCTTTCCAGCTCAGGTCCTGAGATTTTGGAGGCCAAAACCCGAGACTTGGGGACAACCTCGTCTGATATCATGATGGGGGTCTGGTCTTGGGGATGTCATGGTCATCCAATGTGATACCTTAAGCACCAACCATAGCTACAAAGAGTCAAAATACCAAATCTGATAAATGAGGGGACATACATATGCATACCGGGAATGATGTCCCGTTTCAAAAATGCCCGCATATATATATTTTTGGTGTAAAGAAATAAATATTTGGACCTGGTGACAAGTTCTTCACTGCTTTGCAGGACTCCCAGGGTAATTAATTTCTGCTTAATCTGAGATTAATTGTCCAGATGTTCTCCCCCATCATCTGTCTGTTCAACATGGAAAAACAGCCTTGAAGGTGTTCAATAAAATGCCACGATTCGGTTCTTTCGGCTTTAGTGTGTGTGTGTTAAATTCAGATAACAGGCGTCAGATCCAGCCGCGGTGACACGTGACGTAGTTACACAATTTATTTCATTAAGATCAAGTAGACACAACATATTGTGATTAACTTTTCTGGCCTTGCGTCGCACCTTTTTGTGCAAATATTAAGACGCAAATAGTATTGAATTCCTCAAGTATTGCACAATGCCATGCCCCAAGTCTGCTCCATGCGGCTGTTAATAAAATGCGGTTGCATATAAACAACTAGATGTTAAATTCATAATATATATATTATATATATGTGAAATCAATTTTAAAAACTTATATCAGTGGAATTTATCTCTTCATATTTGAAAGTCTTTGAAAAGGCTTTGGCTTCAGGTGGAGGAACAGCCTCCCGATATTTTATCAGGGTTTGCAATAACGATTATTATTATTTATTATTATAATGGAGACTTCAAAACACTCACTTTCTCAGATCTTCCTACGTCTTTGTGTACTGTTTCGGACATCCGTTTTTACTATTTGTGCGCTCTACACGAAGAGACTCCTTTTGAAAGGTGTTTGACAGATGTCACAACTGCAAAGGAGGGAACCACAAAGCATTACAAAATGTAGGACGTTACGAAACCAGCACTAAAAACACACAATAATACAGATTCGATTCATAGGGTTCCTTTGCAGCTATAGTTACATGTAAAATATTTTACGATGCATTCTTCTGACGAAGTTATCTTCGTTAAAAGGCCTTGCAACAGAATTACACAACTCTGAGCAAGATAAAGGATAAAATATTGTATTTTACAAGCAACAAGCCCCTGACTAAATCTATATTATTAAATTAATACAAATCCCAGGATTTTTTATTATGAAGTCCATGGACATTAAAATTGATTGACTGATTGATTTCTTTTATATTCTAGGTGTCTCACCGAAGGAAATCAATGCAGTTATCAATGTAATTACCAATTGATCATATATTTCTCCTTGCTTTTCAAATCACAGGATTTTTTTAGTATGGAGTCCATAGTCATTAAAATTGATTGATTGATTGATTTTATATACTAGATGTCTCACAGAAGGAAATCAATGCAATTGCCAATGTAATTACCAATCGATCAATGTAATTAAAATAGTCATGTATTTCTCCTCGCTTTTCAAATCCCAGGATTCTTTAGGATGGAATCTGTGGTCATTAAAATAGATTGATTGATTGATTTTATATTCTAGGTGTCTCGCAGAAGGAAATCAATGCAATTATTAATCTAATTAATCTATAAATCTAATCGATCAATGTAATTAAAACTGTAATGTATTTCTCCTCGCTTTTCCTCCATAGGTGCATCTGCACTGTAGAAATAATGCAGTTAATGTGCTATGGAATCCTGGGATTTGTAGTTTGGTGTGAGGCAGGGAAGGCCAAAGGGGCCTTGCAAAACTACAAATCCCAGGATTCCATAGCACATTAAAAGTGATGCCAAAATGGCACTGTTTGATGATGATTACAATAATAATAATAATAATAATAATAATAATAATACCCCCATCCTCCCAACAACAACCCTGCAAGGTAGTCCCTTTCTAATGGAAACTATAAAGATGGATCTCTTCCAAGCCCCCCCTCTGCACCCCATAATTAATTTAATGGAGGCTTTTGGCCATTAAATAAGCTTGCAATCCTAATTGGAAAGCTAAAAAATTAATAGTTCAAAAGTAAAAAAGAATAAGAGGTTGGCCATTTGCCCACAACAAACATGGCGGCGGCGAAGCATTCCCCTTTAATTTAAAGGGCCGAAGCCAACCGGAAGTGGGCTGCCCTTCTCTAAGATGGCGCCGCTGTTCTCTGCGAGAGAGAGTGAGGCATGGCCCGACCTTACCAAGATGGCGCCGCCGGAAGTGCCTCAAACGAACCCTTTAAAGGGCGTTGCTCCCTTGCTTCCCAAACAGAGACACAATTCCCCTTCAGGTATGCCAGAGGAGAAGAAAAGAATTGTTTTAAAGGGCAAGAAAAGGGCCTGGGAGGGGTTTAGTTACATTACCTTCCCAAGATGGCGCCGGCGAAAGGGACGCCTAAAGATTCCCTTCCCAAGATGGCGCCTCCTCTTCTTTCTTCCCACTCCAAAATGGCGGACACCGGAAGTGAAGGCCGCGGCGGCTTTTTGAGGCCTAGTTTGAGGCAAGACGCCTCTCTGGGAGCGAAGGAGGCCGGCGGACGACGAAAGGGAGGCCCTGGGCGGCTCTCTCCGGCTTAAGGTGAGGGAAAACGGGCGAAGGGAGGGAGGGAAGGGCGAGGGAGGCGGGGTCCCTTAGTGCGCATGCGCCAATCTCCAAAAAAGAAGAGGCAGAGAAGGAAGAAGGTGAGTGAGGTCTCTATTAATTAAGGCCTTTGGTTCCCATGGAGACGGGAGGGGGTCAATAGCAATTATTGTCATCAATTAGTAGTGTCTTGGCTCAAGGCTATGGAATTCTGGGAGTTGGAGTTTGTTGTGGGGCCTTAAGGCCCCACAACAAACTCCAACTCCCAGAATTCCATAGCAAGTGAGTCAGACAACAAGCTCTGGGCCCCACCACAGACTCCAGCTCCCAGAATTCCATAGCCTTGAGCCAAGGCTGGTCCCTCCCACTACAAACTACAACTCCCAGAATTCCATAGCCTTGGGCCAAGACTGGTTTCCCACACAACAAACTACATCTCCCACAATTCCATAGCCTTGGGCCAAGACTGGACCCCAAGGATACACTCCAGCTCCCAGAATTCCATAGCCTTGAGCCAAGACTGGTCTCACACAACAAACTACAACTCCCAGAATTCCACAGCCTTGGGCCAAGACTGGACCCCCACAGCAAACTACAACTCCCAGAATTCCATAGCAAGTGACTCAGACAACAAGCTCTGGGCCCCACGACAGACTCCAGCTCCCAGAATTCCATAGCCTTGGGCCAAGACTGGACTCCACACAACAAACTACAACTCCCAGAATTCCATAGCCTTGACACTTAAAGCGGTGCCAAACTGGGTTATTTCTCCAGTGTGGACCTTTGTTCTTGTACTTGGAATGGGAATAACAGCCAATTTATGCCGTTTACTGCCACAAAGAGTCATCATCATCATCATCATCATCACAATTTTTATTTATATGGATTAATATCACGGGTGGCGCTTTAGGATTAGGAACAAAACCCCAAAACAGACAAAGGGGCACACCGTTGAAAATCTGTCTATTGGTATAGAAAAGTACTTGCGATGGCTGTATTTCAAAAACACAGAGACGTATAGACGTACCTATAGGATGTCTCAAATATATACGCAGACATACTGGGTGTCTCCATCACACACAAACACAGATATATATACACACATATGCACATACAAATTGTCCCACACACACATATATACAAGGTGTCTCAAACCCATAGGCTTGAATGGGGCTCACGCCCCATTGGAAATAGTGGAGGTTGCCCCTCCGTGAATGTTCAAGACCGTGGACCCCAAGTCCGTTAGAAAACGGAGGGGCGACTGTCTATATACACACACACACACATATATATATATACACACACACTTATATACATACATATAGGGTCTCCCAGTAATAGAGGCGCATGCAGAGCAAAGACACCGCAAGGGGAGGAAGCAGACTAAATAAACGCACAGCTCCCGCCGGAGAGCCTTTGGACGTTTCAGCCACAAAATCAACGAATATTTGTAATTTGTAGCAAGCTCTTGTTCTCTTGGCTGAGCTGGAGATTTTCACTGAGCCCTCCAAAAAAGGGAGAATTGGCACCCTTCATCTCCCGCCTGGAGATGACCCACCAAAGCTGGAGACTCGGGGCAAGGTCTTGAGATTACTGCTTTTGCATGTTAATGCGGTTGATATATCTGAAGCAAATAAACACTTTCTTCATGGTCTCTGTCTTTCCTTTCCAGGCTTCGGACAAAGCGACGTCGAAGAAGAAGCGGAAGACCAAAAAGGGCCCTCCCGCACCTTCAGGCTCTGGTCTTCTGATGCATAACAGGGCGAAGAAATGAAGGGGTGAGAATATATATCTGGATATGGGTCACAGAATGATAAGAGTACAAAAGGATACCGAGGAATCATTGAGTCCAGCCTCCACTAATGTAGAGAGAAGTCTTTGAGAAGTGGCTTTCCAGATGTGGTTTTAAAAACATCTAAAGATCTTCCAGTAAAGAGGTTCTTCCTCATATCTTATCATATGATTCCATCGGTTCGTGTTCAAGTCTCTGATGACATCCCTTTAGATATTTAAAAAATGGCTCTGTCTCATCATCTCCCAGCTTCCTCGGTCAATCCCTCATAAGGCTTGGTTTCTTCACGGACAAAGAAAATGAACTTATTGGGGGGGAACCATGTGGGATTTGAGATTAGGGTAGAGAGGACCCTGTCTCTCAAGTATCCTCTTGCACAGTCTCTGGAGTCTGGGGTGCCGGGAGCAGGACTTACCTTACTGTTGGCTGCTGTTAAAACAAGAGGAGTCCCTTCCCATTGGGGAGAAGTAGAATGGAGGTTCAAAATGGAGAGGGAAGAGTTGACCCCGTCTCTTCCTTTAATCTGTTTCTTTGTTTTTCCCCCTTGGCAGGCAGCAGAAGGCAACGGAGACAGAAGAGGGCACCGTGCAAATTCAAGAAGGTGAGTGGAATTGCTACGCCTCCAACACAACTGTGGCCTTCCACAGTTGCCCAAAAGTAGACCTGCACTCTCTGTGTCCTTTACTATCTCAGTCCTCTGGGGATCCAGACTCAAGACGCGGTAATGGCCACTTTCTCGACGTGAAAGATATGTCTTTGTCTCTCCCTCCCTTCCTTCCCTTGCGACATCCTTTTCCTTCCTTCCCGAAGGCGCAGTGGCGACAGGAGAGGATCCCACCAGCGTGGCCATCGCCAGCATCCAGTCGGCGGCCACCTTTTCGGACCCCAACATCAAATACGTCTTCCGAACGGAGAATGGGGGCGCTCAGGTGAGGACGGGCTCCGTCCGCTTGCGGTTTCGCCGCTTTCCGCTTGTTGTCGTTGCGTGCCTTCGGGTCATTTCTGACTCACGGCAGCCCTAAGGCAGGGTTTTCGTGGCAGACTTTGTTCAGAGGCGGTTTGCCTCTTGTCTTCCTCTGAGGCTGAGGGAGCGTGACTTCCCCAAAAGGAACGATTCAAACCCAAGTCTCCCAGAGTCCTAGTTCGACACTCAAACTGCTACACCACGCCAACGCACGGCTAATGCGTATCGGGATTGTGTGGCCCGTGAGCCTCTTGTTCTAACTTGGTTTGTTCTCACACCCGCAGCTGATGTACAGGGTGATTCAGGTGGCCGAAGGGCAGCTGGATGGGCAGACCGAGGGCTCCGGCGCCATCAGCGGCTATCCTGCGACCCAGTCCATGACGCAGGTGGGTCCGGGCAAGGCGGCAGGATTAGTTTATTTCACCTTTCTTAAGACTTGTAGGATTTTATAGGTCAGTGTCAGCCTTCTTTGACCCTGTCCTTGTGTCCCCCCCTCTTCTCCCAGGCGGTCATCCAGGGGGCCTTCACGAGTGAAGATGCTGTCGAGACGGAAGCCACAACCACAGAGACCCACTATGCGTACTACCCCGCCACTGCCGTGGCCGACTCCAGCACATCCACCGGGGCAGGGACCACGGCCACGGCTGTGGTGACCACCCAGAACTCGGATGCCCTGCTGGGGCAAGCCACACCGACCGGCACAGGTCAGTCCGGTACCAGGGGCCCGGAGGGGCTGTGCACGAGGTTACTAGATGCTTCCTGTGGAATCCTGGGATTTGTAGTGTAAGGAAAGCCCTTGAGAAGTCTCAGATAGAGAGCTCTTAAGCCTTCCCGAACCCTAGCATTCCACTGGAGGCAGATATAACAATTAGTGGAATAACAACACTATAATAGTGTAGTGCGATATTGACCTAAGTCAACAGAACCTATCAGAAGCAGACCGTTTTTAAAATATATATAATTTTTCCAAAAGAAAAGTGGACTTCTGACCCCTTTCTGGTTCTTTCTTCCTCTCCATGAGGCACCACTGTTGTCCACTTTTCCTCTGCAGGGATTTACCTTTCTTTCTGCAAAGGTGCCTCGATGTAGTAGACAACCCCTTCTCTTTTATTCTCAATCTTCCAGGGCAGTTTTTTGTCATGATGTCGCCGCAGGAGGTTCTGCAGAGCGGGACGCAGAGGTCCATTGCACCCAGGACTCACCCTTATTCTCCGTGAGTGTGCTCTGGACCTATTCCTACATTACCAGTTTATTTGCTTGGTTTTGTTTTAATTGTATCCTGGCCTATATTGACGGTTATGAGGTTGGCATACAATAAAAGTCAGTTCAAAACAGCAAAAATAATGTTAAGGGTAAAAGATTATTAGACCATTTAACACTCCAAGCCAGGCGTTTTAAAACCAGTTAACACAATTTAAAATAACGTAAACCGTGTTGTTAATGAAGCCGACTTTGACTTATGGTGGGTAGGGACACTAAATTCTGGCTTTTGCTCTCCTTAGGAAGTCTGAAGCCCCACGGACGACTCGGGACGAGAAGCGGCGGGCGCAGCACAACGAAGGTAAGGAGGAATGGGTTCACTCGTCGGCACTATCCTGGAATTTTGTTTTTAAAGAACGCAATGTAAACTTCTAGGAGGGAAGCCTGAATGGTCTGATCCAGGCTTAGCGTGTACAAAAAAATTCCTTTATTATTGCTTGTTAATTGGCTTTGATTTATGGCAACCCTCTGAGTGAGAGATCTCAAAGTCACCCAATGCCCTGCTCAGGTCTTTCAAACCTTTGGTGGGTTCTTTGATGGAGTCAGCACACCTCTAGTGCAGTCTTCCTCTTTGCCTACTACTTTCTTCGTTGTTGTTGTTGTTGTCGTCGTCGTTGTGTGCCTCGAAGTCATTTCTGACTCACGGCGACCTTTAACGCGAAGCAATGGCAGAGTTTTCGGGGCAGAATTTGTTCAGAGGCAGCTTGCCTTCCTCTGAAGCTGGGAGACAAGTGCCTTGTCGCCCGACGGGTTTCCGCGGCCCAAGCCGGACGTAACGGTTAGGATTTGCTCCTCTCTCACAGTGGAGCGCCGACGCAGGGATAAGATCAACAACTGGATTGTGCAGCTGTCCAAGATTATCCCTGACTGCTCAATGGAGAACACCAAGTCTGGGCAGGTAAGGGGAACTTTTGGTGGCTATGGGGAAGGATAGACACGGTCTCCCCGTGGCGGTCTACCCGTTCCCCAGGGCTGATCCCAGGTTCAAGAGGGCCCCCATAAAGTTACGCACCCCGATATCATATAGCCGAAGCCTCCAAACTGTGCTACTTGCCCAGCAGGCTGTGTCAGTCGAACAACACCACAGTCCAGTGGGCTTCATCATTCTGTAATAAATTTGCTCACCAAATAATGTGCTGGGTGGTGCTCATTGTTGTGCTGGTGTGTGTATGTGTGTGTGCTTTTTGGAGGGGGGCAAGCGATGGGATCCAGTCTAGGAGTTTAATTCCCCCCTTCCTAGTCCTTGACTGAGTCTCTGCTTCCTCCGCAGAGCAAAGGGGGCATCCTCTCCAAGGCTTGCGACTACATCCAGGAGCTGCGACAGAGCAACATCCGCCTCTCCGAGGAGCTGCAGAGCCTGGACCAGCTCCACATGGACAACGAGGTCTTGCGCCAGCAGGTACAGCCAGGGCACCCCCATTGCCCTCCCCTGTTTCTGTAATAATGTTTCGCAGCTTTGTTCTTAGGGAACAGTTGGTGGGGAGATCCTTTTGCAAGGGAAGACACCAGTGGGACTTCTTGCCCACCCCAAATCTGGGGTGCATTCCCCCTCTGCCTCGGTTGTAACCCGTCTTCTGCTTTCTCCGCAGGTCGAAGACCTCAAGAACAAGAACCTGATCCTGCGAGCGCAGCTGCGTCAGCACGGGGTGGAGGTGATCATCAAGGACTCCCATTGACACCCCCGCCACCTTTTTGGAGGGGGGCTCTGCTCTGCTCAGGCCTCTTCGCCGCAGCGGAAGATGAGAAGAGGGTCCGTCTCCTTGCCCCACGGGGGACACCCGCGCCCTCTTTTGTTGTACAGAACCCGAAAACAGCACCCCAGGGCTAGGGGTGGCGGAGGCTCGGCCTCGGACGTTCGCCCCCTTGCCTCGAGGCCCCCGTTCGGCCCCGGCTTTTGGCTTTTTGCCCCTCGCGACAAGGAACTGCGCCTTGGTTTTACGACTCTCGCCGACGAGGCCTGAGCTGGGCCCTTCTCCCCCTGCGCGCGATCCCCCTCCCTCGCTTGGCGCGTCCACTCCGGCACGTACTACGGGCACACGCATGCGGAATCACGTAGCCACGTCGCACGCCCCTCCAAACCCACTCTCACGCGCACGTGCCCTGGATGCCCCACGGTCTCCCCATTGCCCGTCTCTTCAGGCGCCCGCTCCCAACAAAGCTGAACTCAGCCCAGCCTTCTGGACCTTCTCCTTCTTTGCTTGGTGGCTCTTAGGCCAGCCAGTCCTTTTGGGCCTCACCTTCTCCACCATCCCTCAGCGTCTCCGGTTTTCTCTTTTCAATGGGAACGCTGGCAGCTTGCCTTGGCCTCCCTTCACCCTTGACAAGCCTTGCCTCCCCTCCCGGGCCTTTCAACAGCAACAGACCCCCCCCCATGACTTTGATTTTTATTATTATTATTTTGCTCTGCACCCCTGAAGATAAGTAATGTTGCTCTGGAGCCCCAGAAGCCGAGTGCCAAGGAGCCGGGAGGGCCTGCCATCTCTCTTGGGGGTGAACTGGAGTCCCCTTGCCTAGGATGGGGGGCACACACCTTCTCTCTCCCTGTCTTTCTCTTTTTAAGAAAAGAATAATAAACCTCTGAACTTAAACACAGGAAAGTAGCGGAAGAGCGGCGTGGGGTGTATTCTTTTCTGTGTTGCTCTTTTCCGTGTTGTGGCTACTAACCGGCTGGATGTGACTAGTAGTAGAGGAGCTTTAGTCTTCTATGTGTGGCTAGCGGGCAACGTGTTGGCTTTGGCCACGTGGGCCGAGGTGGCCTTTTCTCACTTCTGTCAACATGGACCCATTGATTCAGGAGGGTGGCCACTTTGGCTGCGGGTGAGCATGGGGAAGCCCATTGAGCACATGTAAGATATATGTGTGTGTTTGTGTATGTGAGTTGCTTAACATCTAGCATTTAATGGCATCACTCTCTTGGTCTCAGGTTTCAACCTGGGATGATCCTGAACCAGTAACCGGAGTCGATTCTAAGCGCAAAGGGCTGGATTTTTTATTGTTAAAAGCACGGGACCCAGATACGTTGCGTCTCCGTTTTGGGAGTCGTCCGCAGATCAGCCGCACAGGTCTGTACCCTCAGGTGGAGTCTTTCCAGTCATACCGGACTTCGCAGCGACCCCTAGACTAGGAATCCGGTGGGTTTGGGGAAATAGCCCGGTGTGGGATGCTTCTCCTCGCTCCCTCCGGACGAGGACTCCTGCTCCTCGGAGGCACTGGGCCGTCTCCGTCTTCCCTGGCGGGCCGGCGTGGGCTGGCGGAAACCCCCCGGCGGCGGGGCCTGGCTCACGGTCCCGGGTTCAGGTCTCCACTCGCGGTGGGCGTAGGTAGTGTTGGGGGTAGAGCTGGTGAAGATCCAAAGGGGCTTGGCAACGGGGTTGGCGCCGGGGCCCTCTCCGGACGGGCTCTTGGCCACAATGAGGCGCCCCAAAGAAAAGTTGTCGATCCTGTGGAGGGACAGGCGAGTTTTGGGGAATGCCAGGACTTAGTTGAGAAGAGCAGCGGGCAAACTGGCCCTGAGGCGACATACGGCCCCCAAGAATCCATAGGCCCACCCTATATATACAGTTGGTCCTCCCCATTTGCAGTTTTGACTTGTTCTCTTGAGAAATCTCTAAATTCTCCAGCGTGACTCTGCCATAGATTCACGCTGGAGGACCTAGAGACCCCAATTCTCTAGCCATTTGTAGGATCTCAAGCGCGTCACTTTCCGCCAAAGGTTGACCCCAAAGTCGCACTGAGATTCCTAGCAACAAAAGCGAGTTTTGTATTTGCGATTTTCTCACTTTCAATGGGGGCCTCGTGTCCCTAAACCTGGCGAATGCGGAGAGCTTACTGGAATCTGAAATGTGTCCGGACGCTTCTCTGGATTCCACGGGATGCTCTCTCTCGGGTTATTCCTCAACCTCCCCAAAAGCGTCCCCCTTTTTGCCGGCGCTTACCTAATTTCGTTATGAGAGTCCTCGTCGTCGTCGCCGCTGTCCGTTTCTCTCCGCTTTTGGACGCCGTAGCGATGGAGCCAGAGGACCAAGGCGAAGAGGGCGAGGAGCACCAGCCCCATGGTGAGCAGGAGGGCGATGCCCACCGCCAGGGAAGTGGCGCCGTCCGGGGCTGAGGAACGCAACGACAAAACGGTGCGTGTCAGAGGATGAATTATCGTCTCGAAATCAATCCGGGCTCGGTTGAAAGCGCCTTTGGTCACCCCAAAAAACCCTGAATGGCTTTGGTCCAGATTCATTTATTTGCAAAGACTTTCTATCCAGTTGCTTCCTTAGCTTCCTCCTCCGTTCCCAATCTGCTCTGCTTTGCGTCTGCCTTTTGGCTAGATACAAATAGACTGAAATGTCCCTTATCCCATCCCTCTAAGCAAATGAGAAGGAAGAATTTCATTATTATTATATTCATATCGTCGTCATACTTTAACATTTTTCAATTATATTTTGTTCCCCCATTACTATCTTCCTTCGCTCGTTGTTACTATAGATCCCTCTTTTCCCGTTATCGTTCCTTGGCTTCCCAATTCCTTTATGCCTTGCGATCATGTTTCGTTCCCGTTTTCCTCTTTTAATCGTCATCTGGATTCAATCTAACTCAAATTCTCATTTAAAATCTCTCTTTCAATCTCAAGTTTTGCTCTGAATTTCACAATTTCTCCTTCATTTTGTCTTTTATCTTTGGATTGCAGTCTTGATTTTCTAACCATTTCTTACCTATCCCCCCAAATTTCTCCCCTATATCCAAGAAAGAATCATCTCAATAATCGCAATTCTGGGGCTTGTAGTTTAATGAGAGTTCTCTGGCTGAAATTCTAATCTGTATTTTACTATTTTAGATCATAAATTCTAAGTAACGCCCGACATAAACTACAAATCCCATAGAGCCATAGTAGTAGGGAGATGAGTAGCTACAAAGACCTGCCCGGAAAGTCTTTGAAAGTTGCAGAAACCGGTTGGTTAAGCCTTGCAAAAGGCTTGCACGACGCTCCTCTTCTACCTGAGCCGGAGACTTGAACCCAGACCTTTCCAAACTTGGACGCCGCTCCAAAATGGACGAAGGTGCGCCCTTGTTTCCGGCTGGAACCGGACCACGAAAGGTCCGGGTTCCGGTGCCGGCATTGGGCAAGTGGGCCTTGGCTTCCTCGGGGGATACTCACCGACGCGAACGTGGAGCTCCAAAGCGCAGGAGACGGAGCCCAGCATGTTGGACGCCGTGCAGCGGTAAAGGCCGGAGGCATCCGATGTCAGGTTGCGCAAAGTCAGAAGCGCCCGGCGGTCATCTGTCTCACGCAAAGAATAGAGAACCAGGTGAGAAAGAGAGAGATTTGGCCGCAAGGTGGCCTCTCCGTTCTGTTATTCTACCCGGCGGTGGGGTAAGTTGGCACCACATTGAGGCTGGCCACTATCCGTTGACCCTTGAAATAAGCCGCGGCCCTTCATCCAAGCCTCGGTTTCTCAGCCTGGCCCACCTCGCAGGGCTTTTGGGAGGATAAATCGGGAAGAAGGACCCCATAATGCGGCCTGGAGACAACGGGGGGAATGGAGATTGTGTTATCAATGAGGGCTGGAGTCTCCTTCACCCCAAAACCCCGAGATCTTCTTAAACCCAAGACTTCCAAGGTGACCGAGGCTGCGTTCACACTGGAGAAATAAACCGGTTTAAGTGCCATGGCTCAATGCTGTGAGATTCTGGGAATCTCTGGGCCCCACAACAAACTACAATTCCCAGAATCTCACAGCATTGAGCCATGGCACTTAAACCGGTTTATTTCTCCAGTGTGAACGCAGCCTGAGATTGCAATGCCGCATAAACGTTGCAGACACAAACTTGGGTTTTGTGCACAAAGTTATGAAAAATATTGCGTCGAGTCTCCCTTATCTGGAATCCCAAGCTCCAAACTATTCCAAAAAAACCTATTTTTGATGTCTGGCGGATTGGAACTGTTTTGTATCCGATTGGGTACAGAGGAGCGGGCTATAAATAAAATATTATTATTATTATTATTATTATTATTATTATTATTAATTATTATTCTTTTGGGACAGTTCAACATACTGCACCGTTCATTTGATGCGCAAAATGATTATTTAAAAATATCATGTATACAATAACCTCAGTGCTCTGTATGTATATGATGTATAGGAAACGTAAAATCAATTTTGCGTTTAGGGTTAAGGTTTCATCTCCAAGATCTCTTAGGAGGTCTACGCAAAGGGTCCAAAACCCCAAACATTTGGGTCCCAAACATTTTGGATGATGAGGGAGACTCAAGTTTTAGGGGAGACTTCACATTTTTAGGCGTGTGGGAAACCGAATGGAGCAGTCCGGATCAGCTTGGCGTCCGTTGCACGACGGCGACGTGACCGTTGCACCACAGACCCGTGTGCAACGGCACCAATGGTGCCAAAATTCAGGAATTCTGGGAGCCGAAGCCCAACGTTTGGGAGCCGACGCTGGAGCAGAAGCGTGCCAAATGGGCATAACATGTTGGCATCGTCGTCGTCGGAGGCTCTCCCTACCTTCGTAGGTCGTGACCATCGGCTGCGGGTCCGGAGGGATCTTCTCCCAGGCGAAGGTGGGCACGGGCAACCCTTCGCCCACCGTACAAGAGAACTGGAGGCTGCCACCTTCCTCCGGGTTGCCTTCCTTGGAGCACTTCGGACTCGAAGGCGGCACTGCGGGGGGGAGAAACCCGGCGTAAGCGGACGCCCCAAACGACAACCAACGTACCGCAAAGGTGGAGTCCTCCGTACCGAAGACGGTGAGCTGGACCACCCCGACGTTGGGCGCGGTGGCGGCGGTGTCCGGCGGGTTGACCACGCTGCATTGGTACCTCCCGCTGTCTGCGCCGCGCGTGTCGTTGAGGACGATGGTGGCGCTCTCGGCGGGCGAGAAGGCGAACGCCACCCGGCCGGTGTAGTCCGAAACGCTTTCCACCACCTCGCCGCGCTCGTACGCCAACACCTGCCCAGGAAAAACGAATCCGGAGTGAGAGGTTTTTGGAGAGGGACAGGCGGGGAACCGAAGGCGGTGATGCCCAAAGAGCCGGGGAAGGGAAGGCGGAGGAGGCCGAGACGGGCGAGACGTTGGCGGTTTTTCAATGGTTTCGTAAGGAGTTTATCAGACCACGGAAATTGGAAGCATAATCTAACGACAATCCGAACGCAATCGTGGGGTTTCGCGTTATTGCGAATTAAAGCGTCTAACGCAATTTCGGGCAAAAGGGAAGTCAATCCGAACGCAATCATGGGTTTAACCTTATTACGAATTAAATCGTCTAATGCAATTTCGGGCAAAAGGGAAGTCAATTCAAACACAATCATGGGTTTAACGTTATTGCGAATTAAAGCATCTCACACAATTTCGGGCAAAAGGGAAGTCATTCCGAACGCAATCATGGGTTTTACGTTATTGCGAATTAAAGTGTCTAAAGCAATTTTGGGCAAAAGAGAAGTCAATTCGAACGCAATCATGGGTTTAACGTTATTGCGTATTAAATCATCTCACGCAATTTCGGGCAAAAGGGAAGCCAATCCGAACGCAATCATGGGTTTGAAGTAATTGCGAATTAAAGTATCTCACGTAATTTTGGGCAAAAGGGAAGTCAATTCGAACACAATTGTGGGTTTTACGTTATTGCGAATTAAAGCGTCTCACGCAATTTCGGGCAACGGTGGGGTCATTTTCGGCTAACGCGAAGTCATTCCGAACGCAATGGGGTTTCACGCGGATCCTCTAAACTAGCGGATCCCCGCAAATCCGAATCGTCTCCGCTCGAAACAGCGTCCGATAAACTCCTGAAGCGTTTGATCCTCTCGTTCCGTTCTTTCGCACTATTTCGACCGAAGGAAGGGACTTGCCTGCTGCGGCCGTCGCGGGTCCGAATCGGGGGCGACGGTCCAGATGATGTTGAGGCGGTCAAGCGGGGCCGAAGTGCGGAAGGAACAGGGCAGGAGGGCGCTGCCCCCTCGGACCACCTGGACGCTGTTGGCCACGACGGACACCTTCACGGCCCCCGAAAAACCTGGAAGAGAAGACGGAAAGAGAGAGTGACCGGGAAGACGCCGGACGTCCCGGTCCGTTCCGGGTTTTAGTACGAAACCCGAGGACCCAGGCGGGTCTCCTCTCTTTGGCCGGACCGGATTAGGGTTCGTTCCCCAAAAACCCATACAAGTTACGCTCTCTCGCTTCTCTTTTTCGTAGGGATCTCCGGGACTCCGCGTCCCGAAACGAAGGGGATTGTTTTCCTCCGCGGCCAAAGATTCGGGAATGGGAACGAGCCGCCGGCCGGGTTCCCACGCCGGGGGGATTAATGAGCCGGACGCGCCGCCTGACGTCCCCGTCAAGGGTAATTGGTGATAATTGGGGAGACGGAGGAGCCGGACGCGTCGCCTCCTGCGAGATACTTGGCGAAAAGGTATTGCGTTGCATTGCTTTGCGGGGATTCGGGGTATTGCGTTGCATTGCTTTGCGGGGATTCGGGGCTCTTTTCGGGGAACGGCTTTGCGAAAAAGGGACTCGGTCGTGGGTCACACTCTCTCGGCCGCGGCGAACCTCCGAACGAACGAACCTTGCCTGGAAAAACCCCATGGCAACATTTGCCTTCGGGTCGCCTTAAGGCGACCCGAAGGCAAATGTTGCCATGGGGTTTTTCCAGGCAAGGTTCGTTCGTTCGGAGGTTCGCCATCCGCACAAAAAGGGACTAAATTTTCCTTTTTCCTCTCTCGCAGGACGAGGGTCGGGTCCGAATCTCCAAATCTTGGGAGTTCCCGCATGTCCGAAGAACCAAAGACTAGTATTCCTGCATGCCCAAAGGTCAGTATTCCTGCATGCCCAAAGAAACAAAGGCCAGTATTCCCGCATGTCCCAAGAACCAAAGGCCAGTATTCCCGCATGCCCAAAGAACCAAAGGCCAGTATTCCTGCATGTCCCAAGAACCACAGGCCAGTATTCCCGCATGTCCCAAGAACCAAAGGTCAGTATTCCCGCATGCCCAAAGAACCAAAGGCCAGACCTTCCTTCCCGTTCCCCGCGTCTCCGTTCGCACCCGAGCCCCAGTTTCGCCCCAGAAAGTACCTGCCGCCAAGCCGAGGAGGGGTCCACAGGACGGAGAAGCCATTTCGCTCCGGACGATGACCGTTGCGGCCGACGAAACCCAAAAACGTTGCCAACTCTTTTGTCTCCTCCTCCCTTTTTTTCCCCAATGAAGGACTCTATTGTCTCCTCCGTCCTCGCTTTGCCCTCTTTTCGGTGGGCACAGGCGCCTCTTTGGCATCCCTCCGTTTGGGACATGCCAAGCCGTCTCCGACGCTCTTTCGGTGACCGGAGGCATCTGAACTCGAACACGGGGCCCCTCCGAGGATATTTTTTGATTTCCCCCCCGAAAAAGAATAGGGTGCCAATTCACTTTTTGCGAGGCTCGCCTTACGGACAAATGTATTTTGCTTGCCCCGGTTGGTTGACAGAGGAGCAGGGTATAAATATTATTATTATTATTATTATTATTATTATTATTTATTAATTATTATTATTTATTATTTCTTGGCAAGATTTGTTGCTCCGAAGGGAGTCACCATGGCCTCCCTCCGAGGCTGAGAGAGTGTGACTCAAGCAGGGATTCGAGGCTCGAAACTCCGCCAAGATGACGGGGACCTTTTTAAATAATAGTAATTAATAATAATAACGATATAATAATAATACATTTATTTTTTAAAATATTTATTTATTTATTTTAAAATATTTTTAAAAAAATATTTAAATAAATAAATAATAATGATAATTATACATTTATTTTTATTTATTTATTTATTTTTAGATTTGTTTATTTTTAAAAAAATATTTAAATAAATAATAATGCATTTATTTTTATTTATTTATTTTAAAATTACATTTATTTATTTTATTTATGTAAAGATTTAAACATGTATTTAAATAAATAATAATAATACATTTATTTTTTATTTTATTTATTTTATTTATTTATTTTTTCAGATGTTTATTTTTTTTTAAAAAACACAGTATAAAATGCAACATACAGTTAAAATACATCCCATTAATTGCATACTGCCATAAAAATTATTATTATTATTATTAAACGATCAATAAATTAAGAATTAACAAATCTAAAATTAAAATTAAACCTTTTATTTCTTTTTTTTTTTCTTCTTTTACCTTCTTTCAGAAGTCCAGCAAAGGGAAACTTTGCTCCAGTCTTTCCTGGAGACTTTTTCACCCCATATATTTAATAATAATAATAATAATAATAATAATAATAATAATTTAAACCTTGCTCTTCAGCTCTAAAGGCTATCAGAGTGGCTTACAATTATTATTTTAATTAGACGGTATGTATATAATTAGACGGTATATATATCTTATAAATTTATATCTTATATATTATAAATTTATAAGATATATATTTATATTATATATAAATATATAAGATATAAATTTATAAGATATATATAAATATTATATATTTAGATAAATATATCTTATATAGTTAGATAAATATAAATGTAAACTTACAGCGTTATATAAATAAAATTATTATTATTATTATTATTATTATTATTATTAATATATATCTAAATATCTCCCCGCCCCCCAAAAACTACAAATCCCAGGCTTCCATAGCATTCAGCCATGGCATCAGCTTGCATTAATTATTGATCAGACCAGAGTTGAGCTTAATAATAATAATAATAATAATAATTTATTAAAAATTATTATTATTATTATTATTTATATCCTGAGATTGAGCTAAAGGCATTATTAAGTCTGCAGAGTGGATGCAGCCCCTGGTTTTATCGCTGCTCCAAAAAGGTGGCCCGAGAGAGAAGAGCAGAGGAGCAGAAGGGCAGGAAAAAGTTGGCAACCTCCTGGGCCTGGTGATGATGATGATGAAGCATCAATGAGGCTGGACTTTTGGAGACGGTCCCTGGCAAGGCAGCCAATCAGAGGCAGGCTTCCTTCTCTGGGCATTAATTAAAGCAAGGCTTCCTTCCTGGGGCAGGGATGGCATTGAGAGCAGGCATCCAGACGTTGCTGCAGACACGTGTCAGGAGCCAAGCGGGGTTTGTGGCACGTCTGAAAGGAAACCCAGTTCTTTGCACCATGGAGGAAGGTCAGAGGAAGGGAATGGGGGGCCTTTCCCTTCAAGGGGCTGGGTCTTTTCTGCAATTTTAATCATGCAATTTAATATTATTATTTATTATTATTTTATTATTATTATTATTATTATTTTATAATAATTATTATTAATGGTCCTTTAAGCAACAAATAGGGGCCCAGGTGAGGATGCATCAAGCTGAAACTTGTTTGACTTCTTGCATTTGCAGGGAGAATAGAAAAGACATTTGGCTGATAAATTTTTCTGCATTGCAACACCCAGAATTTCCCCCCCCCCCCAGAATTATTTGGACTGCAACACCCAGAATCCCCCCACCCAAGGTCCTTTCCAAGGCTTATTATTTATATATATATATATATATATATATATATATATTAATAATTTATATAATATATATAACTTTTATATATATATATATATATATATATATATAAAATCTATATTATAATATACATATATATATACCATATAATATTATTTATAATATATATAATATAATTTTAATATATTAACATATATAATTACAATATTAATATATATTAATATATTAATATAATAATAATATATATATTAATAATATATTTAATATATATTATTAATATATATATATATATATATATATAATTTTCTTCGTTAGTGAAGAAAAGCCATATATATATATATAAAACACTATATATATATATATATATATACATACACCATATACTATATATATAATTATAATATTAATATATTATTAATATAATATATATTATTATAATATAATATTATAATATTATTATTATTATAATATAATAATATTATAATATTATAATATTAGGGGAACTTGGAAGGATGTTAGAAGAAAAGAAAACAACTCCTGGGAAAGATGTTCTGGTTTTGTAAATGGAGCGACTGGTTTTGCAAATGGTTGGGGATGCTGGGTGTTGGAGTTCAAGAGGACTGGATGGTTCCCAGCCTGGTTTTAAATATCCTTGTTGCTTTTGGGCATCTTGCAACAGTTTAAAACAGTTTAAAAACAGCTGCAAGGTGGCTTTGCAACAGTTAAAAGAGAGCTTTAAAAAGCAATTAAACGATCCAAGTTAGTTGGAGACATCTTTTTATTTCCATGTTTATTCCAAGCTCTAGAAAACAAAAGGAGGGCTCTGGAAATCATTATTTAGACTTCCTGAGAAGCACATTTTTATATTTGCAAAAATTGCAAAAGGTAAAAAAAAAAAATGCAAAAAAATTAAATTTGCAAAACAATACACTTGCTGCATGCATATTAGCAATGGATAATTGATATTTGGGTCTTAATATTTGCACTCAAATGTGCCAGGGAGTTATTTTTGTTCTTTATGGTGTACTTGATCTTTACGAAACAAATCGCATATTTTATATATTGAATAATAATAATAATAATAATAATATAATAATAATAATATTTATTTATATCCTGCCCCTCTACAAGATGCAATCGGGGCGGCTTACAAAGATTTAAAAATATATATATACAATTCAAATCCCTCAAAATAAAATTAAGCATAAACAACTTATTTATTTTTCTTATTTTTTTATTTATTATTTTATAATTTTTCATATTGCAAAATTCGCTTATTTCGTCGAAAACGCCATACGCTCAGGTACTAAGGCAACGCGGGGCTTTGTTCAAGCAGGATTAAATAAATTTTGCACACACATATATATATATATTCTTGGAAAAGGCAGAAGAGCAGGGCTGGTTATCGAGATATGGCAACCCTTCGTTCATACAAATTCTCCGGCAGCATTTGCAATTGCAAAGGAAATTAAAAATTAATTTATTTCTTTTCTTTGCCAGCCAAGACAATTTCTTACGAGGAGCTGAGAAAACTGCTTGACCAGAAGAAGGTCCGGATTTTCGACGTCCGGTCGGCCGAAGAAGTGGCCAAGGGACGCATCGCGGGCTCCGTTCATATCCCGGGTGAGAACAGCACCATTAATAATAATAATAATAATTATTATTATTATTATTATTATTATTATTTTATTAATACCCTGCTCTTTAGCCCTAAAGGCTATCAGAGCGGCTTACAATTATTATTTTCTTTATTACAATTAATATCATTGATCCTTGGATGGGAGAAAAATTGGCCCGTAACAGACCCAAATCGAAAGGCGAAATTAATTCATATTTTATATTAATATTTTTTTAAGAATTGGGTTGAATCGAATTGACCTGTATTTTGATTTCTTTATGCAAAGGACCTTGTAAAACGTTTGAGACTCCGTACTGCTGCAATGATGATAATAATAATAATAATAATAATATATTTTATTTTTATCTCGCCTTTCCTATAGCGTCCCTTTGCATCCTTATTTTCCAGACAAGCAAAACTCTGTCTTTTGAATTCTTCCACTGTGTATTATTATTATTATTATTATTATTATTATTATTATTATTAATTAATATTATTTATTTTTATTATAAATAATATTATTATTTATATTATTAATATAATATTGTTCAGTATATATAACAAGAATATTATTATTATTATTATTATTATTATTATTATTATTAATATTGGCATTTTGTTCAGTCTATATAACAAGAAAATTAAAATTATTATTACTCTTATTATTATTAATAATATTGGCATCTTGTTCAGTCTATATAGCAAGAAAATTAAAATTATTATTAATATTATTAATAATAATATTGGCCTCTTGTTCAGTCTATATAACAAGAGAATTAAAATTGCTATTACTATTAATAATAATAATAATAATAATGGCATCTTGTTCAGTCTACATAACAAGAAAATTAAAATTATTATTACTCTTATTATTATTAATAATATTGGCATCTTGTTCAGTCTATATAACAAGAAAATTAAAATTATTATTAAATCGGGGCGGACATCCCCGGCATTAAAGGAAACGTGGCAACCCCGAATTGCAGCGCTTTGCAAAAAAAACGGCATCGCGGTAACCCTCGGCCGTGCCGAGCTTTGCCCCTCGCAAGACGTCCAGAACGTGCCCAGCTTAGCAAATAAATAATAATAATAATAATAATAACAACAAGGCTGTCGTTTTCCTTTCAGTCGGAGAAGTCGAAGAGGCTTTCCAGATGGATCCGGAGGCGTTCGAAGCCAAGTACGGCGCGGAGAAGCCGCGGACGGAAGAGGAGGGCTTGGTTTTCCATTGCCAGATGGGGAAACGCGGCGCCCGGGCCACCCAAATCGCCGCGGCCCTCGGCTATGCCAAGTAAGAAAGCCCACTTTCTTCTTTTTTGGGGTTGGAAAAATAACCCTCCGTGCCCAAAAGGTGCCCAAAAGCGGCCCGTCCGGGGCATCCGTGGCCCGGTTTTCCCTCTCCGTACCGGGTCCAGGTCGCAACCGGACGGTCGCTCGGCTTTACGGTTTTAAAAGCGGTTTTTCCCAAAACCGGGGAACCCTCCGAACGTCCCGAACCCGTCTCTGCGGGGCTTTTCCGGCTTCTCTCTTTGTCCTCGGCTTCCTCCGGTCGCGGCAAACCGGCCCCAAAAATGGCAAAAAAGTCGTTCGCGAAACCGGAGAAACGGGGACGTAAAACGTTGCTTTTACGGCGACCCAAAGGGCTTTCTTTCTTGGCAAGGTTTGTTCGCCGAATGGGTTCGTCGGGATTCGAACCCCGCTCCCCGACGCTCCCGTGCGCTTCCCAGTCTCTGTTCCTTAACCGTTAATGATAACACTTTTGCTCTCCGATATTTCTCGGATGCATTTATCTCTGGGAAGGTAAATTATTTATAAATATATTTATTTAAATATATTTATAAAAATATTTATTTAAATTATTTAAATATATTTATAAAAATATTTATTTAAATTATTTAAATATATTTAAAAATATTATATTATTTATAATAATATAAATAATAACACTTTTGCTCTCCGACATTTCTCGGATGCATTTATCTCTGGGAAGGTAAATTATTTATAAAGATATTTATTTAAATATATTTATACATATATTTGTTTAAATTATTTAAATATATTTATAAATATATTTATTTAAATTATTTAAATATATTTATAAATATATTTATTTAAATATATTTTAAAATATATTTATTTAAATATATTTTAAAATATTATGTTATTTATAATAATATAAATAATAACACTTTTGCTCTCCGACATTTCTCGGATGCATTTATCTCTGGGAAGGTAAATTATTTATAAATATATTTATTTAAATATATTTATACATATATTTATTTAAATTATTTAAATATATTTACAAATATATTTATTTAAATATATTTATACATATATTTATTTAAATTATTTAAATATATTTATACATATATTTATTTAAATATATTTATACATATATTTATTTAAATTATTTAAATATATTTATAAATATATTTATTTAAACTATTTAAATATATTTATAAATATATTTATTTAAATATATTTATTTAAATATATTTATAAATATATTTATTTAAATGTATTTATTTAAATATATTTATTTAAATCTATTCATAAATATTATATTATTTATAATAATATAAATAATAATTTATAATATAAATTATTCTGGGAAAAGCGTCGAGGTTTGCCGGCGACCTCCGGATTTACGAGGATTCGCGACCGTTCGCGTCGGGTTTCGGGTCGCCCGTTCCGGCTTTCCCCGTTAATCGGTGTCTTGTTTTGGGGTCGCTTTTGCTCCCCTTTTAGGGCCCGCAATTTCGCCGGAGGTTTCCAAGAGTGGTCCCAGAAAGGAGGAAAATGACCCGCGAACAATTCGGCAGCCATTTCCAAAATCTCCGCGGATTTTCGCCTCCCGAAGACGGGGCTCCTGTTTTCATTTTTGGGTTTTGGTTCCTCCTGCAAAACGGAAACGTTCCAAATCTTCCTTTGCAATAATAAGGAAGGTCCCCAAATTGAGTTTTTGCTGCTTTCCTGGATATGGATCCATCCCTATAATCCGTTTTTACGCTTTTCTTATTTATTCGAAGCTTGCATTCACAAAGAATTAAAAACGCACATTACATACCAACCGTCGCTTTCCAAACTTGTGGGTTGTTGCTTTTAAAACGGACGTCTGAAGACCCGAGTAAATCTGGGGACGATGGAGAGTTTTGCATTTGCAAGACCTGAGTCAATCTGAGGACGATGGAGAGTTTTGCATTTGCAAGACCTGAATAAATCTGGGGACGATGGGGAGTTTTGCATTTGCAAGACCTGAGTCAATCTGGGGACGATGGAGAGTTTTGCATTTGCAAGACCTGAGTCAATCTGGGGACGATGGGGAGTTTTGCATTTGCAAGACCTGAGTCAATCTGGGGACGATGGAGAGTTTTGCATTTGCAAGACCTGAGTCAATCTGGGGACGATGGGGAGTTTTGCATTTGCAAGACCTGAGTCAATCTGGGGACGATGGAGAGCTTTGCATTTGCAAGACCTGAGTAAATCTGGGGACGATGAAGAGTTTTGCATTTGCAAGACCTGAGTAAATCTGGGGACGATGGAGAGTTTTGCATTTGCAAGACCTGAGTCAGTCTGGGGACGATGAAGAGTTTTGCATTTGCAAGACCTGAGTAAATCTGGGGACGATGAAGAGTTTTGCATTTGCAAGACCTGAGTCAATCTGGGGACGATGGAGAGTTTTGCATTTGCAAGACCTGAGTCAATCTGGGGACGATGGAGAGTTTTGCATTTGCAAGACCTGAGTCAATCTGGGGACGATGGAGAGTTTTGCATTTGCAAGACCTGAGTCAATCTGGGGACAATGGGGAGTTTTGCATTTGCAAGACCTGAGTCAATCTGGGGAGGATGGAGAGCTTTGCATTTGCAAGACCTGAGTCAATCTGGGGACGATGGAGAGCTTTGCATTTGCAAGACCTGAGTCAATCTGGGGAGGATGGAGAGCTTTGCATTTGCAAGACCTGAGTCAATCTGGGGACGATGGAGAGCTTTGCATTTGCAAGACCTGAGGTCAATCTGGGGACGATGGGGAGTTTTGCATTTGCAAGACCTGAGGTCAATCTGGGGACGATGGGGAGTTTTGCATTTGCAAGACCTGAGTCAATCTGGGGACGATGGGGAGTTTTGCATTTGCAAGACCTGAGTCAATCTGGGGACGATGGGGAGTTTTGCATTTGCAAGACCTGAGTCAATCTGGGGACGATGGAGAGTTTTGCATTTGCAAGACCTGAGTCAATCTGGGGACGATGGGGAGTTTTGCATTTGCAAGACCTGAGTCAATCTGGGGAGGATGGAGAGTTTTGCATTTGCAAGACCTGAGTCAATCTGGGGAGGATGGAGAGCTTTGCATTTGCAAGACCTGAGTCAATCTGGGGACGATGGAGAGTTTTGCATTTGCAAGACCTGAGTAAATCCGGGGACGATGGGGGAGTTTTGCATTTGCAAGACCTGAGTCAATCCGGGGACGATGGGGAGTTTTGCATTTGCAAGACCTGAGTCAATCTGGGGACGATGGGGAGTTTTGCATTTGCAAGACCTGAGTCAATCTGGGAACGATGGAGAGTTTTGCATTTGCAAGACCTGAGTCAATCTGGGAACGATGGAGAGTTTTGCATTTGCAAGACCTGAGTCAATCTGGGAACGATGGAGAGTTTTGCATTTGCAAGACCTGAGTAAATCTGGGGACGATGGAGAGTTTTGCATTTGCAAGACCTGAGTCAATCTGGGAACGATGGAGAGTTTTGCATTTGCAAGACCTGAGTCAATCCGGGGACGATGGAGAGTTTTGCATTTGCAACACCTGAGTCAATCTGGGAACGATGGAGAGTTTTGCATTTGCAAGACCTGAGTGAATCTGGGGACGATGGAGAGTTTTGCATTTGCAAGACCTGAGTAAATCTGGGAACGATGGAGAGTTTTGCATTTGCAAGACCTGAGTGAATCTGGGGACGATGGAGAGTTTTGCATTTGCAAGACCTGAGTCAATCCGGGGACGATGGGGAGTTTTGCATTTGCAAGACCTGAGTCAATCTGGGGACGATGGAGAGTTTTGCATTTGCAAGACCTGAGTAAATCTGGGGACGATGGAGAGTTTTGCATTTGCAAGACCTGAGTAAATCTGGGGATGACGGGGAGTTTTGCATTTGCAAGACCCGAGTGAATCTGGGGACGATGGAGAGTTTTGCATTTGCAAGACCTGAGTCAATCTGGGGACGATGGAGAGTTTTGCATTTGCAAGACCTGAGTCAATCCGGGGACGATGGGGAGTTTTGCATTTGCAAGACCTGAGTCAATCTGGGGACGATGGAGAGTTTTGCATTTGCAAGACCTGAGTAAATCTGGGGACGATGGAGAGTTTTGCATTTGCAAGACCTGAGTAAATCTGGGGACGACGGGGAGTTTTGCATTTGCAAGACCCGAGTGAATCTGGGGACGATGGAGAGTTTTGCATTTGCAAGACCTGAGTCAATCCGGGGACGATGGAGAGTTTTGCATTTGCAAGACCTGAGTCAATCTGGGAACGATGGAGAGTTTTGCATTTGCAAGACCTGAGTCAATCTGGGGACGATGGAGAGTTTTGCCTTTGCAAGACCTGAGTCAATCTGGGAACGATGGAGAGTTTTGCATTTGCAAGACCTGAGTCAATCTGGGGACGATGGAGAGTTTTGCATTTGCAAGACCTGAGTCAATCTGGGAACGATGGAGAGTTTTGCATTTGCAAGACCTGAGTCAATCTGGGGACGATGGAGAGTTTTGCATTTGCAAGACCTGAGTCAATCTGGGGACGATGGAGAGTTTTGCATTTGCAAGACCTGAATAAATCTGGGCACGATGGAGAGTTTTGCATTTGCAAGACCTGAGTCAATCTGGGCACGATGGAGAGTTTTGCATTTGCAAGACCTGAGTCAATCTGGGCACGATGGAGAGTTTTGCATTTGCAAGACCTGAGTCAATCTGGGGACGATGGAGAGTTTTGCATTTGCAAGACCTGAGTAAATCTGGGGACGATGGGGAGTTTTGCATTTGCAAGACCTGAGTGAATCTGGGGACGATGGAGAGTTTTGCATTTGCAAGACCTGAGTGAATCTGGGGACGATGGAGAGTTTTGCATTTGCAAGACCCGAGTAAATCTGGGGACGATGGGGAGTTTTGCATTTGCAAGACCCGAGTGAATCTGGGGACGATGGAGAGTTTTGCATTTGCAAGACCTGAATAAATCTGGAGACGATGGAGAGTTTTGCCTTTGCAAGACCTGAGTCAATCTGGAGACGATGGAGAGTTTTGCATTTGCAAGACCTGAGTCAATCTGGGAACGACGGAGAGTTTTGCATTTGCAAGACCTGAGTCAATCTGGGGAGGATGGAGAGCTTTGCATTTGCAAGACCTGAGCAACCTTGTGGATCATAAGGAGTCATGCGTTTGCAAAACCCGAGCAAAATTGTGGATTATGGGAGCCGTGCATTTGCAAGACCTGAGTCAATCCGGGGACGATGGGGAGTTTTGCATTTGCAAGACCTGAGTCAATCTGGGGACGATGGAGAGTTTTGCATTTGCAAGACCTGAGTAAATCTGGGGACGATGGAGAGTTTTGCATTTGCAAGACCTGAGTAAATCTGGGGACGATGGGGAGTTTTGCATTTGCAAGACCTGAGTAAATCTGGGGACGATGGAGAGTTTTGCATTTGCAAGACCTGAGTAAATCTGGGGACGATGGAGAGTTTTGCATTTGCAAGACCTGAGTCAATCTGGAGACGATGGAGAGTTTTGCATTTGCAAGACCTGAGTCAATCTGGAGACGATGGAGAGTTTTGCCTTTGCAAGACCTGAGTCAATCTGGGAACGATGGAGAGTTTTGCATTTGCAAGACCTGAGTCAATCTGGGGAGGATGGAGAGCTTTGCATTTGCAAGACCTGAGCAACCTTGTGGATCATAAGGAGTCATGCGTTTGCAAAACCCGAGCAAAATTGTGGATGATGGGAGCCGTGCATTTGCAAGACCTGAGTCAATCCGGGGACGATGGGGAGTTTTGCATTTGCAAGACCTGAGTAAATCTGGGGAGGATGGAGAGCTTTGCATTTGCAAGACCTGAGCAACCTTGTGGATCATAAGGAGTCATGCGTTTGCAAAACCCGAGCAAAATTGTGGATGATGGGAGCCGTGCATTTGCAAGACCTGAGTCAATCCGGGGACGATGGGGAGTTTTGCATTTGCAAGACCTGAGTCAATCTGGGGAGGATGGAGAGCTTTGCATTTGCAAGACCTGAGCAACCTTGTGGATCATAAGGAGTCATGCGTTTGCAAAACCCGAGCAAAATTGTGGATGATGGGAGCCGTGCATTTGCAAGACCTGAGTCAATCCGGGGACGATGGGGAGTTTTGCATTTGCAAGACCTGAGTCAATCTGGGGAGGATGGAGAGCTTTGCATTTGCAAGACCTGAGCAACCTTGTGGATCATAAGGAGTCATGCGTTTGCAAAACCCGAGCAAAATTGTGGATGATGGGAGCCGTGCATTTGCAAGACCTGAGTCAATCCGGGGACGATGGGGAGTTTTGCATTTGCAAGACCTGAGTAAATCTGGGGACGATGGAGAGTTTTGCATTTGCAAGACCTGAGTCAATCTGGGGACGATGGAGAGTTTTGCATTTGCAAGACCTGAGTAAATCTGGGGACGACGGGGAGTTTTGCATTTGCAAGACCTGAGTAAATCTGGGGACGACGGGGAGTTTTGCATTTGCAAGACCTGAGTAAATCTGGGGAGGATGGAGAGCTTTGCATTTGCAAGACCTGAGTCAATCTGGGGAGGATGGAGAGTTTTGCATTTGCAAGACCTGAGTCAATCTGGGGAGGATGGAGAGCTTTGCATTTGCAAGACCTGAGTAAATCTGGGGAAGATGGAGAGTTTTGCATTTGCAAGACCTGAGTCAATCTGGGGACGATGGAGAGTTTTGCATTTGCAAGACCTGAGTCAATCTGGGGAAGATGGAGAGTTTTGCATTTGCAAGACCTGAGTCAATCTGGGGACAACGGAGAGTTTTGCATTTGCAAGACCTGAGTAAATCTGGGGACGATGGGGAGTTTTGCATTTGCAAGACCTGAGTCAATCTGGGGACGATGGAGAGTTTTGCATTTGCAAGACCCGAGTAAATCTGGGGACGATGGGGAGTTTTGCATTTGCAAGACCTGAGTCAATCTGGGGACGATGGGGAGTTTTGCATTTGCAAGACCTGAGTAAATCTGGGGAGGATGGAGAGCTTTGCATTTGCAAGACCTGAGTAAATCTGGGGACGATGGGGAGTTTTGCATTTGCAAGACCTGAGTCAATCTGGGGATGATGGAGATTCTTGCCTTTGCAAGACCCGAGTGAATCTGGGGACGATGGGGAGTTTTGCATTTGCAAGACCTGAGTCAATCTGGGAACGATGGAGAGTTTTGCATTTGCAAGACCTGCGTCAATCTGGGGACGATGAGGAGTTTTGCATTTGCAAGACCTGAGTCAATCTGGGGAGGATGGGGAGTTTTGCCGTTGCAAGACCTGAGTCAATCTGGAGACGATGGAGAGTTTTGCATTTGCAAGACCTGAGTCAATCTGGGGACGATGGGGAGTTTTGCATTTGCAAGACCTGAGTCAATCTGGGAACGATGGAGAGTTTTGCACTTGCAAGACCTGAGTCAATCTGGGGACGATGAGGAGTTTTGCATTTGCAAGACCTGAGTCAATCTGGGGACGATGGAGAGTTTTGCATTTGCAAGACCTGAGTCAATCTGGGGACGATGGAGAGTTTTGCATTTGCAAGACCTGAGTCAATCTGGAGACGATGGAGAGTTTTGCATTTGCAAGACCTGAGTCAATCTGGGGACGATGGGGAGTTTTGCATTTGCAAGACCTGAGTCAATGTGGAGACGATGGAGAGTTTTGCATTTGCAAGACCTGAGTCAATCTGGGGACGATGGGGAGTTTTGCATTTGCAAGACCTGAGTCAATCTGGAGACGATGGAGAGTTTTGCATTTGCAAGACCTGAGTCAATCTGGGGACGATGGGGAGTTTTGCCTTTGCAAGACCTGAGTCAATCTGGAGACGATGGAGAGTTTTGCATTTGCAAGACCTGAGTCAATCTGGGGACGATGGGGAGTTTTGCATTTGCAAGACCTGAGTCAATCTGGGGAAGATGGAGAGTTTTGCATTTGCAAGACCTGAGTCAATCTGGGGACGATGGAGAGTTTTGCATTTGCAAGACCTGAGTCAATCTGGGGACGATGGAGAGTTTTGCATTTGCAAGACCTGAGTCAATCTGGGGACGATGGAGAGTTTTGCATTTGCAAGACCTGAGTCAATCTGGGGACGATGGAGAGTTTTGCATTTGCAAGACCTGAGTCAATCTGGGGACGATGGAGAGTTTTGCATTTGCAAGACCTGAGTAAATCTGGGGAGGATGGAGAGCTTTGCATTTGCAAGACCTGAGTCAATCTGGGGAGGATGGAGAGCTTTGCATTTGCAAGACCTGAGTCAATCTGGGGACGACGGGGAGTTTTGCATTTGCAAGACCTGAGTAAATCTGGGGAGGATGGAGAGCTTTGCATTTGCAAGACCTGAGTCAATCTGGGGAAGATGGAGAGTTTTGCATTTGCAAGACCTGAGTAAATCTGGGGACGATGGGGAGTTTTGCATTTGCAAGACCTGAGTCAATCTGGGGAAGATGGAGAGTTTTGCATTTGCAAGACCTGAGTCAATCTGGGGAAGATGGAGAGTTTTGCATTTGCAAGACCTGAGTCAATCTGGGGAAGATGGAGAGTTTTGCATTTGCAAGACCTGAGTAAATCTGGGGACGATGGGGAGTTTTGCATTTGCAAGACCTGAGTGAATCTGGGGACGATGGAGAGTTTTGCATTTGCAAGACCCGAGTAAATCTGGGGAAGATGGAGAGTTTTGCATTTGCAAGACCTGAGTCAATTGGGGACGATGGAGAGTTTTGCCTTTGCAAGACCTGAGTCAATCTGGGGACGATGGAGAGTTTTGCATTTGCAAGACCTGAGTAAATCTGGGGAAGATGGAGAGTTTTGCATTTGCAAGACCTGAGTCAATTGGGGACGATGGAGAGTTTTGCCTTTGCAAGACCTGAGTCAATCTGGGGACGATGGAGAGTTTTGCATTTGCAAGACCTGAGTAAATCTGGGGAAGATGGAGAGTTTTGCATTTGCAAGACCTGAGTCAATCTGGGGACGATGGGGAGTTTTGCATTTGCAAGACCTGAGTCAATCTGGGGACGATGGGGAGTTTTGCATTTGCAAGACCTGAGTCAATCTGGGGACGATGGAGAGCTTTGCATTTGCAAGACCTGAGTCAATCTGGGGACGATGGGGAGTTTTGCATTTGCAAGACCTGAGTCAATCTGGGGAGGATGGAGTGCTTTGCATTTGCAAGACCTGAGTCAATCTGGGGACGATGGGGAGTTTTGCATTTGCAAGACCTGAGTCAATCTGGGGAGGATGGAGTGCTTTGCATTTGCAAGACCTGAGTCAATCTGGGGACGATGGGGAGTTTTGCATTTGCAAGACCTGAGTCAATCTGGGGAGGATGGAGTGCTTTGCATTTGCAAGACCTGAGTCAATCTGGGGACGATGGGGAGTTTTGCATTTGCAAGACCTGAGTCAATCTGGGGAGGATGGAGTGCTTTGCATTTGCAAGACCTGAGTCAATCTGGGGACGATGGGGAGTTTTGCATTTGCAAGACCTGAGTCAATCTGGGGAGGATGGAGTGCTTTGCATTTGCAAGACCTGAGCAAACTTGTGGATCATAAGGAGTCATGCGTTTGCAAAACCCGAGCAAAATTGTGGATGATGGGAGCCGTGCATTTGCAAGACCTGAGCAAAGCCGTGGGTGACAGTGGACCTTCTCATGCCTAGCGTTGCCGTAAATCGAAGCCGACTTGACGGCAAAGAACACAAAGAAATCCGGCATCCCTTTCTCCCTTTAGGTAGACTGTTGGATAGTCCTTGGATGGGAGACCCTCGAAGGCAAGGAAGCGAATCCTGCCCGAAAAGCCTGGCCAGGGAGCCTTGGCTGACGGTCAGAGACGGACGGTCAAGCGATGACCGCCCTTCCTTCCCTTCCTGGCCAAAATACGGTTTAAAAAGTGCCCTTTATTCCAGACCGAGTCTCCCTTCTCCAAAACGTTTGGAAAGCAGAAGCGCTTTGGGTTTGATTTTCATCCAGATTTGGCAATATTTGCAGGTGCGCCATCGAGTCTTCTCCACGAAAGCGGATCCATCGCGGGGCTTTCTTGGGAAGGTTGGCTCAGAGGAGGCTTGTTCTTGCGTCCCCTTGAGGCTGAGAGAGTGTGACCCGCTTAACTTTAGGGTCGCCCGACGTTGGACGCAATGACGACAGCAACAGCGAATCTTGTTCCTCGCTTTTCCCGCAAACGGGTCGAGCCTTTTTTAAAAAATCCCAACGGGCCTTTAATAATTCATGTTTAATACACGTAAACCTCGAATAAGGTGCTTAAAATTAGGTTTTCATCTTTGGCTCGCTTCGTGGCTTTGTAAACTTTCGGAAAGGCTTTCGAGAACTAAAAACGAGGCTTTTCCGGGCTCTGCCTCCAAAAGTGCCGCGAAGCCTTTCGGAGGCCGAAACGAACCCTTTCCCCGAATCCCCCTCCGCTTTGGCAAAAACGTTTTTTTGCGAGTGCGGCGGGTTCGAGAGGCGTGACGTAACCTGCGAAAAAGCGAAACGATCCTTTTAATTCCTAGGGAGAGGTTGGGTCGAGAGTTTCGTAAATCCCGGAGGCGACGCGAGAGGAGCGTCGGGCGTCTCTTGGGCATGTTCAGACCGGGCCGAAAACCGAAATAACAGGTGCGCGTCTCCACCCCGTTGTCTCCGGACGTCGGCCGGACGGCGCGCGCCTTTCTCTGGAAGCGACGCTTGCGCCGGGTTGCCACCGTTTCCCTTTTTGCGCCGGAACGGAGCATCGAACCGCCTGCCGTTCGCCCCGAGAAGAAGGAACGTCTTTAACGCCTCTGTGCCGAAATGTGAGCCTCGCTCTCGGTCTTTTTCGGGTCGCGTGCCGCCGGGACGGAAAGGGACGCCGCGGCCATGAAGAAAATGTTCTCGTGCTCCAGCAACCAAGTGGCGGTGAGTACCGAGGGCTGCCCTTTTTTCGGGAAAAACGAACTCGCCGTTTGTTCCGTGACGCGTTGGTTTTGGAAACGCCGGTGTCTCTCTCTAGATTGCAGAAATAACCCAGTTTGGCACCGCTTTAAGCGCCGCCGTCGTATAGGGTCCCAAGGATCGGAGGTTGCCAACTTCTTATAGCCCGTACGCTCCCCATTAGAGGGGTCACTTGCGCGCCCTAAATCGCTCCTCTTCCTTCTTGCAATTTTTAAATATTTTAATCTATTAGGAACGTTTATTGTTCCTTTTATCTTCTCACCCGTTTTGCTTTGTTAACTATATCTGTATTTTTGCTGCCGTGTATTTGTGATTTCCGTTATTCGCCGTCGTCGTTAATTGTTGTTTGATTTCGTTGTTATCGTTTAATACATCGCTACGTTATGTTTGGCTTCTTATTTCGTTGTATTGTTAATGCTTTGTATTTAAGGTTGGGCAGCATATAAATAAATTATTATTATTAATAATAATAAGAAGAAGAAGAAGAAGAATGCAAAAGAGCGAATGTCTAGGTCAGAAATCCTATGGAGCCAGGGATGTCCCACTTTGCGAAATTCCCCAAAAGACCAGGTTTTTAAATCTCCTTTTTCTGAAAAATGTGCCGAAAAATGTACTTGCTTGGTCCTGACCTAAGGCCACATCCGGCCTTTTTGGGGTTTCTTTGGCAATGGGTTTCTATTATCCCTGATGCCGTCTCTTCCAACTTCCAACCTTGCAAGGTAGGACTTAGAAAGTCCAACCCTGACCCACGACGGTCGAGGCTTATATTTGCCCAAAGACCTTTCCTTTCCGTTCCTGGACCGACTCACCAAACTTTTCCCCAGGCTCTGAAATGAGAGGGTTGCAGGGTCCAAAACGGCCCAAGTGGTACCGGTCGTTCTAGTATTGATTATTGATTATATATCGATAGCCGGCTATGTATAGAGTTGACCTTCCGTGTTTGCAGCTTTGATGATCCGCGTTTTTGGTTCGTACATTCTCTCTAGGGATCTCTATAAAGTCCTCCGGCGCAACTCGGCCAGAATTTGACCACAGAGTGGCCTTGGAGGACCTAGAAGTTGCTAGAGAAGATGCCTCTCTGGGCATTTGTAGGTCTTCCGGCACGATTCTGTGGTCAAATGTTGACCATAGAGTTTGACCTGGAGATTCCTAGGCGAAAAATAATATTTTATTTGGGGTTCTTCCACATCCGCGGGGGTCTTTTGCCCCAACTCCAACAAATGTATATGTATGTATGTATCTATCTAATATATATGTTATAGTAATAATATATATATTATATTATATATTATATATATTATATATATTATATTACAGTATATTATAATAATAATATATATATTATATTATATTACTTATATATATATATATAATGTTTTATATACATATTATATATATTATATATTATATAATAATAATAATAATATATATGTACAGTATATGTATGTATGTATCTAATATATATAATATAATAATAATATATTATAATATATTATATTATATTATATTATATTAATTATATATATATATATCATATATTATATATAATATATATAAAATATATCATATAATATATTATATTAATTATATATATTATATATTAATATTTTATATTATAGTATAATAATAATATATATATGTATGTATGTATCTAATATATATAATATAATAATATATATTATATTATATTATATTAATTATATATATATATACATCATATATATAATATATATATATATATTATAATAATAATATATATATTATATTATATTAATTATATATATTATATTATATTATAATAATAATATAGTATATTGTATTATCTATATCTATATCTATATCTATATCTATATATTATATATATATATATATATATATATATTATATATATATACACACATACACACATATATTAGCATCTCCATTTAAACCTTTTTCCAAGATTGTGATGCAGAGTCTTTGGACCCGAACCCGGAGCGGTTAAAGCTCTGCAATGAGAGCCGTGGGAGCCCCAGGCTTTGGAGGAAACCGAACCCGGACCGAAAGCTCGTCTTGCGCAAGGGATGCCTTTTTTCCCAGAGAAGTTGGGCAACAACCGTTGTGTCTCGGTGCGGTCCTTGCGAAACCTCCGACTCTGGCGGCACCTTTTCGGGGCGTGCCGCTTTCTCTAGGACTTTTTCCCCGACCGGATTTTCTTCCGCGTTCGCCTCCGGCGCGTGATTCCTTCCCCGGCGGCGCCGGGATGGGTTTTGCTTTTTTCCGAAGCCGCCAAACGCTTTCCGTTTGCTCCGATTCGGAGAAAGGGCGACGCTCCCGGCCTTTGCTCCGAACGGGCTTTTAACGGAGGGACGGTCCGCTTTGGACTCGGTTTTGCAGCGACGGAAGCCGACCGAGAATGAGAAACGGGGACACTTTCAATGCAATGGGGGGGAAAATGGAACGGCGGGGGATTAGTGTACATCTAGTTTATTTGTTTGTATTGAACCTTAATTTATATTTATATTTAGCAACCCACAAACCCAGATCTATTGACGTCCGTCTCTTGTCGACGAGCCCCAATCTCTGGCTTTGCATCCAGGTTTTATGGGCAGCGTGCGACTTTTACGAAGCCCTATTTCTCTTTCTCAGCATCTCTTTTCCTTTTCGGCTTCGCTCTTTAACTCACGGACGGAAAAGCAAAGGTGTTCCTTGCGAGGTTGGCCAATTTGTTCCGAGCCGGAGAGCCAAAAGAAACGGGGAAACCCACAACCGCTGCGTATCCCGTCATCCCGTTATGGCCGGACGGGGTTTTTCGGAGTCCTTGTTAGCATCAGGGCCGGGTGCCAACAGCTGCCCCGAAGCGCGTTTTGTCTCTTAGGGCGAGGGATCTTCGGAGGACCCGGGATCCCTTGGCGATCTCTCGTCCAAGGCCTAACCAGGGCTGGCCCTGCTTAGTTTCCAGGATCGAGCGGGATCGGATGCGTTTAGCGGGAAGGGAATCGCGAGAGGTAGCTTTGCGGCTCACGTTTTTCTCTCTTTTCCAGGTCGAATGTTGGAACAAACACGACCAGAAGCTCTTCGACGCCGTCGAAAAAGGAGACGTCGGCCGGGTCTCCGTCCTCGTCTCCAAGAAGGCGTCCAAGCCCACCAAGCCCAACGCCCTCGGACAGTCCGCGTACGTACCTTTGCGCCTCTCTCGCACCCGGAGCCGTATCCGGCCCGGGCAATAAACGCGGCACGAAGGTAGCGAAGCATCTGGTTTAGGCTGCGGTCCAAACTTTGGATTCGGTTTGAAAGCTGGTCTCCGAGAGTCCCGGCACGATGCTCAAACCACGGTTCTGGATTTATCGTTACGGTCGAGTCTCCGTTATCCGTCCTTCGGTTATCCGAGATTATCCGACGTTGCGGCTGCTGTGATTTCTGTCAATTTTCTGCGATTTCTTTACATTTCCAGAGGATTAAACTGTTTATACCGTACATCGCAACGTCGATCAGAGATTTCTTTACATTTACTTTTACTGTTACTGCAACAAAACTTCAATATATTTGGAGTTCATAGTGATTTCAAGGCTTTCCTTGGACCCTCCGGATTATCCAACATTTTTGGCAATTATGTCGGATAATCGAGACTCTGCTGGATTTGTTAAAAAATCCAACCCTGTTACGGCTTTGCGATCTCGCGTTGCAATTGGGACGAAAACCGGATCGTTCTTTTTGGGCGGTTTCCGCAGCCGTCCGAAGCCGATACCAAGCAGGGCATCCGTGCAAAAGAGGCGAGGAACGACGGTTTTATTCTCTTCCGTTTTTCACCTCCTTTTCTTTCCTCCGTTTCAGGTTCCACTTGGCGGCTTCCAAAGGGCTGACCGAATGCCTGACCGTCCTCCTGACCCACGGAGCCGACGTCAACGAGAAGAACGACGAAGGTCGGTCCATAATTTGGGGATTTGGGGGGCAGAAGACATTGCGGACCGTATATAGTACATTCCCCGCCTTTTTCGCAGCTGGGATAGCCAAAAATGCCGGATAATCCAGAGGGTCCATAATCCAAAATTGTATATGTGTGTGTATATATAATTAAAATGTATTTTTATTGTAGATGGGACGGTTTATCGGTTATGATGTTTTACTGTACAGTAGAGTCTCGGTTGTCCGAAATAAACAGGACCGGCTGATAGTCGGATAGCTGAAAATGTCGGGTCCAAGGAAAGCCTTGAAATTGCTACGAATTTCAAATGTATTGAAGTTTTTATCGCAGTTACAGTAAAGGTAAACTTAAAGAAATCACTGACCGACATTGCGACGTACAGTATAAACAGTTCAGTCCTCTGAACATTTAAAGAAATCACAGGAAATTTAAAGGGATCACAGCGTCCGCGACGTCGGATAATCCGGAACGTCAGACAACCGAAGGACGGATAAACGAGACTCTGCTGTATTTTTAACGCTGTTTTATTATTGTTAGCCGCTTCGATCTGCTTGGAGCGGCAGGATATAAATAATAATAATAATAATAATAATAATTATTATTATTAATATTAATGTATTTTATGATATGTATCTTTTCGGTCTCACTAGGCAGCACAGCCCTGCACCTCGCCACCATCGCTTGCCAGCCGCAGTGCGTCAAAGTCCTTTTGCAGGTAAAGAAACCCGGTTTAACTTTCTCCTCCTTCGAATCAAACCTTACTAGCTTTTGGGATTTGGGACCCCAAAAGCACCCCAAAGGCACCAGATTCCCATCTGATCTCCGGAGCGAAGCAGGGCCGGCCTGGTTGCTTCTTGGACGGGAAGCCGCCGAAACGCGGTAGGCAACGTTTCCTAGGAGCTGGCCAAACCGACCATTTTGGGGGTAAGGCGGGAGAAGAAGGAAAAAAATAAAATCCCATAAATAAATAGTAAAATAAATTTTAAAAAACAAACCAAACCCCAGCGGATACCGAGGGCCCGACGTGCGCAGAACTGATAGGACTGATTTATATTTATTTTAGCGCTAAAGGTGCGCCAACGCATCTTAAATGGTTTGCTTTGCAGCACGGCGCCAACGAGGATTGCGTGGACGGGGAGAACCGGACGCCCCTCCATTGGGCCGGTGAGTTTGCTAAGCTGCCATTCATTCGGTTGGGGACCTATTCCGTGCAAAATGCGCACGTATATTATTTATTAACGCTGGATTTTTGCCTTTTTAAAACAGCCTCGTCCGGATGTGCGTCCAGCGTGTTGCTCTTGTGCGACCAAGAGGCCTTCCTGGATGTCATGGATAATGTATGTTTTCTTCTTTTTATTTATTATTTTTAGTTATATTAATTTAAATATCGATAATATTTATTATTATTATTATTAAGCTTTTTTAGTGTAATAGTTTAATTCTATTTTAATGGCCCTCTTCCCTTATGATTTATTATTATTATTATTATTATTATTATTATTTATAATATTAATATAAACATTAATAATATTTATAATTATTATCCTTTTTTACTGTAATAGTTTAATTCTATTTTAATGTCCCCCTTCTCTTATGTTTTATTATTATTTTTATTTATAATATAAATATAAATATTAATAACATTTATTATTATTATTATTAAGCTTTTTTACTGTAATAGTTCAATTCTATTTTAATGGCCCTCTTCTCTTATGTTTTATTATTATTATTATTATTATTATTTATAATATTAATATAAATATTAACAATATTTATTATTATTATTAAGCCTTTTTACTGTAATAGTTCAATTCTATTTTAATGTCTCCCTTCTCTTATATTTTATTATGATTATTTATATTAATATAAATATTAATAATATTTATTATTAATTATTATTAAATTTTTTTACTATAATAGTTTAATTCTATTTTAATGGCCCTCTTCCCTTACGTTTTAAGAAGCGTTTCCGTCTCGTTTCTCACCGCAGGACGGACGGACGCCGTTGATGATCGCGGCGCAAGGGAACCAGGCGGCCATCGCCTCCCAGTTGCTCCAGAGAGGAGCCAAGGCCGACCTCCTCGACAAGGACGGAAAGTGAGTCCCCGCTTGGCAACGACGACCCTGCGAGGCGGGCCGGGGCCGTGAGATATAACCCAATAGTCGCCAAGATAACCCAAGCGCTCCGGGATCCTGGGATTCGTAGTTTGGCGAGACGCTTTGCTGTCTCCGTTTTGGAGTTTGGGAATCAAAGGAGCAAAAACCACACGCTCCAAACTCCCTTCAAGTTTGGAGTAAATCCCGGGGCGGACCCGGTGTGCCGGCCCCGTTATCCCCCAACAAAAAGGGACCCGTCGTCGGGGCGAACGCGTCCCTTGACCGTTTTTACTCTTCCTCCCGAAAACCAGGACGGCGCTCATCCTCGCTTGCGAACGCGGAAACGCGGAGGTGGCCGAGCTGCTTCTGCGAAACGGGGCCGACGCGGCCGTCGTGGACGGAGCGGGACGCGGCGCCCTCCATTACGCCGCCGAGAACCGGACGCTGAGACGCCTGGTCGGCAACGCTCTGCGGAAACGGAAGAGGAGCGGTGAGCGGAAAGAGGGTCGGGTCCAGGGAAAAAATGGGCAGGAAATTCATTTTTTCCTATGCAGAAAATACATTTTTTCCTATGCAGAAAATTCATTTTTTCCTATGCAGAAAATACATTTTTTCCTATGCAGAAAACGCATTTTTCCTATGTAGAAAATTCATTTTTTCCTATGTAGAAAATTCATTTTTTCCTATGCAGAAAACACATTTTTTCCTATGCAGAAAATACATTTTTTTTTCTAATGCAGGAAATATATTTTTTCCTATGCAGAAAACGCATTTTTCCTATGTAGAAAATTCATTTTTTCCTATGCAGAAAATACATTTTTTCCTATGCAGAAAACGCATTTTTCCTATGTAGAAAATTCATTTTTTCCTATGCAGAAAATACATTTTTTCCTATGCAGAAAATACATTTTTTTTTCTAATGCAGGAAATATATTTTTTCCTATGCAGAAAATACATTTTTTTTCTAATGCAGGAAATACATTTTTTCTTATGCAGAAAATACATTTTTTTCCAATGCAGAAAATACATTTTTTCCTATGTAGAAAATTCATTTTTTCTTATGCAGAAAATACATTTTTTTCCAATGCAGAAAATACATTTTTTCCTATGTAGAAAATTCATTTTTTCTTATGCAGAAAATACATTTTTTCCTATGCAGAAAACACATTTTTTCCTATGCAGAAAATACATTTTTTTCTAATGCAGGAAATACATTTTTTCCTATGCAGAAAATACATTTTTTTTCTAATGCAGGAAATTCATTTTTTCCTATGCAGAAAATACATTTTTTCCTATGCAGAAAATTCATTTTTTCCTATGCAGAAAATACATTTTTTCCTATGCAGAAAACGCATTTTTCCTATGTAGAAAATTCATTTTTTCCTATGCAGAAAATTCATTTTTTCCAATGCAGAAAATACATTTTTTCCTATGTAGAAAATTCATTTTTTCCTATGCAGAAAACACACATTTTTTCCTATGCAGAAAATACATTTTTTTTCTAATGCAGGAAATATATTTTTTCCTATGCAGAAAATACATTTTTTTTCTAATGCAGGAAATACATTTTTTCTTATGCAGAAAATACATTTTTTTCCAATGCAGAAAATACATTTTTTCCTATGTAGAAAATTCATTTTTTCTTATGCAGAAAATACATTTTTTTCCAATGCAGAAAATACATTTTTTCCTATGCAGAAAATACATTTTTTTCTAATGCAGAAAATACATTTTTTCCTATGCAGAAAACACATTTTTTCCTATGCAGAAAATACATTTTTTTCTAATGCAGGAAATACATTTTTTCTTATGCAGGAAATACATTTTTCCCAATGCAGAAAACACATTTTTCCTATGCAGAAAACACATTTTTTTTCCCTATGCAAATACATACATAATAAATACATACATTTTTTTCTAATGCAGGAAATACATTTTTTCTTATGCAGAAAATACATTTTTTCCAATGCAGAAAATACATTTTTTCCTATGCAGAAAACACATTTTTCCTATGCCGAAAATACATTTTTCCTATGCAGAAAACACATTTTTCCTATGCAGAAAATACATTTTTTCCTATGCAGAAAACACATTTTTTCCTATGCAGAAAACACATTTTTCCTATACAGAAAACAAATCATATTTCTCTCTTTCGACAGAACAAGGGCTTGATCTTTCGTCAGAGGCTGGCTCGCAGGTAAAAATAATTAGTCTAATCACGGTATATTATATATTATTTCTATATATTATCTATACCTTCGGACTTTCTAAGGTTGCATGCCATTGACGGGTGATGTGTTGCTTTCCCGATATCTGTAAAGCGCCATGTAGATTTATGGCGCTATAATAATACCGTGTTTCCCCGAAAATGAGACAGTGTCTTATATTAATTTTTGCTCCCATAGATGCGCTAGGTCTTATTTTCAGGAAATGTCTTATATTTACCATGAAGAAGAATTCACATTTATTGTTGAACCAAAAAAATGAATATTTATTATATACTGTATAATATATTTATATACAAAAACTTGGCTAGGTCTTACTTTCGGGGGAGGCCTTATATTTAGCAATTCAGCAAAACCTCTACTAGGCCTTATTTTTGGGGATGTCTTATTTTCGGGGAAACAGGGTAAGCATTAATAAAAATAATCACAATAATAATAATGGTGGGGTCTCCTTCTCTTTATATATATTTAAAAAGGCTGGGCAGGTCCTTGCTGGGGATACTCTTATCTGGAGATGCTGCATTGAGCAGAGATTGGACTCTATGGGACTCTGGGGCAACCTTTCCATGGTTAATAATAATAATAATAATTTATTATTATTATTATTATTATTATTATTACTTTTATCTGGAGATGCTGCATTGAGCAGAGATTGGACTCTATGGGACTCTGGGGCAACCTTTCCATGGTTAATAATAATAATAATTTATTATTATTATTATTATTATTATTATTACTTTTATCTGGAGATGCTGCATTGAGCAGAGATTGGACTCTATGGGACTCTGGGGCAACCTTTCCATGGTTAATAATAATAATAATAATTTATTATTATTATTATTATTATTATTATTACTTTTATCTGGAGATGCTGCATTGAGCAGAGATTGGACTCTATGGGACTCTGGGGCAACCTTTCCATGGTTAATAATAATAATAATAATTTATTATTATTATTATTATTATTATACTTTTATCTGGAGATGCTGCATTGAGCAGAGATTGGACTCTATGGGACTCTGGGGCAACCTTTCCATGGTTAATAATAATAATAATAATTTATTATTATTATTATTATTATTATTATTATTACTTTTATCTGGAGATGCTGCATTGAGCAGAGATTGGACTCTATGGGACTCTGGGGCAACCTTTCCATGGTTAATAATAATAATAATAATTTATTATTATTATTATTATTATTATTATTATTACTTTTATCTGGAGATGCTGCATTGAGCAGAGATTGGACTCTATGGGACTCTGGGGCAACCTTTCCATGGTTAATAATAATAATAATAATTTATTATTATTATTATTATTATTATTATTATTACTTTTATCTGGAGATGCTGCATTGAGCAGAGATTGGACTCTATGGGACTCTGGGGCAACCTTTCCATGGTTAATAATAATAATAATAATTTATTATTATTATTATTATTATTACTTTTATCTGGAGACGCTGCATTGAGCAGGGACTGGACTCTATGGGGAATTTCACAAGCATTGATGTTTCGGTCCGTTTTGCGATTTCAGGCCCCGTCCGAGAGCGGGAAAGAGACGGACGTGAGCAGCCTCCGCCTGGAGGGACGGCGTCCGAGCGACGGAGAGGACAACAGCCAAGAGACGGAAGAGGACCCGGAGCTGAAAGAGTGGACCAGCCGGTACCGGGAAGAGAGGACGAAGGTGATCCATCTGGAGCTGCAGCTGGCCCAAAAGACCCGGGAATGCGAGTCCCTCCTGGAAGGATGCAAAGCCCTAAAAGAGCGGGTTTGGGACCAAGTCCAGGAGATCCACCGGCTCCTTCCGGACGGAGACGAGGACGAGATCCAGGGCTGGGAGGATCGGAGCCGGCGTTACAGCCGCGACGCGACGGAGGAGGACTATTACCTGAACCTCTTGGCCGGACAGATCCAAGAACTCAAGAGGAGGAAGAAGCGGATGGAAGTGGAGAAGGAAAAGGAGGAGGAAGAGCGTCCCGAAAGGATGGGTCCAAAGAGCCGCCCGGAAGAAGCGGAGACCACCGTCGCGGCCCCGAAAGAAGACGGAAGAGTCCGGTGGCCTGGCGAGGAAGAGGAAGAGGAACGGAGACGTCTCCGAACGGAAGCGGAGCGCCTCCGGGAAGAAGCGGCCGCCGCCGTCGAGGAGAAATCGGACGCCTTGAAGCGGCTGGAGGAGATGGAGGGCCACATGGAGAACATGAGGGCCGTCATCCGGGTCTACGAGGCGAAGAAGAAGCACCAAAGCGGGGCCCTGAAGGAGACAGAGGCCCGCCTGGCGGAGCTGGAAGCGGAGAACCGGCAGCTGCGGGGGACGCTGGCGAAGCGGACGGACGGACGGTCCGAGGCCGGGCTGGCCAAGGTGTCCCGGTTCCTGACGGAGATGGAGGAGGCGTTCTCCGAAATACGGAAGGAGAACGGGGCCGCGAAGGCGGAGAAGGAGGCCCTGAAGCGACAGGCGGAGGACGCCGTCGGGAGCGGGCTCCTGTTCCAAGCGGTGCCGTCGGACGTTGTCAAGAGGAGCATGTTTGCTTGGAAGAAGATCGTCGCAGGCCTTGAGGACGCCTTGGCCAAGATGGAACAGACCAACGCCGACCTCCTAGAGAAAGTTAGGCCTCTTCGGGAAGCCATTTTGGGAGTCGGAGTCGTCGTCAACGGCGACGGATGCCACGCGGAGGACAGCAGCGTCTCAAGGGATGAGGCCGAACCCCCGACGGGGAACGTGAAGCCCCCCGACGAGATGGAAAACGTCGGGCCCGGAAGGAGCCCTCTCCACGACGGCTCCGTTGGGCAGGTCAAGCTGAGACCGAAGCCCGAAGGGACCGAAAGCAAATCCCGTCCGTGCCGGAAAAGCTCCGACCTGGAGAAAGAGGTGTGGGACCTCAAAGAGAACAACGGAAACCTTGCGAAGGAACTGGCGCAGCTGAGCAAAGAGAGGGAGAAGTTGCAGGAGGAACTGCGGCGGTTACGTGGCCCGAAAGAAGGGTGTCCTCCGCCGGAGGTGATGATGGGGAGCTTAGTGGAGGAGCTGAAGAAGGCGGTGGATTCTTTGTCCCGACAGCTTTCGGCCGAGAAAGAGGAGTCCGGGAAACTGCGCCTGAAGCTGGAGGCCCAGATGAAAGAAGCGGCGACGGCGAGGGACAACGTCTTGGAGAAGATGGCCAAGGAAGCCACTGGCCTCGTAAGGAGCGAGGCCCTCGACGGCAGCATCTTGAAGGAGCTGCACTGGAAGCTGGACAACGTGGTGAGGAAACAAAACGAAGCCTTGCAACTGGTGTCCGAGATCGAAGAGGAGAACCACACCTTGGAGACCGACCGGAAGATCCACAACGGCCACCTCAAGTTGTCCCTGGCGGTCGAGAAAGCCCTGCCAGACGTCCCTTCCGAAGCATTGGATGCCGTCGGAGACGACCGGAAAGTCCATCGAGAGATGAACGAGATGGAGAAGATCCTGCAAGGGTTTGAGGAGGTGCTGGAAGCCGTCGAAGCCTCTTTGGGCACGGAGAGCCGAGAGGTTGCCAAGCTGACGGAGCTGGTTGGCTGCCTGAAGGCCAAGATGTCCGACTTGCGCCGCGAGGAAGAGGAAGCCCTGCGGAAGCACGGAAAGGTCCGGGGCATGCTCTGCGCCAGGGCTCAGGCCCTGGGGACAGAGCTGGCCTCCCTCCGGGAGAAATACGAGGAGCTGAGAGGGGAGACCCTCCGCCGGAAGGAAGACCTCGCGTCCGAGAGGCGGAAGAACCAGGATCTCCTGGCGGAGGTGGCCGAGCGCGAGGAAGAGGTGGAAGAACTGAGAGGGAAGTCTCAGATGATGGAGACCGTGATGGAGAAGATGGATCGGAAGGTCGAAGAGCTGTCCAAGGCTTGCCAAGACAGAGACGGAAAGGTAGGAAGCGTCCGGCGATCCGTCGTGGCCTGAGGTGGGGTGGATCAGAAGCAAGGGATCCCAAACATTAGTCTTCCAACAGTGTTGGACTTCGGCTCCCAAAAGCCCCATCCAGCTTGGCCAAACTGTCGGGAATTTTGGGAGCTGAAGTCCGAAACCGAGGTTGGATGGGCATCTTTGAGCAACGCTTGAGTTGTGTATTCCTGCAAAGCAGAGCGGTTTGGACCATGGGGCCGCTTTTGTGACAATTCATGCAAACCAGGGGAACAGGTTTTGCACAAAACGACCCAGGTTTCTACACGGAGATGTCACCAAGGGTTTGGGTGGGCATCTGCACTGTAGAAATGGCGAAGTTCGACGCCGCTTTAAGTGCTGCAGCTCCATCCTGTGAAACCCTAGTATTTGGAGTTCTGCAAATTCTTGACCCTCTTCTGCCAATGAGTGCTGGGGCCTCACCAAACTACAGATCCCCGTATTCTGTAGGATGGAGCCATGGCAGTTAAAATTGGTGTCACGTTGCATTGTTTCTGTAGCGCGGATGCACCCCGGTTGTCTGCAGACATGTCAGAAAATGCAGGAAAAGAAAAATCACTCTTGCAAACTCACCCAGTGCTAAGAAGAAGATATATCTTACAATGACAGAGGCTTCTTGTTTTGTTTCAGATCCGGAAGCTGTTAAAGGAAACGGAGAAGCTTTCCAGCGAAATCCTGAACCTGTGTAGCGAACGCGCCCGTCTCCGGCTGCAGAACGAGGTGAGCCCCGTGCGGCGTTTTGCAAAATGCCGGACTTCTTGGGGAAGGAGAGAGCCAAGCGGTCTTTCAATAGCTTTTTAGACTTTGAAGGAGACTTGTTGAGTCCGTGATCCGCTTGTCTTTCAGGTGGTCCAGAAGAACCATCAAGAGATCGTGGCCATCTACAGAACCCACCTGCTCAACGCAGCCCAGGTGAGGACATCCGAAATAATATTTTTAAACTAAGTATAAGCGGGATCCAGTTCCTAAAATTGGCTCCCGGGTGAATGGAAGGTTTGGGGAATCAATTCCAGGTTTCACCCGGAATTTTATTGGGAATTTCCAAAGTGTGGGACTTGAGCAACTTGGAAACTTTGTCCAAAATTTTACTAGAGTCATCCCCAGTATATGCTGAAATTCCTACTCCCCCGAAAAGCTTCTGAATCCTTTAAAATTCGGGTTGACGCAAGGAGCGGATTCAACGCTCTTGTTGAGACTGGCAACGTTGGTGAGACTCTTACTTATGGCAGGGGGATCCGTTTGTCTCCGATTCAGGGTTTCATGGACAAAGAAGTCCACGAGATGCTGCTCCGGATCCTGAGGACGAACGACGGCTGATGAGCGAGCGCCCGAAACCCGTGAGGACGATCCTTCCTTTTTCATTTTGCAATTTATTTTATATCTCTTGGGACCAGAGGGGTTTGGGGTTTGGGGTTTTTGTTTTGAATTTCAGAATATTTGCATCTCCGTAAGGAGAAGGGACCCAAGTCTAAACATAAAGTTCACTTATGTTTCCAATACACCTTTTTTAATGCAATATTTTTTAAATAGTTTTGTGCACGAAACCAAGTTTGTGCCCATCGAACGATGAGAAAGCAAAGGCTTCACTGTCTTAGCCAACAATGCGGATAGTTTGGGAATATTTTGGATTTTGGAAATCCGGATTAGCGAGCCTTAACCTGTATCAAGAGAACTGGAATTAATATTCTTGTCTTGCTTTCTCAAATCCAGGTTTCATTCAAACGCAAGAGATGCTTGTTCTTGATCCGTTTGGACCTCCGTCTTTCTGCCATCAAGGAAACAACACAGACCCCTCGGTTGCAGCATTTGAAAACCGACAACTTTTGTGCTTTGCAAAAATAATAATCCAGATTGGAAAACTGTACAAAAAGCAGATAACCCAGGATGCCATCCTGGGCAAAATATCCGTATTTTTGCAAACACATTTATCCATTTGGCTGGATTTGCACGCTGTCTTTCTTATCCCCGAAGCTCTCTTTTTCTCCATTTTTATAGAACTAGGAATTCGGATTGGGATGGTGAATGGGAAGAACGGGACGACTTTTTACAAATATTCAAATCTCCAAACCCCCCAAAAAAGAGGGTTTCAGAGGATTGGGAAAATCCGATGGGAAAAATCCCGAACGCAATGGAAATCTTCGTTAGTTTGGGACTTATTTTGCAGGAAAATCCCACATGTTTGTTTGTGCAGAAATGGCCGTTTCTGCGCAGGAATATTTTCCAAAATTGTGTTTGTTGAGCAGCAAGGAACGTTGTCTGTGCGTAAGAAAGGAAAGGAAAGGGAAAAGAAACCAAATTCTTTGGCTATTTTATTCACAGGATTATGCAGAAAAATCTTAATTCCCTGCACAAGAATAAAATGCAATTTTTTTGGTGTTAAAAAATAAACAGGTTTTGTTTTGGGTTTTAATTCTTTTGCCCTTTTATGCACAGGGATATTTCATGCGCGCGAATTGTCAAAGGGCCCCAAAACTTTGGCCTTCATTAAGGCCGCGAAACCGTCCATCTCTGAAAACTACAAATCCCAGGATCCCATAGCGGAAATGCTCGTTCTCGATCCGTTCGGACCTTTTGCGTAGCGCGCAAAAGAGACCCGTCGACGTTCGAACTTGGCCAAGCAGGTTGCAGGGGTAGCCAGGAATCTCAAAACCGAACCCAAACCAACGCTAAACCTCTCCCGAACCGGGTGCGAAAGGCGCTGGCGCGACCGGTCGGCACGCGCTCCTGCGCAAAACTTGGTTGCCCGTATAGAATAAAAACTAGGCTGGATCCAAATGATGCCAATAAGTGTCCACCCAGGTGTGCATTTGCAATGGCATCTTCGTCACCATCGCCATTATTATTATTATTATTATTAATATTATTATTAAAAATAATAAAATTGGGACTCAAGGCGGCTTGCACATCGAACCAGCATGACAGTTGTCGTTGTCGCGTGCGCCTTCCGGTCGTTTCCAGCTTATGGCAAGGTTTGTTCGGAGACGTTTCGTGAGGCCGAGAGAGCGTGACTTGCCCAAAGTCGCTCGATTCCACGGCCGAGCGGGGATTCGAACCCCGGTCCCGGTCCGACGCTCGAACTGTGACGCAACACACAGACGCACTGTAGAAGTAACACAATTTGCATCATTTCGATAGTGCCGAATCGGGACTCTGTAGATCTTGGAGTCTGTAATAAAGAAAATAAAGAGAGGGTTAAAAAATGTTCCTCTTTTTTCCCCCAAGCTAAATTGAATTAAATAAATTAAAACGAAATTAAATTTTAAAAAATATTCCCATTTTCCAGGCTTGAGCGAATACGGAGAGGGTTAAATGTTTGTATTTTTCCGTGGCGAGCCCTTGGTTTTCGTATTTGCTTTTGGTTTCCGGATTGCTTTCCCGAAAACTTGTCTAGTAGCCAGAAAGAGGAGTGGTTTTGCAAAAACCGTACGGTCGGATACATATATATATATATATACTGCAGAGAAAAAGACATATATACATACATATATATATATATATATATTATATAGACATACTTATTAGAGAACGCTTTTCAAATAAGTGAACTCCAAAGGAAAGATTTCGGAAAGCTAAACCAAAAAGAGCGTTTGGTAAGTAAAAGTTTTTCGAGTCCGAAACAAAGGATCTCGGAAGGAACGTACTTTTTGGGATTTGTATACATTTGTATACATCTCTCTCTCCTTCCAAATAGAGATAGAGATAGAGATAGAGATGAAGAAATTTGCAGATTTTAGGGAATCGGCTGCAAATTTTTCATCTTTTGGAACCAGAGGCGAAAATGTTAAAAAGAGGAAGAAGAGGGAACGAGTTTGCTTTCGGTTTCCAGGAAATGCAAAAATGTGTCCCGGCTTTTATTGAATCGTCAAATAATAATTAATAAGTTTATATGATAATACAATATTGTTTATTATTATTATTATTATAATGTAAACTAGGGTTGGCTTGCATTATATTGGCGTGTCTGGACTGCGTTGTATTCGTGCAAAAGTGGCTGCGATAGTTTTGAGCCTTGGACTCGATAGAGACCCGGGTTCGAATCCTCGCTCGACTGGGCGGCCTTGGCTTATGGCGACCCCATAGGTTTTGTGGGGTTTTCGTAACCAGGGAAGACTCAGAGGTGGGTCCTATGGGGGGGGGGTTCTTTAATGTGTTTAGATGCATGTTTTGCCCGTCGGCCGGGGATTTTTCCCAGCCGGTTTCCCATCCAAGGGCCAACCAGGGCTGACCCTGCTTAGCTCCCAAGATTCTGTCTCTCTGACCATGTGCTAAATGGAGGACGGTTGGGAACTCTGTCCTCCTGGATAGGAGTCTGAAATGTAGGACATGCCCTGGAAAAGGAGGACGTGTCTGATCTCTATCTAACAATGTTATCTATCTATCTATCTATCTAATCTATCACCTATCTATCTATCTAACAATGTTATCATCTATCAATGTTATCTATCTATCTAATCTATCATCTCTCTATCTATCTATCTATCTATCTATCAATGTTATCTATCTATCTATCCTATCATCTATCTACCAATGTTATCTATCTATCTATCTATCCATCCCACAATGCTATCTATCTATCTATCTATCATCTATTTAATCTATCATCTATCTATCTATCTAACAATGTTATCTATCAATCTATCAATGTTATCTATCTATCTAATCTATCATCTATCTATCTATCTATGTTATCTATCTATCTATCTATCTATCCTATCATCTATCTATCTACCAATGTTTTCTATCTATCTATCTATCTATCTAATCTATCATCTATTTAATCTGTCATCTATCTATCTCACAATGGCATCTATCTATCTATCTATCTATCTATCTATTATATCATCTATCTATCTCAAAATGGTATCTATCATCTATCTATCTAATCTAATCTATCATCTATCTATCTATCTATCTCTCTCACAATGGCATCTATCTATCTATCTATCTATTATCTATCTATCTCACAATGGTATCTATCTAATCTATCTATTTAATCTATCATCTATCTATCTATCTATCTCACAATGACATCTATCTATCTATCTATCTATCATCTATCTATCTATTATATCATCTATCTATGTATCTATCTCAAAATGGTATCTATCTATCTATCATCTATCTAATCTATCATCTATCTATCTATCAATTTCACAATGGTATCTATCTATCTATCTATCTATCTATCTATCTATCTAATCCACCTCGTGCGCCTGAGTGCAATGGTGGACTTTGGCGACGCTCCCTCAGCCCCCTTTCCTGCAGCGCTGCCTGGGCCACGCCCCTTCCCCGCGCGGTGGGCGTGGCTTCCCCGCTCTGGCTGCGGCTCTTCGTCGGTCGGGGCCGGAGTTGCGCGACGCTCCCTGGGCCGAGGAATGGACGCCTCAAAATGGCGGAGGCGGCTGAGCTGAAGGTGGGCTTCCTTTTGGGGCGCGGGGGGGGGCTGGGAAAAAGGGGGCTGGAAATGGGTCAGAAAGGGGGGCTGGGGCCTCGAAAGGGGGGGGCTGGGGAGAAAAAAGCCCCCTCTTTCTGAAAAGGCCAAAATAAGGGGGCTGGGGGAAGGGTTTGGGGCTTTTGGGGGGCTGGGAAGGGATTGGGGGGCTGGAGGGGCTCATTTGGGGGGCTTTGGGAATAAATATTTGGGGTTTTGGGGGGCTTTGGGAATAAATATTTGGGGCTAGGTTTGGGGTTTTGGGGGCTTTGGGAATAAATATTTGGGGCTTATTTGGGGTTTTGGGGGGGCTTGGGAATAAATATTTGGGGTTTTTGGGGGGCTTTGGGAATAAATATTTGGGGCTAGGTTTGGGGTTTTGGGGGCTTTGGGAATAAATATTTGGGGCTTATTTGGGGTTTTGGGGGGGCTTGGGAATAAATATTTGGGGTTTTTGGGGGGCTTTGGGAATAAATATTTGGGGCTAGGTTTGGGGTTTTGGGGGCTTTGGGAATAAATATTTGGGGCTTATTTGGGGTTTTTGGGGGGCTTGGGAATAAATATTTGGGGTTTTTGGGGGGCTTTGGGAATAAATATTTGGGGCTAAGTTTGGGGTATTTGGGAGGCTTTGGTAATAAATATTTGGGGCTGGGTTTGGGGTTTTGGGGGGCTTGGAAAAAGGGGGTGAGTAAATGTTTGGGGCTAGGTTTGGGGTTTTTGGGGGGCTTGGGGAATAAATATGGGGGGCTGGGTATAGGGTTTTGGGGGGGCTTGGAAGAAGGGAATGAACAAATATTTGGGGCTAGCTTTGGGGTTTTTTGGGGGGGCTGGAGAATAAATATGGGGGGGCTAGGTTTGGGGTTTTGGGGGGGGCTTGGGGAATAAATATGGGGGGCTGGGTTTGGGTTTTTGGGGGGCTGCCTCATAGGAAGATTGGTTGGGGGGAGGTTTGGGTTTGGGGGTGTAAGGTTGGGGTGGGGGGAAATAGGAGGATTTGGAGGGCTCCAAATTTGGGGGGTCTTTGTGGGTCAGAAATTTGGGGGGGGGTAATTGGGGTAAGGATATGTATGGGGTCCAAAGTTGAGGGGAAGGGTTTGGGGGGGTCTGGGGTGAGAATTTTGGGGGGGTTTCTAAGATTTTGGGGGTGAAAGGGGGTTTGAATTGAGATAAGAATCTGGGCTGAACATTTGTAGGATGTGGGGTGATAGGAAGAGATAAGAGTTTGGGGTTTCTAAGATTTTTGGGGGGTGAATGTAGGGTTTGAATTGGAGCGAATGGAGGTCTGAAAATTGGGGGGTTTGCAGGATTTGGGGTGAGGATGTGAAAGATTTGGGGTGAGGGTGTGGGGTGATGGGAAGAGATAAGAGTCTTGGGTGAGAATTGGGGGTATTTTTAAGATTTTGGGGTGAATGGAAGGTTTGACTTTGGGGTAAGGATGTGGGGTGAACGGAGAAGAGTCGGAGCTGAATATTTGGGGGCTTTAATTTGGGGGTGATTAGAGGAGATAATCTAGACTGGAAATTTGGGGTGTTTAATGTGGGTCTGGGGTGAAAATTTGGGGGTGAATGGAGGGTTTGACTTGGGGAGAGAATTGGAGGAGATAAGAGTCTGGGGTGAAAATTTGGGGGGCTTTAATTGGGGGCGAATGGGTGGTTTAAATGTGAAAATTTGGGGCGAATGGGTGAGAGAAGAGTCTTGGGCTGGAAATTTGTAGGGTTGAAAAATTCGGGGTGAACGGAGAGTTTGATTTTGGGGGGGCGATTGGAGGAGATAAGAATCAAGACGGAAAAATTGGGGGCGTTTAATGTGGGGTGGTAAGGGTCTCGGGTGAAAATTGGGGGGTTTGGACAATTTTTGGGGTGAATGGAGGGTTTGATTTGGGGCGAGGATCTGGGTGATGGGAGGAGATAAATTTGAAAAATTTGGGGGGATTGAATTTGGGGTGAGGATGCAGGATTTGGTAATATGGGGTGAACGTTTGGTGCAATTAATACTAATACTAATAATAAATTGTATTTATAGCGCGCTTTTCCCAAAAGGATCGAGGCAGGTTACACCAATAAAATACATCGACAACGTATACAATGCGTTCATAAATAAAAGTTACACAAATATCCTTATCAAATACAGATGGAAATGAATTAAAATTAAGAATTTGGGGGTGAGGATGTGGAAGATTTGGGGATTTGGGGTGCATTAAGCAAGGCCTTTGGCAGCCCTATAGCTGCCAGGAGGCAAGAAATTGGTGACCTTTCCAAAATTTTTAAATATCCCAAATCCCAAATGCGGTCCCAAGCATTTTGGATAAGGGGGGATCTGTGTGTATATTTTTATTTTGTTCTGGATCCGAGAATCTCAAGAGCGGCTTGCTATAAAAATCAATTTAAAACCATTCGAAATGCTAAGAATGATCCGAACGGACCCGGAACGTAATGAGCCATTGATCAAGTTTAAAAAACGAGACGTTTCAAAGCCAATTAACGCAGCGTGAAACCGTGCGGGTGAATCCGTTAATTTTGTGAACGACCGTTTTAAATCCTCCTTAATTTTATGGGCAGATTAAGTACACTTTGGCAAAAACGGACTTTTTTAATGCTAAGCTTTGGTACGATTTCAGCGCAGACTAGTATCGATTTTAATTTTGTCACCATCGGGTGCCTCGCAATATTCGCTGTTCCGCGGGAACCCCCCGTAATGTAAATAAATTATTTAAAATTTCTTCTGCAGGAGATTGGGGGAATTTTTTTTTTTTTTAGAAATAGCCCAGTTTGACACCACTTTTCATTGAATTTCAACGCTGTCGAATCCTGGGAATTGTAGTTCTGGTGCCGCAACAAACCGCCTCCTTGTTCTATAAATACAACCAGAAATTAAGGTGTATTTTTTGGCTTTTCCAAAGCCGGGTTTCCAGCCCACTCCAAAGTATTTAACCAGCTTGACCGCTTTGAACTTTTCTTCTCTTTGAAATCCAAAGAATGCCCTCCTGGATCCACTGGATTCCTTCTTTCTCTCTTTCTCTCTCTCCTCTTCCTTTCCTCTTTTATTTCTTTGCTCCGGTTTTTCGTTCGCTCAGGCCAAGAAGGATTCGGTTTCCAGCTCGAAAAGGAAAGAGAGAGGAGGGTCGGTCTATCCCCCCTGGCTTTGGAAAGACGGAGGATTTATTTTCATTTTTATTATTATTTTCATTATTATTAATTGATGACCTTTTCTTTAAGAGTTCTGTCGGAAGGGAGACGTTTTGTGCGTTCGGCGGCCAGGAATACAAGAAAGGAACCCCTTCCCGACGGCTAAGAATTCGAATCAATAGCAGAGGTTGAGTAAATCCAGAGTTATTTGCGATGTGGATATATGCGCCTGCACATATTTGGTTTTAACTCGGCACTAAAGTTGAGGATTGCCAAGAATCTGAAATGTTTTTAAACAAGGAGGGGAGGTATAGAGTCAAGGGAGGAACCCGTAGCATTAAGCCCTTCCTTCTGGGGACGACGGGGATTGCAGTCGATCTAAGGATCCACTGCCGTGGCAGTTAAAGCGGTGTCAAATTGGATTATTTTGGCAATGTGGATGCAGCCTTAGAAGAGTATGCATGCCGCCTTAGAAGAGGATGGCTGCATTTGCCTGATATTTACAGGTTTGGATGTGTTATGACAACACTGCAGGGGAATGATGGGACATGCAGTGCGGCGTTGGTTGCCAAAGGTTGTTGATCGCATTCCTTTGCGGTTAGCGAACAAAAGGAAGGGAGCGAACCAGCCTGGAGGATACCCAAGGCCACTTTCCTGGGAACTCGGGGCAGAAGAAGAACAGAACGGGGTGGCTTCATGGGAACAGAAAAGGAAAAGAATCTTTTCCTTTTGTAAGGAATGAGAAAGTCGCTTGCCAAAGATGTGACGTTGTGCGCGCGTGCTTTCATTATGCCTTGCTAACGTTTGCGGTTTAGTTCTGACAGCGACCGTATCTGGTGCACATCTCTAGTTGCGGGATAAAGGTTTTCTGAGCTTTCCTACTGAAGCCTTGGTTTAGTTTCTGAACTAAAGGTGTTACTGCACTTGACACGTGGCCCTCGTGGTCCCTTCCAGCTACGGTTCTGCGTCTGTCCCAAAAACACTTGGCTTCTAACCCTACCTTTTTTCCCTTTCCTCTCCACTTGTAGCACATGGTTATGAGCTTCAGAGTCTCTGAGCTCCAGGTCCTCCTGGGTTTCGCCGGCCGGAACAAGAGCGGACGGAAGCATGAGCTCCTCACCAAAGCCCTGCAGCTGCTGAAGTCCGGTTGCAGCCCGGCCGTCCAGATGAAAATCAAGGAGCTCTACCGGCGCCGCTTCCCCCGGAAGATCCTCACCCCTTCGGACCTCTCCATGCTCCACTTGCAGGCCGGGGGCCAGTTGCCGTCGGCCACGGCGCTCACCCAAGGGGCCATGTGCCACCTGCCTTACGACGGCAGCCCCGTGGCCTCCGCCGTGCCGGCCGGCATGCTGCCCCCCGTGCCCATGTTGGGACCCAAACACGAGGCGGACATCCCGCACTTGTCTCCGCCCGTCCACCCGGTCCACCCGGACGTCAAAATGAGGCGGCTGCCCTTTTACGACGTCTACGACGAGCTCATCAAACCCACCACCCTGGGTAAATTCTTTTTCAAAAATCCTCTATCGGTAATTTATGTTTGAAAGGCGGTTTGAACCGTGAGCTTTTTGTTTTTGAGATAGTGGCCGCTATCCTGCCCTCCTCGTTTCTGATAGGAAGATTGTCTTCCTATCCGCTTTCTTTGCTGTCCAGCCATACGGGGTTGGGGCTTTATTTTTAACTGGGGCACCCCAGTTGCCTCCCGAAGCTGTGGTTTATTCTGTCAACTGTTGGAAAGACACCTGCGGAGTCTGGACGGCAGGGAGGCCTTTCTTTCACAATGCGGGCCCCACATTCTTTGCATTCTTGGTCGGGGAAAGGAGAGGCCTGTTTCTAACCCTGCCATGGCATGGGAATTACGGGGATGACGCTGCGGGAGAAGGCAGGGGTCTGCCTTTATGCCGCCCGGTGACTGTCAAACCCAGCAGGATGCCAGAGTTTGGAAGCACAGTTTCGGTGGTTAAAAACTCAGAAACCTTCATTAAGAAAACTGTAGATCCAGTCCGGTGACTTTCATTGTCAGAATTGACCAGCAAACATAATTAAACTACGCACAGTCCAGGTAGCCTGAATTCTTATTCGTCTTATATAAATACATTTCTCTTTGCTTTCCCAAACCACCCCTTTCTCTTGGTTGCCCGAACTAGACTGTTTCCCACACATTGCCTTGAGTTTATCTCCTTTTCTAGGTTATCTCAGCGCCTGGGTCTGAGCTCACAGTTCTAAAAACATTCCCAAAACATACCATTGCTACTACTCCTTGCATTATTACGTTACGGCAGGACAAGACATACGCAAATGCTGACATTGACGTTTCCATTCTGGTTTGGCAAGGGCTGGGGAGGGACCCTCTGATTCAGGCGGCAGAGGTTTGAACGGTCAGGGACCAAACATGTCTGAGCATGTCTTGAAAGCGAGGAGGAGTACAAACCTACTCTTTCTTTCCCTGCCTTTGGTTGAATCCATGGAAGCGGGATCCGTGGGTACGGAGGGCTGACTGTACTTACTGTGTAAGCCGTTTCAAGTCCCATATTGGGAGAAAGGTGGCAGGGGTAGCAAATAAATAAAACTATGCTCCTTCCTGGGTTGGTCTTGCAGCCTTCCAAGAGGGCTGATGCCTGTCCGTACCTTTCTCCTTCGTTCATTTGCAGCTTCGGTGAATAGCCAAAGGTTCGAAGAGGCTCACTTCACTTTTGCCCTGACCCCTCAACAAGTACAGCAGATCCTCACTTCTCGGTAAGAGGAAATCTTTCTTTTTCTGTTTTGACTTTGTCCCTGTTTCTAACTCGCCGTGGCACGTTAAAATGCATTGAGGCTGCATCTGCGCTGCAGAAGTAATGCAGTTTGAGACTGCTTTTGACTTCCACAGCTCCGTCCTTTGGAATACTGAGATTTGTAGTTCGGTGGCACCGGAGCTGTCTGGTAGGGAAGGCTACAAAGCTACACATTCCAGGATTCGATAGCATGGAGCCACAGCAGTTATAGCAGTGTCAAATTGCATTAATTCTGCAGTGCGGATTAGCCCAGAGTAGCACAGGAATGCGCATCGACTGCAGGCATTGCCTTTGCGCATTGCAGTTGCATGACGGATTGATAGTTACGCACCTTGACAATTGATCCGCATCCTTTGGTATTCATTATAAGGGTGGTGCAACTTATGGTTCACCTTTTTTGTAGGTTTTCAGCTGCATTGCTTGCTTTTTAAATTGTAAGACACCTTGACTCCTGATTTAAAGAAGGAAGGCAGGTTATTCATAGTCAATGTTTAGGATGGAACTGTGGTCAGAAGCAACTTGAAGGCACACAACAACAATATTAAAAATGAAGTCAGGTAGATATTTACAAACTGAATCCCCTTTTCATTTTTGTTGTCGCAAATGGAGTTGCAAGGTCCCGAACCGCAACGAACCTCTGTGGTTTTGCCGCTTTATTAGGAGCGGGCAAAGTGAAATAAAATAAAACGACGGAAACAGAATAAGCCGTCAGCATGAGGAGAAGAGAGAATATTATTTCTCCTCCTCGAATCTTCCACCGTTTCCAAGCAGATATAAAAATCTAGTTTCCATGAAGAGAGCCAAGAAAAGGAACTCACGGCCAGGAATTGCAGTGATCTTAGAATCTGTATATCGCTCCCCCTTTTCTGTTGCTGTGGCTGTTTTCGTGGTGACCCTTTCCTGTTTTTTGGGATATCTAACATCCAGCGCTGCCCTTTAGGAACCTACGCTGGCACGCCAGCTTTTTCCAACCTGCCTTTATGATCTGTGCCGGGGTAGTTACCCTGGAGTAGTTACACCAGCATAGGACAGCCGTGTCATTTCGGCTCAAGGTTGTCACCATGCAAAGAGAGAATGCGTTGAGAAATACCCTAAGATTGCACTGGACTTTTGGATAGCTTTTAAACCTACTTCTCCCTAATTCTTCTCTTTCTTTTTCCCCCCAGCGATATCTTACCCGGTGCCAAATGTGATTACACCGTACAGGTACAGTTGAGGTAAGCAGAACAGAAATGACGCCTTTTCTGTGCTTTAAAAGGCAAGGACAAATATTTGTTGTTATTTGCGGTCAAGTTATGGCAACCCTATGAACGAGAGACCTCGAAGTCGCCTTGTATGTCCGGCTCGGACCTTGCAGATTCAGGGCAGCCGTAGCATCTTAGGTTGAATCATGCTCCCCGACGCACAACAGTGATAAGAAATAAGAAATACCTCTTTTATTTGTATCCCGCTTCCCTCTAAAGAAAAATAAGAGATTTTTCCACCTTACAGCGATCTTTCCTCGGTTACCGTTCTGGCTTCTCTTTTCCACCTCTGCAGGTTTTGTTTGTGTGAAACCAGCTGCCCTCAAGAGGACTACTTCCCTCCCAACTTGTTTGTCAAAATTAATGGGAAACTCTGCCCTCTTCCGGTGAGTAAAGTAGTCAAAAAATATATATCCTTGGTGAAAGTTGAATGGTTCGGAAGGGAGGATCTTTCGCTCGGCGGTAGAGCTTTGCGTGCAGCGGGTTCGGTGTTGGACATTGAAAGCACCGCGCCGCACTGGCTTCACTTCTCAGCTCCATCCCTGTCCAAATGGCGAACAGACGTGAAATGGTGTCACTCCCAGTTGCCGTTTTGGAAGGGACATGCCTAGAAAAGGGGGTATTTGAGGCTGCGGTTTGGTGGGGAGTGGTGATCCCAGGCCCCCGTGCGTTTGCTAACCCCTCATTTCATAACCATTTTGTAGCCACAGTCACATAGTTGCCGGACGATTGGCCGACTTGGTTCTGAGCCTTGACCCGTGGACTTGCCTCACCCTCTCCTTGCATGTTCTCATCCGTCCCTACAGGGTTATCTTCCCCCCACCAAAAACGGCGCAGAGCCGAAACGACCCAGCCGGCCCATCAACATCACCCCTCTGGTGCGGCTTTCGGCAACGGTCCCCAATACGATCGTGGTGAACTGGTCCTCCGAGTTTGGCAGGGTGAGTGCGCCTCCTTTTAATTGTGTGAACAGACTTGATTCCGCTTTCTGTCCCATCCTAGCGAGGCTGGGCTACATATTTGTCTGTACATATGTGCCTATATATCTGGACGCCCAGCCCTTGTATCTTCTGCATTGTGTTTGGCTTGGCGTGAAATGGGGCTTCTTGGTGGCTGCCCCAGGCTTTCCTTTTCCTAGAGAGGATATTTCTCCCTCTCTGTGAAATGACAGTGGTTTTCCTCTCCCTAGAACTACTCCTTGTCCGTTTACTTGGTGAAACAGCTGACGTCGGTGACATTGCTCCAAAAGCTGAGGGCCAAAGGCATCCGAAACCCAGACCACTCGCGCGCCCTGAGTGAGTTCTCCATCCTTTTATCTCTTTGTATCTGGTCAGATAGAGATAGAGAAGGATGTGTGTCCTTGCATGTTGGGTCTTACTTAGACTGAAAGCCTGTGGGCAGGGGACTGTCGAATCAACCATCTGTAAGATGCTCAGAGAGCATCTGTGGCTGAAGATTGGGGTTTAAATACCAATGGAAAGGGCATCTATTCACGCAAGGCAAGGATTTTGCCGATGTCCTGCCCACTTCAGAGTAATGTGCGATACCCCGAGAGAGGTAAAACGCCGTGAATGTTGCTAGTACTTTTTAACAAATTTCCTTCTCTCCCTTCAGTCAAAGAAAAACTGACGGCTGATCCGGACAGCGAGATCGCTACAACCAGTTTGCGGGTTTCTCTCATGTGTCCGGTAAATCCGCAGCCCTTGGGTTGCCGCTTTCATACCCCTTTCGTAACATGTAGCACCAGCCTGTTTTAAAAATCCATTTATCGGTTGCGTGCAATTGCAAACAACAACTATACACTTGGTCTTAAGGAAGAAATGTTCTTCGGTTAAAAAATATACCTTTTAGGAAGAAGTACTTTTCTAACGCGGGCTCATAAATAAGCGCTCAGAATCTATTGATGACCATTTGTGATATTTCTGTGTTGATTTTGTAATGCTATTACTTTGCAATGCTGTTGTAATGCTTTGTGATGCTATTGCTGTTAATAATAATAATTGATTCCAGTTTCTACTAAAGAAAAAGATTCCTCCATTTTGATGGGACGTAGTTTAGATTTCTATGATCTCGTAAAAGGAGTTAAAAAACCTCTGGAGATTTATTTTCTAACATGATTCAGAAAACGGAAAAATATGATCCTAGGATCAATAGAACCCAAGGACCATCCAGTCTCAAACTGCATTAATTATTCAATGTAGATGGAGCCCTAGATGACTTTCTGTGTCCTTTTGATTCCACCAGTGTAGACCCATTGCTCATTTTCCACGGGGAGCTAGATGGCACGTAACCACATACCTAAACGGCGCCGAACTCTTACCTCCCGGTCTCACTCCTCTCCTTTCTGCTCTTCTGTTTCAAAGTTGGGCAAGATGAGGCTGATCGTCCCGTGCCGAGCGTTCACCTGCACCCACCTCCAGTGCTTCGACGCGGCCCTTTACCTGCAGATGAACGAGAAGAAGCCGACCTGGACCTGCCCGGTCTGTGACAAGAAGGCTCCCTACGAGGCCCTCATCATTGATGGGTAAATGCTGGAGAAGGTGTGGAGGCCGTTCCTCTCTTTGCTTTCTCTTCTCCGGCGGACCCTTTGGATTCACTGGGCCACGCTGGCTCTGATTTCCTGACTGTGGTCTCCAGTCTGATAAAGACTGAGCGAGGAAATCTTAGACGATTTCAACGTCTTCATCTCCCGCTTCAAAGTTATTGAAATGATCTATGATGGTTATTTTTGTTGTCTTAATATCCAGCAGTAGCTCTGGGGCAGCCTTTTCAACTACAGCTTCCCAAATGGCCCTTGTGTTTCTAGATTCTGGGAGCTGTTGTCCAACTAAGCAACTTTTCCAAGCTCTGGCAGCCAAGTAACTTTTCCAAGCTCTGGGTAGCCACCCATTTGTGGGGCTGGGCTTGCTTGTGAATTGATCTTGAACCCCAGAACTCTTTGCAGGGCGCAGAAAGGAAAGGAGTTTCAAATCTAGACCGGCGAGTGCCCTTTGACCGATGTTTCAAATCCATCCCTGTGTATTTTGTTTTTCCCTCCCCGCCACTCTTCCCGCCGCCCGTTCTCCAAATCTCCAGGTTGTTCATGGAAATCCTCAACTCCGTCACGGACTGCGATGAGATCCAGTTCATGGAGGATGGCTCTTGGTGCCCCATGAAACCCAAGAAGGAGAACCAGGAGGTTTGCCAGCCGTCTGCCTACAATGGACTGGAAGGTGGGAGAGCCTTTGAGAGGCGGGCTGGCTGCTCCGTCTCCTTCCGTCTTGCGGGGATGATACGGGTTGGCATCTCCTGGGCCGACTCGGTCTCCCCTGAATGTATGCCTTTCTGATATTCTTCCCTCGCCGTCTTTGCAGCTTCCCTGTATACGGTGGGTTCGGACGGGAAGCCGCTGGGGGAGAGCAAGAAGAAAGTGGAGGTCATCGATCTGACGCTGGACAGCTCTTCGGATGAGGAAGAGCCCCCCGCCAAGAAGCATTGCCCCGTCACCACCGCAGCCATCCCTTCGGCTACAGGACCCAAGGGGTAAGAGGGTTTGCCGTCATCGACCCTAACATTGGCCCTAACAAAGGGGCCCAGCGCCTGCTTTCTGACCCTAAAACCTGCACAGATTTATTGTTTTCCTGTGCTGCTTTATTCCCAGCAAGGGACCCAAGCCAGCTCACAAACAGTCAAACAAAATGAGAGAAAAACATAGCGGTGAAATTAAAGCGAGATAGCCATCAAGGCAAAGTATTGGCATGAGCATTGGACTGTCCCTCTGGAGACTAGGGTTCGAATCCCCGCTCGGTCATGGAAACCCTCCTTGGATGGCCTTGGCCAAATCACACACTCTCAGCCCCAGAAAAACCCCATGAAGGATTCACCTCAGGGTCGCCATAAATCAGAAACGACACGAAAGCACACAGCGATATATATTACTATGCGAAACAGTGAAGGAAGGGAAGGTTAGGGCTTATTTAAAGGGTGGTTTTCCACTTCCGGAGGCTTCTCGGAAACGAGATTTGGGGCTTACCTTGTTTTTCTCCTTTCAGGGTCCTCAGCGCTGACCACCAGCCGTCCTCGGTGCTCCGGAGTCCCCCGATGGCAGCCGTGGGCAGCGACTACCTCTCCAGCCTCCCGATCCCCGACTATCACCCTTCGTACCAGGTCCCTTCGGACATTCAAGGTGATTTTGGCTGGCACTTACCAAAACCTTTGCGTTGTCGGATTTTGCCTTTAAAAAGATGGGTTGGGAAACCTGGGGACTACAATTCCCTAGAGGTCACCGGGAGGTCCGAAAAATGTGATTTTTAAAAACGCACGGGGGCAAGTTGTGTGTCAAGAGTTTGGTCCGAGGTCCCTTGAGGGGTTAATGCATCCTACTAAGCCTTGCACCGTTGCCCACTTTTGGGTTATAGGTTTCTCCCTTCCACACGCTCTCATGTCCCCATTTCATCCTTCGGTTCCTACCTCTCCACTATTAAAATCATTTTCTCCCTTCTCCTTTTTCCAGGTCTGGATTTGTTTCCTTTCCTTCAAAGTGAAAACCAGGTACGTCCTATTGGTATTCCGTAACTAGGTATTCCGTAACTAGGGCTCTGAAATTAACCTATTTGGGTTTTACATATAAACCACTTCTGGGGGGTGACCAGCCGCCCACATTCTTGTTCAGCCCCGATTTAAACACTTAAAACCACATTCGGCACGCAGTAAAAGGTACGGCGTCCCCCGTTAAACTTCACATCTGTTGCATGTATGCGTTTGCTTTATGGGGAAGGATGTTTCTGCTCACGGCGTCCTTTTTCTCCAGCCGCATTACAGCCCTTCCGTGATCACTTCCCTGGACGACCAGGACAGCCTCAGCCACTTCTTCCAGTACCGTGGCGCCTCGCCCCACTTCATGAACCCCCTGGCGCCCGTCGTGGTGGGCTCCCATGGCACCGTCGCCTCCCCGACCGGCGGCCGCGTCAACAACGGGGTCTCCTCCTCCTCCTCCCCGACGACGACGACCCTGCGGGAGGGACACGGCCACGGGGGCGCTGTCGGGGGCAGCCCCGTCTTGCCCGGATGCCGGCCGGATATCATCTCTTTGGACTAAGCCTTCGGAGTTTAAAACTCTCTTGGAGCGTTCGGGGAGGGGTGAGAGACCCGTCCGACCCTTTACCGGTTGAGAACATCCCTCTCAAAAGAAGAGCGAGATTTACACCCGGAGTTCTTTGATGCGGTGGAGGATTGGGATTCGGCTCCAGCCGGCCAAACTTTGGACCCGTTTTTCGGGGCGACGCTTGTAAGCCTGGGGCAGCGTCGAGTGATATTAAAAACCAACCAACCCTAAGGACTGCTGAAATAAAATGTCGGCGGTCGAGTATCTTCCCTCCGGTTTAGCAACGGAATTAGTTTTGCAAAAAAGAGCCGGTTTTGTCCTCACCTGTATAATTCATCCAAGATCACGAATCCTCTTTTTTTCCCGGCTATCAAGATCATGAGTACGATTCGACGGGATTTCAACATGGCTTTTTAGTGCCGAGTGGAGCCAGCACCTTGATACATATATATATATGTATGTGTTATGTATATATATTTAATCCACTTGTCTTCACCCCACGGCATTTGCGAGGCAGTCGCAGAAGGTTATCTTGGACCAGTTCAGCCCAGTGTAAGATAAGTGTCTCTGTTTTTAGATTCGCCGAACCCTATCATGGGGTGAGAATCGTGTCCGACGACGATCGGAGCGAACGGGCGAGGTGCGTACAAATCTGCCAACCAAATCTGCAAAATATTGACCGGATCTATTTTATTATCTTGGTACAACGACACCCACGTTGTTGGGCAGCTGGTTGTTTGGGAGACGGCGGTCTGTGACTTTTGGAAAGCGAGGAGCCGTCGCAGGGACCCCGGACCCCTTTCTCCTCTATCCCCAAGACGTCCCGCTGTGCTTTAAGGTTAAAGGCACCCAGATGAGTTCACATGGACCCTAAAACGGCTTTGCAAACTGGGACGGGGACGATCGCCCTGGTTTGTATCGGCTCGTGACGAAATGGTACTTGAGCGCAAGAAAAGAAAGCCCTGATATCGAGAAAAGATTTGGAGGAGGAGGAAACCCACCTTCGGACGCGCGAGGAAGATCGAGCCAAAGCCTGAGACGCAAGAACGTAAAGGATCGGAGAGCGGAAAACACTTCCGGAGAAAGACTTGGGCTGCCGGAACGTCGCGTGGACTCCAAGGTTGTTCGGTCCGTTCGTTTGAGTATTCGAATTTGTGTGTTCACCTCGACACGTGAGCCATGAGCCCCATAAAACCTGCTCTTCCATGGGGGGGACTCCCTTGATATACCCTCCCCGGGGCGGTTATGGGACCCACCGCCAGCATTTTCTCTCTCTTTTGAGTTGTGCCGCCTGTCGTTGTGGTTTAATACTAATGCAACCGGGGCAGGAAACCCTGTCCGTATCGCCCTTCGAACCCATGATCTGCATCCGGAGTGGGTTTTTCCTCCTGACCCACTCCGTCCGCGGTTGCATCCGCTGACTCTTCCCAGTCTTTCTCAACGTTGTGCTTTTTTAAAAAGGAGAAATTTGTCGGCGTCGGATTCCCGCCGCCTTTTGCTTCCCTCTTAAAAATCTTTCCTACCTATCCTGTACAGAGAACAAAAGATATATCTCTATATCTCTATATAGTATTATATTATATAATAATAATAATCTATATTTTCGGTTTTTGTACATAAGCAACTCCAAAGATCTTTCTGGTTTTTGCGTCGTCGTTTTTTCCTTTCTCCTTCGAGGAATAAATGAAGGTCGCGCTTCCTCCCCGGACGTTGCGGGCGTGGATTTGGCCGGAGAGGACGGACGGGGGACGGGTTGCGCGTCGTCCGTTGCACAATTTATTTATGTATTTAAGTGTGTAATTTTTGTGTGCACACGCCTGCTTTTCCGTTTGTAGTGACGGCTTCTTCGGCTTTCGTCGTCGTAACCCGTGTCTCGTTGCGCGTTCGCCGAGCCACGAGACGGACTTTTTTGGGGGAGCCAGCCCGAGTTGAGCACTTTTAAACCCCACTGTTATGGGGCAGAAACCCAAAATCTCTGTCCAAACGGGGAATAATGAGAGGGTCCGACCGCCGTGGCAAAGTTCCCCGGGGTTTTTTTCAACGTGAACGTCGAGGGTTTAACTTTTTTAAACGTCAGCTTTAATCATTTTAAAAGTAACTTTCAACTTGGACGGTTTTGAATTCGGGCCGCAGCGGAAGGAGCCAGACCCAGAAATTGATAAATCGTGGCGAGCTGCATTTTGATACGGGGCTGTTTTTTAACACTGTCTTTCCCCCGGATTTGGGGATGATTTTAATGGGAACGTTTACTGGGCGAACGGTGGTGGTGGTGGTTTTCCTCCGTTCCTTGTTTCTTGTAGTGCAAAGCCTCAAATGGGAACAGCGAAATCTGGGCCGTTTGGAGAGGAAGGAGCCATTACTTCCACCGTCCGCTTCTAAAAGTGCGTGCCCTTGTTCTCTTTTCCGTAGCCGAAACACTCCAAGTGCTTTGGAAACGTGCGAAATGGACGGTGTGTGCAAAATATACACACCCACCGATCCCTGACACACGTGTCCAGTTGTGTTTTGTGCTGTCAGAGAGGGAAAAACGGCTTTGCAAAGTCATTCCTTGGAAATGATGCTTTGGGTGGGTTGTCCCTTTCGTTTCCTTAGGGTTTTTCCCCCCCCCATCCGTTTTATGCATTGCCCTTTTTTTTCCCCTCCTTGGTTTTATTTTTCCCTCTTTCATCCGTCGTCTCTTTTTTTCCGTCCGTTTCATCCCTCCTTCCTCGTTCGGGAAGGAGGGATTCGGAAGAAATCGCAAATGGCAGAGACGCTTCAAAATATGTTTTAGATATCTTGCCCAGCTCGATGAATTCTTTTGCTTCTCAATACGCTGGGCCGCAGCTTGGAAAACCATTTAACACAATATTCCGCGATACAAGAAAGTGTTTTAAACAATTACCGTCTGTGCCCCTTCCCCGCGACCGAAAGCAAAAATGTCTGGCTCGACCGTTTGGTTTTATTTATTCCGTCTGTCCCAGCGACGCTTTTTGTTCCATCCGCTCGGATGCCGTGTATATGCAAAGTACGTTTTTAGAGAAAAATAAAAAATGTTAAGGAAAATAGGTTGCATTGTTTGCGGCGACTCTTTCCAGCGCTGCGTCTTTGTCTTATTTCCCAAACTCTTTTTCTTATAAGAATTAATGGGTGCAGAACGTATCGGGGTTGGTTTTGGGGCATCCTCTGAACCCGTTACATTGGAGTGCGGATTCGGTAGCCCTTTGAGCCCCAGCTCCTAAACACCCCACACAAAATAACCCCCCGAAAGACCCATTTTTGGGCTGAATTTTGCTCAAATCCTGTATCGCCTTTGACTTAATGAAACCCCACCAGGTGACTTTGGGCAAGGCACACTCTCTCAGCCTCAGAGGATGACCCCTGTGATCAAATTGGCCAAGAAACGACAACAACAAAATGTGTCGAAAGCCAGCTATCGCAAATAGCATCCTGTATTAGAGCCAAATTGAGCCCAAAACAGTCCTTTTAACAAAGTCGTATCGATAACCTTTTGCGGTAATACTGGACAGATCCTTTTTTAAAACAAAAACAAGGAAGGATTAGTAATCGAATTAATCCCGTTGTATTAATCCTTGGCACCTGAACGGGAAGGATGAAACTCTTCCTTCAAAAACCGTGCCATAAATTCCCCCCAAAAGGGAAGAGCAAGCTTGGGTTCGCCACGGAAAGGGCCGAACAAAGTCGGAGCCGGTTGCCGAAACTTCCCATATTTCGCGTCCCGAGCGTTTGCCGACCGGCCTCGCGTCCGGTTCACCCCGTGCGCCCCAACGTCTCCAGCCACAGCCGGAGGGCGAACTTGGTCCCTGTGCTGACCCGCTCTACGTCTCTCCCTCGGGCCGGCGCGGCGTTGAGGAACCTCGCGGTGGGAACCGGGACCGTCTTGGCGGAGCCATCCTGGAATTCGGTGACGCTGCCCAGAGAAGAAGAGAAGACGTTGGGTTGGCGGACGGACCGACGAAGGGACGTGTCGGCTAGGGGTAAGTTCATGATCGGGGTCCCCATGGGATCCGTCTGCCTTCCGAGAGGGGTCTATTCTGGAGGTAAAAGGGGCTAAAATACCACGTTTTAGCCCAAAGCTCGGCTTTAGGAATTTCTGCTTACTATAAGGAGACATACGAAATCTGGGAAGCCACCAGAGATGATGGTCTCTTGGAAAGATTGCATGGAGAAGAGGGCTGTACCAAAATCCATGGATGCTCGAGTCCCATTAAATACAGAATAAAACGGCGTTCCTTTTATAAAACGGCCAAAGCAAGCTTTGCTTTTCGGACTCTCTATATTTTAACAAATACTCTCAAGCCGTGGATAAAGAGGTCCGACCGTACTAACAGCAAAGCCTTAAAACGTTCTGCGTTATTTCGAGGCAGTACTTTGGTTACCTCTATGGCTTGAACTGCAGTCGTTCCCAAACTTTGGTTCTCCAGATGTTTGGGACTTCGCCGCCCAGAACTCTTTTGACGGTTGGCCAAGTCCGGAACATCTGGAAGGCCAAAGTTTGGGAATTGGTTTAAGGAGCAATCTGGATTTGTGCAATTGACCCGTCTTCCCTGTATTGCCCGATGAGGACTAGGAACCTCGAACGGGAATAAATGTCAGGTGAATGCAAAAGTGGAGTCCGAACTGGATGCAGGTTTCGTCTTGGCACCTGGACTCGGTTTCCCTTTTTACGCACCTGACCGTCGGTGGGATATCTCCCGCCCCCTTCCTCCGCCCGGTGCCAACTTCCTCCTCCGTGGCGGCGACGGCGGCCAGGACTTTGGGGTCCAGCCATGCGTAGGCGCTCACTTCGGCCTCGTCGGGCTTAAATCTTGCCTGGAACGGGGTACGAGACATGACCCAAAGTTGCGTCCCTTCCCGGGACAACACAATATTTCCTCCCCGAATATTCTTTCCATCCCTTAAGGATGCCGGGATAGCCCAAGACTATCCAGCGGGTTTTTGATCGCCAAAGCCTCGGTCTCCGCACCTCCAGTTGCCGGTGGCTCTCGGGCGACAGCAGGAGCAGGTAGACCACGACGTGGTGGTGCGTTGGCAACCCGCGGCTCAGCGAAGGCGGGTAGACGGACTGCGGAAAAGAAGGGGGAATGGAGGCCCGGTCAGTTGGGGTGGAGGGGGGCTCGATGCCATCCCCTTTAACTTTGGGTGGGATGTCTTTGCCCCGTAGCCGTTTCACCTCCCAAAGGCCCAGCGTGCGCCAGGAGATCTCCCCGCCGCTCAGCCGCAAACCCGTCTCCTCGTCCAGCTCCCTCAGCCCCGCGTCCAGCAACTGCGGAAAGAACGAAAGACGGAGAAATTCGGAGCGGAATCCGGACACTCCGAGTCGGGCGGTTTTAAACCCGGGTTTAATAATAAGACCCAGATCTCTAAAAAACGGGAGATTTGGCAAAGACGGAGCACCTCTGAGCATAAGCAGAGAGCCTTCCGTCTTTGAGACGGAGAACTGGAGGCAGGTCTATCGTTCCCCCCCGCATCCCATCCTTTCCACCAATGGACTGCATATACAATAAAAATGAACGCTAAAACGCTAAAATATATATTTTAGAATATATGGATAGGATGCTCTTCCTCCCAAGAAGTTCTTCTTAACGTTTTAATAATCTTAATAAACACAATCATATTTATTTATAATGCCCTTTCCACCAATGGACTGCATATACAATAAAAAATGAACGCTAAAACGCTAAAATATATATTTTAGGATATATGGATAGGATGGCAAAGGTGCTCTTCCTCCCAAGAAGTTCTTCTTAATGTTTTAATAATATTAATAAACACAATAATATTTATTTATAATGCCCTTTCCACCAATGGACTGCATATACAATAAAAATGAACGCTAAAACGCTAAAATATATATTTTAGAATATATGGATAGGATGGCAAAGGATTCCTCCAAGCTGCTCTTCCTCCCAAGAAGTTCTTCTTAATGTTTTAATAATATTAACAATAATAACAATCATATTTATTTATAATGCCCTTTCCACCAATGGACTGCATATACAATAAAAAAACGCTAAAACGCTAAAATATATATTTTAGAATATATGGATAGGAAACGTGTGTTCTTGGACTGCGGCTCCCAGAATTCTTCACCATTTGCGGGTTTAAGGCTGCTGGGAATTGCAGTCCAACAAGATCCGGACGAACCGTGCCGCGTGGAAGGTATGTATATAATAAATACATGGTTGTGTTTGTTATAGAAAAAATATTTAAATATAATAATAATAATTATTATTATAATAATTATAATAATTATAATAATACAGTAATAATAATAATAATAATAATAATAATAATAATAATAATGTTTTATTTATAGCCCGCTCCTCCGTATCCAATCGGAGCGGGTTACACCAATTAAAAAATTCAAGATAAAATATACATGACCCATACCCGACCACCCGCCCCTTAAAACTAAATTAAACGAACATCAATTAAAACGACATAATAAAATTTTCAATTTAAAACGGCAAATATGCTTTATTATATGAAGCAAATACTATCCAAACTAAATTCACTCCCAATTGTTTGATCTCAAATTTGTCGGTTTTCTGAGCTCCGGCGAGGATTAGACAAAGTGCATTCTGGAATGATGATTTTGCACTCTCACCAGTTCTTCCCAGTTCGTACTGGGAAGGACTGGAGAGAAAGCAAATTTATCTGAAATAATGGAGAAATACCAATTTTTTTCCCCCTCTTACCTGTTCATTTAGTTCGACGTGCCCACCTGAAAGGAAAAAAGAGAAATCAGATTTTGGAAAGCTTGAGATCCTTATCCTAAGGATTTCTTTCTTCTTCTATTCTTGTTTCAATTAATTCACAACCCAGTTTTTCTCTGTTTCCCGGAGGATCCAAGACTTAAAAATCCAAAGATTTTTTAAAACGGTCGTTTATATAAAGGTGACGGAAACAATTAAAACAGTCTACTATAACGCAGTAAAAACAGATTTTTAAAAGAAATCGCAGCCTAAATTTTTGCCAAAATCCCCGTAGTCTCTGGAGTCTTTGCATCCCTTTTTCGGGATTTTCCTTACCCGGAGGGACCCAAACGTTGGGGAAGAGGCTCAGCGTTTTGGAGCGCCGGGTCAGGAGAATCCTCCGTCCGGCCGACTGCAGGAGGACGGCCACCCCGACGTCCACGCCTCGAACTCGGGTCTTCGCCGGGAGGTTGTCGGCCTGGTTTGGGCTCAGGAGCTTCATGGGGCAGAAGGAAGGCCTCTGGGTTCGGAGAAAGGAAACACTTTGGGTTTCTCGAGCGGCCGGGAGGACGGACGGGTGTCCTCCGGCATCCGTTTCGCGGCAAAGAAAAACAACATTCAGAAATTCGGACTATAGATATTTCTCCGAAAAGTGGACAGAAAGAAAGATGCATGGATGGAGAGATAAATGGATGGAGAGATAGATGGATTCGGTGGGTTTGGTTCCAGGACCCTCCGCGGAGAACAAAATCCGTGGATGCTCGAGTCCCGTTAAATATAATGGCACAAGAAAATGGTGTCCCATATATAATATAAAATGGCAAAATCGAGGTTTGCTATTTGGAATTTATACTTTTTGGGGAATATTTGGGGATGCTCAAATCCGTGGATATAAAATCCCTGGTTAAGGAGGGCCAAGTGTATATGGATGGATATATATGGATGGGTTGACTGAAAGATAGACGGATAGATTGATTGATGGACGGATAGATATACGAGTGGATGGATGAATGGATCGATCGATAAGATGGGTGGATGGATTGAGTGATAGGTATATGGATGGATGGATAGATGGATGGATGGATAGATGGATGGATGGATAGATGGATGGATAGATGGATGGATGGATGGATATATGGATGGATATATGGATGGATATATGGATGGATGGATGGATGGATATATGGATGGATGGATGGATGGATGGATGGATGGATATATAGATGGATGGATGGATGGCTATATGGATGGATGGATGGATGGATAGATAGATAGATGGATGGATAGATGGATATATGGATGCATGGATATATGGATGGATGGATGGATGGATATATGGATGGATAAATACTGTAGATGGTTGCTGGGATGATGCATTTAAATACATAGATATATGTGTGGATGGATGAATGGATCAATCAATAGGTATATGAATAAACGGAGGGATGGATGGATAAATAGGTGTACAGGCGAATCGACCGATCGATCGACTGATCAATATATGGATGGGCGGATGCCTCCCTTTCCACACCAACCTTGAGGAGGACTCTGCTGGAGCCCAGAAACCCTTTATCCGAAATCAGGAGCCGGTTTCGGTCCAAGCCAAAGTTCACCATCGAGGCGTCTTCGCGATTTCCGGAGAAATGGCCGACGATGCTCTGGAAGCCCGCAGAGAATTTGAAAAAGAAAAGAGCGGAGTTCAAGGAACGGTTTTTGGGGGGACTACAGCTCCCAGAATCCCCCGGGGTTATACTCTGCGTTTTCCTTCTACGACCCAAATTCGAGACCCTCGGAAAAAAAGCTTGGGAAGGCTGTGTTTCAAATGCGGACGGAAATGCGGGATGGCAAAGGATTCCTCCAAGCTGCTCTTCCTCCCAATGTTTTAATTAATATTAATAATTTAACAATAATATTTATTTATAATGCCCTTTCCACCAATGGTTAGGGTTAGGGCCTACGCAATAAAAAACGAACGCTAAAATATTAAAATAATATTCGCTAAAAGCACAGTTGGCATTCGGTGCCGACCGGCTCCGACTCTCAAGGCGTCCTTCCCAAAGTTCGTTGGCTTTCCCAACCTTGTGCCCATTTCGGTTCGAGATCTTCGCAAAGGGTCTCTTCCTTGCCAATGGATCAGTTGTGCCCTTTAAAATGCCCGATCCTTGCCGCCTGAGTTTTTTGGCTCCTACCTGCTGGAAGCGGGCGCTTTTTGGGCAGCCGTTCTCTTTGGAGAGGTGCACCAGGACCCTCCGGAGGGTCTCCGTCCCTCCTTTGCCCGCAAGCATTGGCTCAATGGGCAAGACTTGGAAACCACCGTGCCACCTGGAGAAAGAGAGAAAAAGAGAAAATTAGTCTTTTAAAAAGGCCCCATTTCCACGCAGCGTGCGCCCGGGTTCGCATTGCCGCCTTGGCCTCTTTGCACGTTGCACCGGTGCAAAAGGGCAAACGTTTCTCCCTTTTGGCTTGTGACTTTTTTTCCAAATAGGAAATGCATCTAGTGACAACAAGAAGCTGATGCTGGAAGAAAGAAAAATTGCACCTGGTTTTGGGAGCGTGACAGCTTTCAGCTCTCTCCCTCTTCCTTCCGGAGGAGACATTGCAAGCTTTAAAAGTACAAAGGTTGAAAAGAGCTGGAGTCGAGATTTGTAGTTTTCGGCAAGGTCTTGATCCTCCTTCTCTTCCGAAACAGAAGGCTTGACACCACTTTGACGCGTGGCGCGGTCGGAGATTTCTAGGTTTGTTTTAACCCGGTATAAAATCGGAAAGAACGGGAGCGAAATCTGGGACTTTTTGGTCATCCTCGACGGACCCTAAAAAAAGACCAGATTTTGTTGTTCTCCTTCTTTCCGATTTTTGTTTCCCATCTACCTTTGGTTTATTTTTTCCATCAGCTCCTGTTACTTTTATACCAGCTCTCCGGGTTATATTTATTTTAATCCTGTATAGAATCAGAAAAGAGGGAAAAACTGGACTTTTTCAATAATCAATCTGGCTAAATTGATATCTATCGATCTTTCTTTACCATGCCTCCATCTCTATCATCGATCAATCAGTCGTCTTTTTGTTACTAAGATAAACTATCGGGGAAAATCCCAATTAATCCTCTGCTTTCTCATCTGTTTTTCAAACGAAACGAAACACAAAACCCACAAATAATGATGCCTTTTATTCGACCGACCGAAAAGCACAAAATACAGGATGCAAGTTTACGATCAGATATTTGGAAAATAATACACGAGGAAGAAGAGTGACGGCATTGGAGTTGCGGGGCTTACATTTTCAACCGGATTGGGACTTAACTCTTTGAGGCTTCTGCCTCCAAAAAAGGGACAACTTTTGTGTTCGTCGAGCCCAAAATTGGCTCTTCTTTGAATCCTGAGGCTTCATGTTTGAACTGTTTAGGATTCTCCGGGTGTAGAAGGATCAGGAAGAGCGTCCGTGTTAAGACTACATTGGAAAGCAAACTCTCTTTACATCCAAAAGCAAGCGTCCCTTCCCAGAAAATCCCCCCTTGCTCCTTTATTTATTTTCCCTTTGTGAAAATAGGAAAGACGCAGAGCAAAAGGAGGGTCGGTTGGTTCAGCGCTTGACGGTGCTGTCGACGTACGACTCCAAAACGAAGATGGTTTCGTCCACTTGGTTTTCGCTCGCGTCGATCCTTTGACAAAAGGGGAAGAAAGAAAATCTCAATTAATCCTCTGCTTTCTCATCTGGTCATTAGGGCCGCGTGCTTTAAATGGTTTTGATCCTTCTAAGCGAAGCGGCGAATTGAGTGTTCTTCGGTACAAATGCTCTGGGAAGCGGTAGCTGAGAAGGGAGTCTCTCGTCCAAAGGCTAACCGAGGTTGGCCCCGCTCAGCCTCCGCGGCCGGACGGGAGATCCGTTGCCTTTGTGGGAATTTAGGATGTAAGGAACGGATACAAATCAGACTCACTTGTTGACGTTGCGCTTGAGGCTCTCCAGCTGCTGGCGTTCGGGGGCCGTGATCATCTCCTCGATCTCCTGGAGCTGAGCTTCCTCGGCTCCCGTGGCTTGCATAGACGCCAGGATGGCCTCCACCCGCTGGGACTTCTCCAAAAGGCGCCTGGAAGGAAGAAGGGCAAAGGTTCCGGGGGTCAGAGCCACGCGGGGCGGCTAAGCTTAGCCCGGGCCAAAGATCTCATCCGTGGTTGGAAGTCATAGAATCCTAGAGTTGGAAGAGACCCCAAGAATGGCCATCCAGTCCAACCCCCTTCTGCCATGCAGGAACTCCCCATCAAAGCATCCCTGATCATGGGATGGAACCCATGGAACCAGACCCAAATGGTCCGGAAGAAATTAGTGCTTCATACATTACTCTTTGAATTCCGGCTGAAGGAGCTCCAATTTGGGGAAACGGAAAAAATCAAGCTCCCCGGGATACTCCGTCCTGCTGACCGCTAACGTTTAATTTCCGACCGTTACGAGCTGCCGTTTTATTTCCAACGAATGCGCCTCTTAAGGTCTGTCCTTGGACCCTCCTCCTGAGGAGGTAGACTCCGGTCTACGAAAGCTAACGTGTCCGAGTTATTCGGCGAGTCTCAAAGGTGCCACAAGGTCCCTTTGTGTATGGGTTTCCCCGACTAAGATAGCTATTTTTATTTATTTTATGTATTTATTACTCCGCTCTTCATCCCTAAAGGCTATCAGAGCGGCTTACAATTATTATTTTTTAAGACAGTTCCCTGCCCTCAGGCTTACAATCTAATGGCTATTGAGTCCTACCGCTCTGCGAGAGGCATTCGGGTCGGCTTGAAAACCTGTTCCTGAATCTGTCGGGGTTGGCCCCACGGCTTCTAAGAAACGCCTCGGCTCTTGGGTTCTCATGTCTCCGAGCGAACGGTGACACCCGGACGGCTGTGTTTTCCCCTCCTAACCCGACCAACCCTTCGCCCTTTCGACAGGCGCCTGACTCACCGGTTCTCCTTGGTCTCGTGCAGCCGCCTCTCCATCAGGTTGGCCACGCTCTGGAAAGGAAGGCACACAAAAGGTTCTTCCGACTGTTTCCTTACCGCGGACGGATCCGCCGTCGGGGAAGGGGCGCGAGGCGAAGGGATACCTGCCTTGTAACACCGGTGGAGCAGCATCCGGGCCGAGGCGAGAGTGTTGACCGTGTAGAGGTAGAAGGTCCGGGACGGGGCATGGTCGGGCGTCTTGGGGATCTCCTGCGTTGGAAGGAGAAGGGCTTCGTGAGTCCCGATATAACGGACAATTAATTTGGAAATTAATAGGGGAGCTGCATGGAAAGCATTTTCAAACTCCCATTTTCAAACTGTGACTTGAGAACGGTTTGCAAAGATTAAGTCTTAACAACAAATCCCGCTTGTTAGCACTTTCTGGTTCGTGCGTGCGAGGTTTTGCAAGCTTTGCAGGAACAGCTTCTACGCGGCTCTTTTTGGCCGACCACTGGACCGTTCGTGGCCGCGGAAACCTTACCTGCAGGGCCACGATGTTCGCCGACAGCATCTTGTACATCATTTCCTTGGCTTCCTTGGCAGGGATCATGGCGAAGTCTTCTATCTGCTTCTGTTCCAGGTGCTTCTTCCTCAGGAGCAGGCGGAAGATGCGAGCGCAGCGCGACCCGAACCTTGAACAAGGGAGGGAAGGAAACTTACTGTTTCGGTGGAATCTCTTTCCTTGGAAAGCAAAGCTCCCTCCATTTTATCAGATATTTTGAGATGGCTCTCTTATGCTGCATGTCAGGCATTCTTCGCTCGTCGGAAATAAAAGTTTTGTCACGTCCCCCAAAGCTTCTCTTTACCTTTCCTGAACGATCGATTCCAGCGTCGCGGTGGCCAGGCACGCCAGGGCTTTGTGAAGGTCTGTTTGGGAGAAGGTTACGGAAAAACTGGAGGAAAAGGGTGAGGTTTTGGTCACAGGACGAGAGTGAAGCTCAGCCGACCGGGATCCGGAACGGCGTCTAAGCTGGGATGGGGAAAGCGTCGCCCCAAACCCGCAAAGAAACCCTGACCCAACCTAGGAAAAATTAAAGCTATTTCTGGGAACGTGCCTTCGGAGTAGCCGAAACGGCGTCCGTTTGTTTGCGGAAAAAAGGATACTGATGACGTACATTCCCCCGCCGCTTTCGCCCGATTTCCCAACAAACTGCAGCTGCCGGGAGAGAAAGGGACAAAAATACCATATTTGTTCGGTTTGAGAAAGAAGAGAGTCTTAACAGTCGGGCCGCTCTAGAGGCAAAGAAACCACAAATGACAAAAAAGTCTTACCGGGTCGTCTGCTAAAAGGGTAAGGTATTGATCGAGGATCTGTTTGGAGATGTTGTAGCCAGCCGGGAGTGACCGGAATATCTTTTTTTAAAACAAACGGGAGGGAAAAAGAGTTATAGATCTCCCGTGGATATTTAGAGACTTGTATGAAACGCATACGTTGTAGGAGTCTTTCGCTCCTGCGTCGCCGAGTTGCCAAAGCCCGACTCCTTCCCCGCGCGCAGAGCTAGACTTATCCGAAGGGGACGCCCACCTCGTTGGAGGAGAGCGGCTGCGTATAGGGAGCGTTGGAAGAGGTGGTGACTTCGCTCATCCGCAGCATCGTCCGCACGATTTCGCTGCTGGTCTGTTCGAGAGAGAGGAAGGGAACGGGATCAGCGGTCAGAATTCACGGTGAAGTGACTACAAAGTGACCGACGCACAACCAGGACTGAGGCACAAAGGCTAGGGGATGTCGGTGTGCATCGCCCGGGGACCGATACGCATCAGGACATCCCGTTACGCGTCTCACAGGATCCCTTAGTGCCTCCGCAACGTGCGGACTGTCAGAGAGGACTCACGGACCTGGTCCATCCTGTTGGCCACGGCGCCGACGATCGCTTGGTCCCGGAAGTGCTGGTGGAAGCGATCGATGTTGACTTGCCAGTAGATCCCGTCGTCGGGGGCAGCCTGAATATTGGGGAGAGAGTCCAAGGCAGAGAAGCCAATTGCGCGGAGCCGGGGGCTGAATGCCCACCGCCCCTAAATATACCCCGGTCGTGAATCCGTGATCGAAAATGTATGGATGCATCCTAAAAGGAAGCAAACAAAGGGATTCTGGAGCAATGTGTGGCGACCGTCCCCAAAAGAGACTCGGCGGCCTCGGTACCTCCTCGCTGTCCGTCTCCTGCTTTGCCCGCTTGGCCTTACTTCCGCCCTCGTCGCCTCCGTCGTCGTTGGAGTGCCTCCTCTTCCCCTTCCCTGCGGGACAGAACGCAAGGGTTTGCCCCTCGAGGAACCCAGAGAAGACGGGCCGAACCAGGGGCGAGCAAACCGCGGCGCACGGGTCGCCTACGGTCCCCCGTTTCCCCCCCGATGCCCTCGAGGGGCACCCCGTTTTGCGCTCTCGTTCCCCCACTTCAAGGGTGTCTCCTTACCTGTGAGGGTCAGCTTTGGAACCGCGTACATGTCCTTTTCGTTAAACGCCAACGTCGGGGCGTCCGGGCGCGGGGCGTCCTCTTGGTTTTCGGGGGGAGAAGGGCACCGCTGGACAAAGTGAGTGTCGGCCAGGCGCGCGAAGGTGTTGGAGACTTCGCCGTAATCCATGGTTTTGCCCTCTGCAGAAAGAAATAAAAACGGAAAGGCGGCCCTTCACCCCGGCCCGAGTTCTAGGTCTCCCCGAGAAGGAACGGCCGCCCCTCGCCTTTGGCTCACCCTCCATGGTCTCGGTCAGCCGGTCGGCCACCTTCTCCACCACGGCGCTCATGGCCATCCGCCCGTTGAGGAGCAGCTCCTCCACGATCAGCTCCCCCGTGTCGCTGTAGAGGGTCTTGGCCGTGTAGATGTAGCGGGGGGTAGCGGAGGATCCGCAGGACGCGGCCGCGGTGGGCCTCGTACTCCACCAGCCCTCGCTTCTGCAGCCGGTACGTCGCCATGTTGTGTTGGATCAGGACGCAGAGGGCCTTGCGGACCTGCGGGAAAGAAAAGGCGCCGGGTTTGTATATGGGGAGCTATGGGTCCCTGTCCCCTCCGGAGTACGGTGGTTGCCAGACCCAGGGATTCATAGAATCATAGAATGATAGAATGGAAGAGACCCCAAGGGCCATCTAGTCCAACCCCCTGCCATGCAGGAACTCTCCATCAAAGCATCCTGACAGATGGCCATCCAGCCTCTGCTTAAAGACCTCCAAAGAAGGAGACTCCATGAACTCCGAGAAAGGAGTGTGTTCCACTGTCGAACAGCCCTTACTGTCAGGAAGTTCCTCCTAATGTTTAAGTGGAATCTCTTTTCCTGTACTGTGCATCCATTGCTCTGAGTCCTGTTCTCTGGAGCAGCAGAAAACAAGCTTGCTCCCTCCTCAATATGACATCCCTTCAAATATTTAAACAGGGCTATCATATCACCTCTTAACCTTCTCTTCTCCAGGCTAAACATCCCCAGCTCCCTAAGGCGTTCCTCATAGGGCTTTATGGTTTCCAGGCCCTTCACCATCTTAGTTGCCCTCCTTTGGACATGCTCCAGTTTCTCCACATCCTTTTTGAATTGTGGGGCCCAGAACTGGACACAATTATTCCAGGTGGGGCCTGACCAAAGCAGAATAGAGTGGCACTATAACTTCCCTTGATCTAGAAACTATACTTCTATTGATGCAGCCTAGAATCGCATTGGCCTTTTTAGCTGCCGCATCGCACTGTTGACTCGTGTTCAACTTGTGGTCCGCTAGGCGTCCCAGATGGCTTCGGCGTCTGGTCCGAAGCACGTCCTCCGGCGCAGGGCCGTTATGCCTTCTCTCTTGTGGAAGGGCCTGGGGATACCTGGTCGAGGGGCATCTGGGCGTCGTGGGCGATCATCCTCAGCGGCTGGCCCCCCGTGCGGATCAGGTGCGTCCCGACGGCTTCCACGATCTCCCCGAAGTGTTCGCGGAGGAGGAGGGAACAGAGCTTGGTTTCCGACTGGGTCATCCTCCCGCGGAGTCCTAAAATGGATCCAGGAATCCTGCGAAGGAGAAGGCAACAGGTTTGCGGTTAGTTCAGAAACAACTTGACACAACAACAACTTTACACACAATATTGTTATAAGAATGAAGTCCAGGTAACAAAAAAATCTATGACCTCCCACTGTAACGATATGGATAGCCCCTTCGATGATGCTTTATTTTAACTAATTTTTAATCTGTATTTCAAAATGTGGATGTTTTAGGGTGTTTTAAGGATAAGGGGATTGTGTAGCCTTGATTATGTATTTTGCTGATGTATCTTTGTTGTTGTGACCTGCTTTGATCCTTAGGGAGAGGTGGGCTATAAATAATAATATTAATAACAAAATAATATATAATAATATATATTAATAAAAAATAATATCTAATATAGAACAATTATATATTATAATAATTATATATTATTATAATAATAAAATAATATGTAATAATAATATATTCTTATTATATAATTATTATATATTTTATATATTTTATATTACATATTTTTATATTATAGTTTATATATAATTTTATATTATATTATAATTATATAATATATACTATATAATGTATAATATATAAAATTATAACATTATATACAAATTATAATATATAATATAAATATATTTAAATGATATATACTATATAATAATATTATTGTGTAATTTTTATATATTATATATTATTTTACTATAATTTTATAATATAGTATTATTTATATAAGAATTATATAACAATGTATACTATATAATTTATAATATATAAAATTATGATATAACATATATAAATTATAATACAAAATATATAACATAAACTATATAAAATAATATATACTATATAATAATACAAGTATTATATATTATATATTATTTTATTATAATTTTATAATAATAATAATATTTATATAATAATTATATAATATATACTATATAATTTATAATAATATATAAAATTATAATATAACATATAAATTATAATATAAAATATATAAAATAATATATACTAAATAATAATTATAAAACTATTATACATTCTATATTGCTTTACTATAATTTTGTATTAATAATAATAATTATTATATAATAATATATACTATATAATATAACATATGTAAATTACCATATAAAATTATATAATATAAAAATATATAATATAATAATAGTACTAATAGTTACTATTATTATATAATAATTATATAATATATAATAATATTATATAAAAACAATATTAATTATTATTATTATTATTATCACCATCTACACTGAACCACCTGGGTGCATCTACACTGCAGGGTTAACCCATTTCGACCCCGCTTTCGTCGCCATGGTGGCTCCGTCCCGTGGGATCCTGGGATCTGTAGTTTTGGACAGTCGTGAAACTACAAATCCCAGGATCCCATAGGACGGTTATAGCGGCGCCGAATCCCATCAAGGAGGCCTCGCTCTGAACGGATCTGGGTCCGTTTTTTCTTTTCCCCGAACCCCAAAATCCCTTTAAATTCCGGGCCTTTTTTTCTTACCGCTAGGCCTCAAGCCTGCCTCGAGTAGCGGCAACCATGGCAACCGAACCCACTTCCGGGTTGGAGGCCCTCTTAGCCATTATCCCGCCCCCGCTTTTTTCTCATTGGCGGCAAGAAGTGGTCAGACCGGAAGTGATGCGGGGACGGCTAGAGCGTCTGCGGGAGCTCCTTCCGGTTGTCCGCTCTAGGCTTTCGTGGCTCCTTCCGGCCGTCCTCTCTAGGCTTTTGGAGGGCCCTCCTCTATGGTGGCTCCCGGTTTCTGGGCCTCAAAATGGCGGAGGCCTCGGCCGAAGCGGCTCCGGGCGTCTCCCGGCATCGGTTCTTCTGCCACAGCTGCAAGGGGGAGGTCAGCCCACAGCTCCCGGTGAGGAGGGCCTGGGGGGGCTCTATGGGGGGATAGAGGGGGCTGGGAGGCTCAATAGGGGTCTCTTTGGGGGGAAAGAAGGGTCTGGGGGCTTCCAAAGTGGGGCTATAAGGGGCTCAATAGGGGTCTGGAGGTCTCTATGGGGGGAATAGGAGGGTCTGGGGGCTTCAAGATGGTGCTATAAGGGGCTGGGAGGCTCAATGGGGTTCCTGGGGGGGCTCTATGGGGGGATAGAGGGGTCTGGGGGCTTCAAAAAGGGGCTTAATAGGGGTCTCTATGGGGGGATAGGAGGGCCTGGGGGCTTCCAAAGTGGGGCTATAAGGGGCTCAATAGGGGTCTGGAGGTCTCTATGGGGGGAATAGGAGGGTCTGGGGGCTTCAAGATGGTGCTATAAGGGGCTGGGAGGCTCAATGGGGTTCCTGGGGGGGCTCTATGGGGGGATAGAGGGGTCTGGGGGCTTCAAAAAGGGGCTTAATAGGGGTCTCTATGGGGGGATAGGAGGGCCTGGGGGCTTCCAAAGTGGGGCTATAAGGGGCTCAATAGGGGTCTGGAGGTCTCTATGGGGGGAATAGGAGGGTCTGGGGGCTTCAAGATGGTGCTATAAGGGGCTGGGAGGCTCAATGGGGTTCCTGGGGGGGCTCTATGGGGGGATAGAGGGGTCTGGGGGCTTCAAAAAGGGGCTTAATAGGGGTCTCTATGGGGGGATAGGAGGGCCTGGGGGCTTCCAAAGTGGGGCTGTTAGGGGCTTTGAGGCTCAATGAGGGCCTGGGGGGTCTCTATGGGGGAATAGAGGGGGCTGGAAGGGGCTGGGAGGCTCAATAGGGGTCTCTTTGGGGGAAAAGAAGGGTCTGGGGGCTTCAAAATGGGGCTATAAGGGGCTTTGAGGCTCAGTTGAGGTCTGGGGGTCTCTATGGGGGAATAGGAGGGCCTGGGGGCTTCAAAATGGGGCTTTAAGGGGCTGGGAGGGGTCTCTATGGGGGAATAGAGGGGTCTGGGGGCTTCAAAATGGTGCTGGGAGGCTTAATAGGGGTCTCTATGGGAGGATAGAAGGGCCGGGGGGCTTCCAAAGTGGGGCTCTAAGGGGCTTTGAGGCTCAATGGGGGTTTGGGGGGGCCTCTATGGGGGGAATAGTAGGGTCTGGGAGCTTTAAAAGGGGGTTTTAAGGCTCAATAGGGGTCTATGGGGGAATAGGAGGCCTTAAGGGACTGGGCGGCTCAGTGGGGGTCTGGGGGGGTTCTATGGGGGAATAGAGGGGTCTGGGGGCTTCAAAATGGTGCTGGGAGGCTTAATAGGGGTCTCTATGGGAGGATAGAAGGGTCTGGGGGCTTCCAAAGTGGGGCTGGAAGGGCCTGGGAGACTCTATGGGGGTCTCTATGGGGGAATAGAGGGGGTCTGGGGGCTTCTTAGAGGGGATGGAAGAGGTTTGGGGGGCAGGCTAGGGGGCTCTATTGGGGGCTGGGAGGCTCAATGAGGTTCTCTATGGGGGAATAGAAGGGTCAGGGGGCTTCAAAATGGGGCTGGAAGGTGCTTTGAGGCTCAATAGGGGTCTCTATGAGGGAATAGAGGGGTCTGGAAGGGGCTTTGAGGCTCAATGGGGGGTCTCTATGGGGGAAAAGAAGGCTCATAGGGCTTTAAGGGGCTGGAGAGGCTCAATAGGGGTCTGGGGGGGGTCTCTATGGGGAAATAGGAGGGTCTGGGGGCTTCCAAAGGGGTCTGGAAGGGTTTGGGGAGCTCCAGAGGGAGATGGAGAGGGTCGGGGGGCAGAATAGGGGGTCTCTATGGGGGATAGAAACGTCTAAGGGGGGGTCCTTCTTCCGGAGGGAGAGAGAATGGGTTTTGTGTTATATTTTATCCTATTCTTTGCTCTGAACTCATATCATAATCCACCTCGATCCATGCGGATGACAAAGCCCAAGGAGGCCCAAATCCCATTGAATTCAGTGGAAAGGGAAAATGGTGTTCCCTTATATCGGATGGCAAAACCTAGGTTTGTTGCTTGGGATTTATACTTGTTTGGGAATATGTTCAATCCATGGATCTGAAATCTGTAGATAAGAAGGACCAACCGTAGGTGTGTGTTTGTGTATCGTTTATTTATATGTGTATCATTTTGGGTTAGTAAATGTCGGAGACGGAGACCGCCGAGTCCCTATTTTCGGAGAAAGAGAGGAAAATGTTGGATCTCCCTTAGGGTCCGAAACACTTGGGGTCAAAAGCGTTGTGGATTTTGGGACGTCTTGGAGATGGTCCCTAAGTCAAACCCCGGCATTTATTCTGTGTTTCCTATATACACCTTACGCAGGTAGAACGAAGGTAATTTTATACACAATACACTGTATATACTCATGTATAAGTCTAGAAATTAGGTCCAAAAATTGACCCCAAAAAACCTGAGTCGACTTATCCACGGGTCGATGTAAATACTGTATCTCAACTCTTATTTAAAAGGGTGAAAAGCATGAATATAAATTATCGTGGAAGCATTGACCCCCCTTTATTTTCTCATCCATCCAGTTTTAAGAATAAGCACAAAGAGTTATATCTGATGGACTTTTGGAAGTCATTTGACATTGTTTTGCTTTGCTTCATCTTTGTTATACGTCTCTAAGTTTTACCCTCGACTTAAACGTGGGTCAAAGCAAAATCCATCATTTGGGCCCCAAAACGTGCCCTCGACTTATACGCGAGGCCGACTTTTAGTCAGGTATATACAGGTACGTAATAATTTTGGTCGGAAAGCCAAGACGGTCTCCGTCCCGGCCGTCGACGTTGGACGATTTTCGGAGGATCTCGGATTTCCGGACGAAGGATACCCAACCCGCCTTTTAAAAGGAGGAGATAAGATGGCCTTTGAGTTTTGAAGGAAAAGAGACGGAGAGCGAAGAAGTCCTGAACGAAGGAAGTACTCTGTTTCCCCGAAAACGAGACAGCGTCTTATATTCATTTTTGCTCCCATAGATGCAGTAGGTCTTATTTTCAGGGAATGCCATTATTTTTTCCATGACGAAGAATTCACATTTATTGTTGAACCAAAAACAGGTATCTCCCGTCGGATTCACGGAGGCTCCCGAGTGTCGCGTTCGGTTTGTTCACCTTTATTTGCGTATTTATTGGCTTCGCGTCCCACCTTTCTCCCATCCTGGATTGATTACCGGCGGCTTTCCTTTTTTGTCGAAGGAAATCAGTTTGTTTTTTGGAAAGGACAGACAAGGAAAAACACCTCTTTTCTTGTGTCTTGTACAGATGCGTCTATGCCAGAGAAGGAGAGGAGAATATTCAAGAGTCTTTGACCTGTGTCACTTTATTCCTCGGATGTTTAAGGGATGGAAACGAGAGGACAAAGGCTGCATCCACATTAGAGAAATAACCCGGTTTGGAACCGGTTTAAGTGCCTTGGCTCAAGGCTATGGGATTCTGGGAGTTGGAGTTTGTTGTGAAGCAACAACTATATAAATGATAGATTACTGATAATAGTAATGAGCCTAGTTTTTGGGTAAGAACTTCGCCCGCCTTGTTACGTTTTTAAAAGGACTTTCATTGCCGGGGAAATCCGTTTCCTTTTTCTGTTTAATTGGAACGCTTTAGAGGGAGGCCAGTTTTGCAATATTTGAGTTTATTTCAAACCGAAGACACACAGCCAGAATAAACCATAACAAGCCAGTGACTCATTTTCCTTCAAGATAATGAATAAATTTGTAAATACAGGTTACTTAAAATGAGCAACGCTCTGGAGTCCAATACATCCGAAGGGCGCCAGACTAGAGAAAGGTGACACGGGACACTAAAAACCGGCTTTTTATGCGACTCCGGCTTACAGCGCCAGGTCTTGGCTCGCGGTCTCCCGTCCGAGGACTAACCTCAGCTGATCCTGCTGAGTTTCCGGGATCGGATAGGAATCTGGTGCCCTTGACGGTATTTAGAAAACCGGACGGTGGCAAAAAGGACGACTGGAGGAAGGTGTCCTTATTTAAAATGTAATGCCGGAATGAGTTTCTGGAGAGAAATAAAATATGAATATATGGATCCGAGAGGTAACCAAGTCCAAACTCTCCTTAGGAGCCGAAACGACTAAACGGAGGGCATCGGGGTTTGGGTATATCATGGGATTTGGATGGATCCCCCATCCGAGGAGTAACATAAAGAGTTAAAAAAGGACGGTTTTGCCAGGTTTTTCATAGTCCTTAGGGTTTTGGCAATAGAAGAGGTATTATTGTGTATTATTCATGTCCAGCCTTGTGCAGCCTGAACAGTTTTGCATTAAGGTTTGTACATAAGGTTATCATCGCAGCAAGTGCCGGATTAGGATCCGGGGAGGTCAGGGTTCGAATCGCCGCTCAAAGCAACCGCCTGGATCAGTCGTCCCCAAACTGTGCCCTTGTATGGGACTTTGGACTTCGGCTCCCAGAATCCCAAACTGTTCCCAAACATGGCCGAGGCTTCTGGGAGATGGAGTCCAAATTCTCTTAAAGGGCACCGTTCGGGGACCAAGGACCTAGGAGAATTTCCTGACGGTAAATAGCTGCTCGATAGCTTCTCCACGTTGTTTTTGCAAAGTTCATTGGCAATCGGATAGGGTCGCTTTGGCCGTCCGTTTTCTGGATTAAATGATCCCAGAGATCCCTCGTTGCCTTTCCTGCCCTCCGTCCAGACGGGAGGTTCTGGAAGGAGACAAAGATCTCTCGGCAATTACGTTGGCATTTATGGGAAAGGCATGCCCGGGTTATGATTCGCCCGGAAAACCCGAAGCCTGCCCTACTCCCAAGACAATGGACGGCTGCTAAATATCTGAAGGATAGTCCTGAAATAAAAGACGGAGTGGCTCAATGGGTTCGGATGATAAGAGATTCTGACTAAAGCGGAGGGACTGTTTCCATTTGCCTTAATTCTTCCCTCTTCTCTTTGCAGGAATACACTTGTCCCAGGTGCGAGTCTGGCTTCATCGAAGAAGTGACCGACGATTCCAGGTAATAACCTCCAACGTTATTATTATATATAACATATGCATCAGATGCTCATAGAGGCCTAGTCTCCTCTTTCGGATCGGCCGGACCCAGGTTTTTAAAGGTCCTCCCAGAAATGGATCGACCACCAGGTCCAGTATCTCTTTTTATTCGTGAGCTGACAATATTGAATTGGGCAGACCCGAATTCGCTGGAGCCATTTCTGGCATTCGCTGCTCCGACAGTGAACCTATCAAGGCTTCCGAGCCTCTCCCGAAAACGTCGCCCTTTAACTTGTTACCCAAGACGAGGCTTTGGGAATAGATTATTATGCCAACCCCGAATAACCATCTATGTTTTGTCCAGAGCCGTTTGCTCGGTTTGAGGCACAAGCCTTACAAGCGGCTGCTGAGACTCTCTGGGCCAAATTTGGAAACGGCGCTCGGTCCTCGGGACGCTCTGAGTCAGTGTCACCTTCCGGAAGAAATCGCACGCCTTCCTTGCTTTTTAAACTCACTGACTCAGCCCTGTGCCGACGTAACGCTGCGCTTGGAAGGTTGTTGGGCACCTTCTTTTAACAAACACCCTTTCCTCCATTCACTCCACATTTTCGTCAACCAGCGTCTCGCCGGTCTGGACAACGTTCGTTCTTTTTATGGGAACGTCGCACAAACAGGACACTTCGGCATCAGCCCTAAATGCGCAGTTTGCCCTCCATAGCCACAGTGTCTGCTATTCCCAGCTTGAAAATATCCCCCTTGAATTATTTCCCCCTTGAATTTTGCCATTTTATATTTGCTACACTGTTGTCTATAATGGGATGTGAGCATCCGTGGATTTTGGCATCTATGGGGAGTCCTGGGACCAAACCCCAGCAGATACCAAGGCCCTCCTTGTGTTAAAATGCCATTTTGCAAAGAGTAAAATCATTTCAGGAGGAATTTATTATTAATTTTCATATCATTTTATTATAGTGTAGTGCGGGGGGAGAGAATTGATGGAACATCTTTTAATAGCTGTTGTATTTTTATTGTATTTTAACTGTCGCCGTAAGCTGCCTCGATCCTGCCAGAGAGGCTGCATATAAATATTAGTATTATTACATTAAGAAAAGAAGAGGCGAGAGGGGGGCATCCTTGTCTCGTTCCTCTCCAAATTGGGAAGGGTTTCATAGAATCATAGAATCATAGAGTTGGAAGAGACCACAAGGGCCATCCAGTCCAACCCCCTGCCATGCAGGAACTCCCAGTCAAAGCATCCCCGACAGATGGCTATCCAGCCTCTGCTTAAAGACCTCCAAGGATGGAGACTCTACCACACTCCGAGGGAGTGTGTTCCACCGTCGAACAGCCCTTACTGTCAGGAAGTTCCTCCTAATGTTGAGGTGGAATCTCTTTTCCTGCTTAGTTTTTTTTCCCCCATTAACAATTATTCGAGCCATATATCTGCGGCACCTGAACCCACAGTTTCATTCACCCGCATCTGAAAACGTACGGCTCCTTTTTAGGCCTCTGGAGGTCCTCCCCTGGGACTCTATGGCCAGCGTCCGGCGGACGTCGGCCCTACAGTTGTGCCGGAGGATCTAACCCAATCCGACCCGGGCACCCGGGTCCCTCCCGTCCCCGTCCTCCTGGCACGGTTTGCAGTCTATGTTTAGACACCCCACCCCTGAGAGGTGGGCTTCGGGTGCCATATTTCAGGGAAGCGCCGGCGCTCTTCGTCTGACGTTCCCTTTCCCTCCGCAGTTTCCTCGAAGGCGGCACCGGCGGCGGGATAGACGAGAGCCCTTCCACCCCGTTTGCCGAGGTGAGACTTATGGATATTTCAAAAATGGATAGAAGGTGTCCTGTCTCTCTGTTAATGGTGTATATGTGTGGGGTTTAAATCATTTCTTTACATAGGGGATAAACTATCAATTCTGGAGACTTCTAGGAGAGGCACGTCACCCAACAGGCACCATTGGCCTCTTTTTAAAAGCATAAATTGCATTAGAAATGGTTATCCAGAGAGCCACAAAAACATTTCTAATGCAATTTATACAGTCTGAACGCTTCTCTCTGTGCTGGCCAGGTAAGCAGAGGAGACCGGTTGGATTTAGGAACTGGTTTTATTGTCGGATAAAAAGACAAGGCAGGTCTGGTAGCACTGCAGGACGAAAGAGGGTTTTTCCGGATGCGTCTCGCACGGGTTTAATTATAGCACCAGGCCGACCGAGTTGTATATTTAGACCAATGACTCTTGTTAATACCCCCGAGGTGTGGGTTTTGGAGGATGAGGCACGCTTCCAGATCGACGGAGTGAGCAAACGCCGAGGGGATATCCCATTTGGTTGCGTCCACGCTGAAGAAATAACCCGGTTTGGCACCGCTTTAAGTCCCCTGGCTCAAGGCTATGGGATTCTGGGAGTTGGAGTTTGTTTCGGGTTCCAGGTTTAAGGGCTGGGGATGAAGAAAAGGGATTTTGCATAGGGTCGTCATGAGCCAACAGCTCATTTTGCATGAAGTTTTAATAGGTAATACACCTCCATCGTCTTTGATAGAGAGGCAGGATACAGAGTTTTTAAAAATTACATTTATTGATTCTTTCCGATTTCCGTTCCCTCCAGTTTTGGGACCAGCTGGATCGTTCGATGGTCTTTCCGTTCCTGAGCGGCTCGCTGGACCACGATGGCCGGGAGAACGAGAGGGGCCACCAGGCCCACGCGGACCTCTGGGGACCGAGCAGACCCCCGCGATTGCCAATGTCCCGGAGGTACCGGGCCCGGTACAGCACCCGCCCCGAGAGATCGCCCGCCATCGAAGGGTAAGAAGGCGGGGACGATAACCTGGGCCCAGGATGCGTATTTTTGCCATAAAACTTCTCGTAGCCGCCTAATTTGGCTCCTCTGCCTTCTAAGAGACCCCCCCCTAGACCCTTCCAGCCCCACTTTGGAAGCCCCCAGACCCTTCTCTCCCCCATAGAGACCCCTGTTAGCCCATTTTGAAGCCCCCAGACCCCTCTATTCCCCCATAGAGACCCCCCCAGGAACCCCATTGAGCCTCCCAGCCCCTTAAAGCCCCATTTTGAAGCCCCCAGACCCTTCCATTCCCCCATAGAGACCCCCATAGAGTCTCCCAGGCCCTTCCAGCCCCACTTTGGAAGCCCCCAGACCCTTCTATCCCCCATAGAGACCCCTATTAAGCCTCCCAGCCCCGTTTTGAAGCCCCCAGAACCCCTCTATTCTCCCATAGAGACCCTCCAGGAACCCCATTGAGCCTCCCAGCCCCTTAAAGCCCCATTTTGAAACCCCCAGACCCCTCTATTCCCCATAGACGCCCCCATAGAGTCTCCCAGGCCCTTAGCGCCCCACTTTGGAAGCCCCCAGACCCCTCTATCCCCCATAGAGACCCCTATTAAGCCTCCCAGCCCCGTTTTGAAGCCCCCAGACCCCTCTATTCCCCCATAGAGACCCCCCCAGGAACCCCATTGAGCCTCCCAGCCCCTTAAAGCCCCATTTTGAAACCCCCAGACCCCTCTATTCCCCATAGACACCCCCATAGAGTCTCCCAGGCCCTTAGCGCCCCACTTTGGAAGCCCCCAGACCCCTCTATCCTCCATAGAGACCCCTATTAAGCCTCCCAGCCCCGTTTTGAAGCCCCCAGACCCCTCTATTCCCCCATAGAGACCCCCCCAGGAACCCCATTGAGCCTCCCAGCCCCTTAAAGCCCCATTTTGAAGCCCCCAGACCCCTCTATTCCCCCATAGAAACCCCCATAGAGTCTCCCAGGCCCTTCCAGCCCCACTTTGGAAGCCTTCTATCCCCCATAGAGACCCCTATTAAGCCTCCCAGCCCCATTTTGAAGCCCCCAGACCCCCTCTATTGCCCCATAGAGACCCCCATAGAGTCTCCCAGGCCCTTCCAGCCCCACTTTGGAAGCCCCCAGACCCTTCTCTCCCCCATAGAGACCCTATTAAGTCTCCCAGCCCCATTTTGAAGCCCCCAGACCCCCTCTATTGCCCCATAGAGACCCCCATAGAGTCTCCCAGGCCCTTCCAGCCCCACTTTGGAAGCCCCCAGACCCTTCTCTCCCCCATAGAGACCCTATTAAGTCTCCCAGCCCCATTTTGAAGCCCCCAGACCCCCTCTATTGCCCCATAGAGACCCCCATAGAGTCTCCCAGGCCCTTCCAGCCCCACTTTGGAAGCCCCCAGACCCTTCTATTCTCCCATAGAGACCCCCCAGGAACCCCATGGAGCCTCCCAGCCCCTTAAAGCCCCATTTTGAAGCCCCCAGACCCCTCTATTCCTCCATAGAGACCCCCCAGGAACCCCATTGAGCCTCCCAGCCCCTTAAAGCCCCATTTTGAAGCCCCCAGACCCCTCTATTCCTCCATAGAGACCCCCCCAGGAACCCCATTGAGCCTCCCAGCCCCTTAAAGCCCCATTTTGAAGCCCCCAGACCCCTCTATTCCCCCATAGAGGCCCCCCAGGAACCCCATTGAGCCTCCCAGCCCCTTAAAGCCCTGTTTTGAAGCCCCCAGACCCCTCTATTCCCCCATAGAGACCCCCATAGAGTCTCCCAGACCCTTCTAACTTTTTCTCATCCGCGGTTTCTGTTTTTCTTCCGCTTCCGTCCCCTTCCCTTCCAACTTCCCAGGATCATACAACAGATCTTCGCGGGGTTCTTCGCCAATTCGGCCATTCCCGGCTCTCCTCCGTCGCCTTTCTCCTGGTGAGTCGCGTGCGCTTTCGGCCGCCGTTTTTTCTTTGTTTGCCTCAAAAAGGCAAACAAAATAAGACGTCACCGTAGGAGACCATTGCCAAACTCAAAAAAAAAGAAAGGTATTATTGAGGACAATTCTCTTAAAACACTGCGCGAGTTGAACTGTAATGCAAACAGATGACAGTCCTGCGATTTTAAGACCCTGTGCCTGCCGTATTTGAGGATATAAATATTCTGGTTAGATTTTTACAACTATAAACCGAAGAATCTGAATGTCTGCGTTCAAAATACCCGAAGCAAGGTATTCAAAGGAAAGGCGTTCGTCATATACAGTTATCAACTTATAAACTTACACAATTGTTAACTTGTAAACTTACACAATTGTTAACTGATAACTTATAAAATTGGGATTCTGGAGTCCTCCCTTTTTGGCAGACTTCAGTCGTGTGCGACTGTTGGCGTTTTGGTTGTGTGTTTGGTTGTTGTTCGGAGGGAATATTGTGTGTCCCCCAATCTGGCAATGGGGGCAAATGGCACTCTTTGACTGGGAGTTTGGGGATACTTTGACGGGGAGTTCCTGCACGGCAGGGGGTTGGACCGGACGGCCCTATTTGGGGTCTCTTCCGACTCTATGATTATTTAAGGACCTCGCTGTTTATTGAACCACCCTCTCTCTTCTCCCCTTTCCTCTCCAGGAGCGGCACCTTGCACTCGAGCCCCGGCGACTACGCTTGGGGACAGAGCGGCCTCGATGCCGTCGTCACGCAGGTAACGAAAACCCTCAATATGACACCGTTCGGAGGGGGTTTTTACATTACACGACCCACTCATTCCCCCCCCCCTTTCCTCCGCAGCTTCTGGGTCAGCTGGAAAACTCGGGGCCTCCGCCGGCCGAGAAAGAGAAGATCTCCTCGCTCCCGACCGTGACGGTCACTCAGGAACAAGTCGGTGAGTCCGCTCTCGGGAGTCCGTAATGTCCGGCAAGGGCTCTTCCCGCGTCGCGCGGTCATATACGGGATTCGGGGTTTTCGGGAAGAGCGCCGCGGCCCCTAGGCCCTAATGTTCCCCGTCCTGTCCCTTTTCCAGATACGGGTTTGGAGTGCCCCGTCTGCAAAGAGGACTACGCCGTCGCGGAGCAGGTCCGGCAACTCCCCTGCAACCACTACTTCCACAGCGGCTGCATCGTGCCCTGGCTGGAGATGGTGAGTTTTCGGGTCGTTGACGCCCCCCGCGTTTCGGACGCCAAAGGTCTCCGGGTGGCTTGCAAACGGTCCCCCCGGTTTCGGGGCTTGGATAGGGGTTTGCCTTTGGGACCATCCCCTCGGCCTCTAAAGGCATCTCCTCCTATGTCAACCTCGAGTGGTTTTACGTGGTTTTTGGGACAGAATATATGCTTTTAAAGAGGTACGGTATGTACTCAAGTATAAGTCGGCCTCGTATATATATATGTCGAGGGCAGGTTTTGGGGCAAGTTTACAGACCCGTAGATAAGTCGGGGTAAAGCGTAGGGGCATGTGATGAAGGATGCAAAATGACTAAAGGGAAACAAGGCCAAGAGACTTAGAAAATTTCAGCTGTTTGTGTTCCTACTAAAAGGCTGGATGGAGGAGAGAGAAGGAGGGTATCAATACTTCCAGGGAAGATTAGGCTCTTTGTCTTTCAATAGGGAATGGAGGGATAGACGGATGGAGAAAGAGAAAGAAAGAAAGAAAGATACCATTGGAAGATAGATAGATAGATAGATAGGACAGATAGATTAGATAGATATATTAGATAGAAATAGTTGTGAAATAGATAGATGATAGATAGATAGATAGATAGATAGATGCCATTGTGAGATAGATAGATAGATAGATAGATAGATGATAGATTAGATAGATAGGATCAATAGATAGATACGATTGTGAGATAGATAGATAGATAGATAGATACGATTGTGAGATAGATAGATAGATGATATATTAAATAGATGATAGATTAGATAGCTAGATAGATGCCATTGTGAGATAGATAGATAGATAGATAGATAATAGATTAAATAGATGATAGATTAGATAGATAGATAGATAGATAGATAGATAGATAGATGCCATTGTGAGATAGATAGATAGATAGATAGATAGATAATAGATTAAATAGATGATAGATTAGATAGATAGATAGATAGATAGATAGATAGATGCCATTGTGAGATAGATAGATAGATAGATAATAGATTGAATAGATGATAGATTAGAAAAATAGATAGATAGATAGATAGATGCCATTGTGAGATAGATAGATAGATACATAGATGATAGATTAGATAGATAGCTAGATAGAACCATCCCTTGGTGAAAGACAAGAGTTTAATCTGCCCTTGTCTATCGATTGATAGATTTAAAGGACAGTACTTGCACTGACCCCGTGGATAAGTCGACTCGGGCTTTTCGGGTCAATTTTTGGACCTAAAATTTCCAGACTTATCACTATACAGTACTTTATTCCTACATTTTGTGGTCGACGGCGGTGGAAAAGTAAACCCTACCATCCTAGACCCAGAGCCCATTAAGTCCCAACGCTCCGGAAACCGGAACCCGAACCAAATGGATCCTTCCCGACTCTTAGGCTGCGTTCACACTGGAGAAACAAACCGGTTTAAGTGCCACGGCTCAATGCTGTGAAATTCTGGGAATTGTAGTTTGTTGTGGGGCCCAGAGCGGAGCGGAGCTCCGCTCTGGGCCCCACAACAAACTACAATTCCCAGAATTTCACAGCATTGAGCCGCCACGGCAATGAAACCGGTTTGTTTCCCCAGTGTGAACGCAGCCTTAGGATCCTCTCCCGTCCTCCGTTTTCCCTTCCCAGCACGACACTTGCCCCGTGTGTCGGAAGAGCCTGAGCGGAGAAGACTCCACCCGGCAAGGACCCGACCGAGAATCCTCCGCCGGACACAACTTTGGCCGCCTGGACGACCGATGGACCTTCTAAAAAACCCGCTCCCTCCTTACGGTACTCCGTCGCTACGGCTGTAAATGGTACAACTACAAACGACGAAAAAACCCCGAGAAAAGGTTGGAGAGACGGAACCGCAGCCGAAGCACGCTCCCCTTTCCTGACGGCTCTAGCCTTTCCAATTTGGAAGCGATCCCAAAATTTAAGGGGTCCGGCGTTCAGAGGCCGAGTTCCTCCCGAAGTTTGCCGATCCTCGTTTTCCGCCAACGGCGACCCGCCTTGCCAGAACCGTCGCGCGTTTCGAAGTACGAGGGAGAGACACGCCCCGAAAGGACCCTCGCGAGAGACGGAGACGACGTTCCCAAACCTGCCCTCGATTCCCAAAACGGAGTCGGACGGGTTCCCCGCGACATCGGACTCCGGTCGCGCCGCGGCCGGGGTTTCTTTGCGTCGGGTGGACGGTATATCGCGGCGCGTACCCCGCGCGGGGCGGCCTTTGGCGCCGGGGAACTTGGGAAGGTATACGGTGCGCCAATCCCGCAAAAAGTGTCCGAAACGGGGCTCCTCGAGCGATTTATTTCGCCCCTCGTGCCCCTCGTTTCGATTCGCTCGATCCGACGCTCGACTACTTTCGACTCCCCTGCCTTGGACCACATTTGGGTTTCTCCTCCTAAGACTAATACTATTATTCCTATTATTATTATTATTATTTTGCAGGCTGTTCTGCATCGGTATTTAAAAGTAAGAATGCCATTTGTCTGATACCATTAAAGGAAAAAACGACACACCGCCGCTTTTTATTTGACTTCCGAGCGTTTTTCTTTCTTTCCCCGATAACCCTCTTCTCCGGAAGTATTTCTGCTTTCGGGGATCGAAACTCGGGAAGAGTTCGTCTAAACCCGGATCCGAAGGAAGGGCAAAGGTAAGATCACGCACGGGAAAAACCCGGTTAGCGAACCTACTTACGGAGAGGCAAGTCCCTAATATTGAATATTCTGGATTGTTTACGGACGTGCGAGATTTGCATTCGCCGCCTTTCGAGGATCATGAGGTTCGAAAGGCGGCATCTATTCGGTTCAGAGTCGCTCCTCCGTTTCTTCGTCCGGTCCGGCAAAGTCGAACGTCCCCAAATCGGCGTTTTTAGGGTCGATATAGGAGTATCCGGACGGACGATCCTCTACTCGTTCCTCCTCAGTTTCCAAAAGCGAAACAGACAGAAACGGAGATAGTCCAAGCTCTCCCTCGTCCGGATTTCCTCCGATAGAAACCCGCTTTTTTCCCCCAAACGGAGAGAAGTCCTTTGGGGCGACGCATCCGCATCCTATTCCTCTTCCTCCTTCTCTTCTCCTTCTTCTTCTCCGGGTTTCTTGTGCGCGAAAAATCCCATCTGCGGACGGGACGGAGAAGAGAAAGGATACGGGTTTAGCGTCCGGAAAGGGCACAGTTTTGGCATATAAGATAGGTATATAAATCAGGACGGTCCTTAATGGTTTGGGGACGGGCGTCGGGGTTTCGCTAACTGCCCTCGTAGGGGTTTTCAATGGGATCTTCTATGGGGGATTTCGAGCTTTCTTGGCAGATACGGCTTTCCGGACAGTCTGGATCCAAGGGCTAATAAAAGTCTAGATCCTACCGGGATCGGCGGCCGGCAGAGCGGCTTCGGCCAAGGGTTTTATAGGGTCCCTATAACCTTCCCCCCCCCCCCCCAAATCGAGGGTCTCCGGACGCTTTATGGCCGGGGCTGATAGGGCCGGCCCTTACCTTCCACAAACAGACGATGATCAGAGCCAAGAGCAGGAGTCCTCCGAGGACGCTCCCGATCAGGATCCAGAGGGAAAGGGGGACCACCTTCGACTGGAGGACCTCCAGAACCGTCTGAAAGGGACCCAGACCCCGTTGGAACGGACTTTGCGATGGCAAGGGAGGAGGAAACGTCCCGTTGATATACCCATAATCGATCAATAGTACCCATAATCGATCAATAGTCATAAAGGGAGGGTCTCATTGATCAATCGATACTCATGAAGGGAGGAGTCTCGTTGATCGATCAATACTCAAAAACGGAGGGGTCTCGATCAATCGATACTCATAAAGAGAGGGGTCTCGTTGATCAATCAATACTCATAAAGGGTCTCCGATCGATCAATGCTCAGGAAGGGAGGGGTCTCCTTGATCAATACCAATAAAAGTAAAATATGCAAAGGATAATAACGTGCAAATAAAAAAAAATAACTTCCACATATATAGAAAAAAATATATTTTACTATATAAAATATATTAAAATATAATGTATAAAATCTGTTGTATATTATATAAAATATTATATTAATATGTCATGGATATTAAATATATAAGATCTGTTGTATATTATATAAAATATTATATTAAAATGTCATTGATGTTATTATTATTATAAAATTATGTTTATATTTATATAATAATAATAGACATGATTTTATAATTATGTATCATGTATATTGTTGTTATTATAAAATTATTTTTATTATTAGTATATAAATATAAACATAATTTTATATTAGTAATATACATGATATTTTAATATGTTTTATATAATATACAACAGATTTTATATAATATATTTTATATAATAATAAACATAATTTTATAATTATGCATCATGTATATTATTATTATTATTATTATAGAATTATTTTTATTAGTATATAAATAGGAACATAATTTTATAATAATAATACACATGATATTTATTATATTTTATATAATATACAACATAATTTTATAATTATGTATCATGTCTATATTATTATAAAATGATTTTCATTAGTATATAAATATAAACAATTTTATTATAATAATATACATGATATTCTAATATAATATTTTATATAATATACAACAGATTTTATGTAATATATTTTATATAATATTTTATATAATAATAAACATAATTTTATAATTATGTATCATGTATATTATATAAAATATAAAAATGTCATGTATATTATTATAAAATTATATTATTATATAAATACAAATTATAAAATTATGTTTATTATTATATAAAATATGTAAAAATATGTGTATTATTATTATGAAATTATTTTTATTACTATTTATTACTATATAAAATATTATATAAAATATAATATTATATAACATCTGTTGTATATTATGTAAAATATTATATTAAAATATGTATATTATTATAAAATTATGTTTATATTTATATAATAATAAAATTAATTTTATAATAATAATAATAGACATGATACATAATTATACAATTATGTTTAATATTACATAAAATATATAAAAATATATTATATAAAATCTGTTGTATATTATATAAAATATATTAAAATATGTATATTATTGTTGTTGTTATTATTTTTATTATTATTATTATTATAAAATTATGTTTATATTTATACACTAATAATAAAAATAATTTAATAATAATAATAATAATATACATGATACATAATTATAAAATTATGTTTATTATTATATAAAATATTACATAAAAATATAATATACTATGTAAATCCAAATCAGGGCACTCTTGCTGGGGTCCCGTCTTCTCCCAGGCCCCAAGCTTTGCAAATAATAAAAATAAATACAGAATATACAAATAATAAATAACAAATGTCCCGGTCCACTTACCTCCCTTTGATGGGCATCTTTCGGAAGCGACAGGAGCCTGTTCTCCTCCCGGGCGGCGAGTGCGAATCTGCTGATGATCTTCACCGTCTTGAACTTGGCCTTTGCACACCCGAAATGCAGAAGGGAAAAAAAAAATAATATTCAAAATAAAAAATATTAAATAATAATATTAAATAAATATTAAATAATAATAAGGGAAAAATAATAATATTTAAATATAAAATAATATTAAATAAATATTAAAAATAAAATAATATTTAATAATAATAATAATAAAAATAATGGGAAAATATTTTATATAATATATATAATATAATAATAAGAAGAAGAAGAAAAATAAAAATATTAAAATATTTTTAAATATTACTATTAAAAACAAATTAATATTTAATAATAATAAGAGAAAATAGAATATTAAAATAAAACATTATTTAATAATAATAATAATAAATAAGAGAAAATAATAATAATAATAATAATAATAATAACAACAACAACAAATAAGGGAAATATTTATATATTTTTATATATTACATTATTATATATTATATATATATATAATATATAATAATGTAATATATAAAATTAATAATAATAATGGGGAAAAATAAAAATATTAAAATAAAATATATAATAATAATAATAATAATAATAATAATAATAATAAATCTGCAGACTGTTCCTATAAAGCAAGGAGGTGGGATTTCAAATTTTAGGGTGCACTCACCTTCCTGAAAAACTCGTTGTGGACGGCTCTGAGGACGTGGACGGAGACCTCCGAGTGCCGCTCGAGACGCGACAATTCACACGTCACCAGTTGGCAACCGGCGTTGGAGCAATTCTGTAGCGGAAAAGTTGGCCCTTATCCATTTGAAACCCCAAATCGGAGAACCAAAAGTTTGGAAACCATTGGATAAAATGTCCCTTTGGTGTCCCTTTAGACTCACCAATGTCTCAAAATGCAGGAGTTCTTCGGGATGGACAGGGACCGCGGTGGCGCCATTCGCACTCTGCGCCGACTCGGTCAGGTTTTGCAAAACGCAGGACGCCTTGGGATGGAAAAAGGAGTGCAAAAGTGGATTTTTTAATCAATGGGTTCAAAGCATGCAGAGTTTGAAAATATTCCAAAACGGTATAAATAGCAAAAAAGCAAACCTTGATTTTGCAATTTTATATAAGGGACACCATGAAATTATATTTAATGGGACTTTGTTATCCACGGACAGTCCTGGTACAAAACCCCAGCAAATAATCACAGCATGAAAATATTTTTAAAATATATAAATTTATATAAAATGTATATATGTATATATAATATATAAAATAAATAAAATATATGTATCTATAATATATAAAATATATATAAATTTATATATATATATTTATATATATATAAATTTATATAAAATAAAATATATATACGTATATAAATATATGTATATATATATATATTATTTTTATTTTATTAATATAATATATTTTATTTATATTATATTTATTTTATATTTTATATATTATATATACACATATACATTTTATATACATATATACATATATAAATTTATATATTTTAAAAATATTTTCAAGCCGTGATATCTACATAAATTATACGTATATGTAATATACGTATATAAAATAATATATAATCATGCTCATATAAAATTATAAAATTATGGTTATTATTACATAATATATATAATATATAAACTATATGTATATATGTAATATAATAAGATATATATAAACTATATGAATGAATGAATTTTATTTACGGTCTTTGACCAAAATATAAACTATATGTATATATAAAATATAAAATAATATATATTGATGCTCTTATAAAATTAAGCTTATTATTATTATATCATAAAAAACATAATATAAGAAAGTATATTATATATTATAGTAAATATATAAAAATTATTATGTATATTATAATATACATAATATATATATATATATATATATATGAAATATATTATAAAAAATAAAATAATATAGTATGCTTATATAAAATTATAAAATTATTATGTTTATTAATACGTATATTATATTATTTATATTTTTAAATGTTTTATATATTTTACATATTATATAATAATAATAATAAAAATATATATAATATTTTAAAAATATAAATATGCGGTGGGACGGAGGAAATTTGGTGAATCGTTGCAATAAGACGCTCCATCTCTGCGCAAACAATTTTGGGAAAAACAGATGCGCTCACGTTGTCAGCCATGACGCGGGTGACGGAGAGGAATTCGCGCTCGCCGTACGCCGTGGACGGCAGCTCCATCCGCAGAGAGAGGTTTCCCACGGCGTAACATCCCAGGTTTTGCACCTGCAAATATAATAATTATTATGTTATATATTATTTTATATAAATATATTATTATATATAATATATTATTATACATAAATATTATTATGTTATATTATATAATTATTATATTATGTCTTTATTATTATATAATAATATATTATTGTATTATATTACATTATATATTATATATTATTATTATATAATAATAATAATAATTATTATTATTATTATTATTATTATTATCATCATCAGAGTTCAGAACCACGATCAAAGTAAGTGGAGGTTATGTGTTGAGTGTTGTCTATGTCTTATTATATATTATTATTATTATTATTATTATTAATAATAATAATAATAAATTTGTATAATATAAAATAATAAGACATAGACAACACTCAACACATAACCTCCACTTACTTTGATGGTCGTTCTGAACTCTGGCCAATAATAATAATAATTAATAATAATAATAATAATAATAATAATAATAATAATAATAATATACAAGAATAGATTATAATATAATAATAATAGTAATGATAATAATAATATAATAATAATATATTTATATAAAATAATATACAATAAGACCTAGAAAACACTCAGCACAGAACCTGCACTTACTTAATAATAAAAATTATAATAATATATAATGTAATATAATACAATGATATAATAATAAATACATAATA